>CM045728.1:58357349-58602349 GCA_024760905.1 Plotosus lineatus | reverse complement strand
CTCATGAATTCGGTCTACACACAGATTAAATTATTTATTTTATATCTGTCAAAATGACATAAACCCTCAGAATTTTCAATTCAATGATTTTAATGACGGGAAATTCTCAAATTCGGTACCCCTGTGTGGGTAATCCATCCGTCTGTGGAATTAAAACACAATCTGTAACTAAGTTCTCCTTTTTCTTTTCAAGATGTAATGAGACTTTAAAATGAGAGAACGTGACATGTGATTGACATCCAGTCTATGCAAAAGAGAAACACATGTCTGTTCAGGAAACCTGTACATTTTAGAATTATATACAGTAGGAAATGCTTAAGTTTGGCCCCGTTAAGCATTTTTTATAGGCCATCACAAGTCCCAAACAAAAACATTAGCACCTGAGAAGTGCAGAGGTTTATGCAGGGCTAGTTTGTAATTCAATGATCATTGTTCAGACAAATCTCTTCTGCTGGGAAGAATTAAGTCACAACTTGTGTCTCTGTCCACCAGACCGACTGCTCGAGGATTATGGCAGCAATTTCAGTGTCAGATGTGGGATTTTTTGGGAATGGTTTTCTGAGTTTATGGATGCTGATGGATTGCTGGTTCACGCATTGGACATTGTAATGTAGGTGTCCCAAGCTGCTCCTGTGCTTGGGAAGTCACAGATTCAACCAAATCTATGAGCAGGAACCCCTTTGCTATGTCCACTGGCTTAAATGGCAATTATTTTACACAAATCTCACATTTTTCAGGTGATGCATGCTGTCTGGAGATATTAAAAATACATGTGAAGTGCATGCTGTCTGGAGATATTAAAAATACATGTGAAGGACAAACTACCAAAAACAACATTTAAAAAGATAAATAAATCACATTGTGTTCCATCTCACAGTCTTAAATCCTGCATGGCGGCCTGACAGTAAGCAATGTTTTACTGCACAAACCTTCTCTGTGTGATTTACACATAGGGCATTTGGTCAGGGACATGGTAGATGAATCCCACAGCTTTGACCTTTATTCAGTAAGGTACTTGCTCAGAAAAAGCAGAGCCATCAGACTCAAACATAAAAGGGACTTTAAACTCTTATGTGCCCCAGGAGGCAGTGAGAGGCAGGTGAGTAACCTATGCTAATTTATAGCTCTGGGGTGTCCTGATATCTTTTGGAACTCAGCATTAAGTGAAACACTTCCTCCCTGATGTCTAGTTAAATCCACATCAAGCTAGCTGAGCCGTTCAAAAGCAACGGCCTCCAGGAACCTGGGAGATGCGCTTACTTTCCTGGCCTGGCCTGAAAAGTTAAATACAAGCTGAAAAGGATTTTGAAAGGAAACAGTAAAACGGTACAACCACGCTTGTTGTGCTACACGATTTATCCTCAGGACAAAAGATGATGATGTTGAATAGTAATATGAGGGAAATCTTCCAAATAAAGCTGATGAATTAACTACTGTCTTTAATATGTATAAGAATAATAATTAAAAAAACCCCGCAGCAACAGCGCAAACGGATTAATCACAGAGAAACAGACACTTTTTACCGACTTCACTCCTGGAACTCAATATTCCTAAAAACTTTCACATTTATGGCATTTGGCAAATGCCCTTATCCAGAGCCACTTATATTTTATTTTTCTGATTATACAACTGAGCTGTTCAGAGTTACAGACCTAGCTCAGAGGCCTAACAGTGGCAGGATGGTGGTACAGCATTTATTTCATATTCTCAGAGTCTTGTGTTGTGTAACTGCTCTACCCTTATGAGGGATTTAATGAGTCCAGGACATCTCGTGGGAAAGCTGCATGTGAAGTGGAAATATGCTCTAGTGGGGAGGCCAGTCCAGGACATCCTGTATAGACATTCACACCAGGGCCCAAGTTCGTAGCCAATCCACCTACTGCCATGTTTCTGAAGAAACCCAAGAGGAAACCCACATGTAGATGGGAAGAACATCTGCAGGAACTCAACACAAACAGTAACCCAAGATCAGGATTGAACACCAGAGCTGTCAGGCAGCAATGCTACCCACTGCACCAACATGTCAGAGCTCAGCCCATCTTCACATTCGACATATATATGGAAATGGACAGAATGAAAAACAGAAATACCATCCACTGTGTAAAGGAACACAAATGACATCACAATACATTTATGTTGGGCAGAAACCCACTAGAGGAGCTGAGGTGCCCATCTAGAGTAAATTATTTAAAAGGTTTCGCTGACAACTTTTTAGCTGTACAGTGGGCCCTCGATATTCGCGGGGGTTTGGTTCTGGCCCCTCCCACGAATGAAGATAATCCGCGAGTTCTGTACCCAGAAATAAAACCCCATGTATTGTATTACATGCGCGAATAATCAACCAGAAGTAAAATACTATGTATCTATTACATGCGCTAATATATACTATATTATATATATATATATATATATATATATATATATATATATATATATATATATATACTAGTCCTCCTCAAAAATTAGCATATTGTGATAAAGTTAATTATTTTCTGTAATGTACTGATAAAAATTAAACTTTAATATATTTTAGATTCATTGCACACCAACAGAAATATTTTAGGTCTTATATTGTTTTAATACTGATGATTTTGAGAAGACTAGAAGGACTAGTATGTATGTGTGTGTATATATATATGTATGTGTAATGTATAAAAATATGTGTGTGTATAGGTTGGTAGAGCGTCCGCTTTATCCTCCGGTAGGTCGGACTTCGAATCCGGCCGCGTCATACCATAAGACGTTAAAATTTGGCAGTTGTTGCTTCCTGCTTGGCGCTCAGCATCAAAAGGAAAGAACAACGCAATAACTGGCGCTGCACAATGGCGACAGGTGCCTAGCGCACAAAAGCAAATTTCAATGTATGTAATGTACTTTGACAATAAAGAGTTGTTTGTTTGTTTGTTGTGTAATATTTATGTTATTATCAATAGATATGACAGTAAAAATGAAGTATATATATATATATATATATATATATATATATATATATATATATATATGTGTGTGTGTGCGTGTATGTATGTATATATTTACATACTGATAAATGAATAAATAATGAGATCTGAAAAAAATCCAAAACAATACAACTCTAGCCAGATTAATCTGATGAATCAGTTGTTTTGGTTTGCCGAAATGTTTGAAACCAATTTTAAATTTATCACATTTGGCAGACCCAGTGATCCAGAGTAACTTATATTTTATCTCATTCGTACAACGAAACACTGAGCTGTCACTTCTCATTTAAATATATAAATTGCTGAATTTCTGTCGCTGTTTAATAAATATTAGTCCATGATAGTTTTAGATTCTTGGTGCTATAACTCCATATACACTAATGAGAAAAGTATGTTTTTTCTTAGGGAAATGAACTTTGCTCAGGTGTGCACAAAACCAGATGCTGCCTATTCCTTCAATAATCTTAAATGTTCCCTTAATTTGAATGAGATATAGTTTTGGAGTATATGCAGCTCTTCTCTCTGTCCGTTATGTGTCTGAGCCCTGTGTGAACGTGCATGTGGGTTAGACGTGGCTGTGTAAGGGCCTCAAGCAGTATGGGAGTGGTTAGACATTTTAAACAAAATACCAACTATACCTTTAAGCCCCTGTCACACGACAGGTATAGAAAAGTCCACAGCAAAAAACCTGAGCAAATTCCTAGGACCATTGTGAGTGTGCTGTATGAAACTGAACTCTGTGATGAAAACTGTATGACGAAGATCTTGAATATTTAAAAAAAATTGTCATCTCATTGGTAATTATCAACATCACATCCATTTCCTAGATCTGTTGTGTGATGCAATACAATAGAAACAAATTTCATAGGTCTTTATATAATCTGATGCACCATCGATGTGTTGCATCCTAAAACCACATTTAGTGTACAACAATTTTATGGCATTGTGAGGTTGAACCAACGATCATACATCAATCAAGTACTACAGGACTATTGTTCAAATATTTTATTTTGTCTTGCAGCAATTGCATCACTTTCGTATGAACATACAATTTGATTTACAGACCTGCCCTATTTCCCCTCGACAGACATACACCATTTTATGTAAATACAACTATGCAACTTTCAAATCTACCTTCTATAATCGTTTCACTAAATTTATACAACAACAACAATAGTAGCCCTGATCCAATCCCAAACCAGCAGGAAAAATGTGTGGCAGTGGGGGAGTGAGCAGCACCTTCCCTTCCTTCATTAATGGCCAAAATGTACTTGAGCAAGGCACCCAACCTCCAACTGCTCTTTGGGCACACCCAATGTGTGTAGCAGCCCACTGCTCTGAGAGTGTATGCTGACTGTTTACGGGTCTGTTTGCTCAACTTGGATGGGTTAAATGCAGAGGCAATATTTTCCCTTACGGGATTAATACAGAATATCAAAATAATAAAAAAATGACAATTTGCAGGTTATTAGTATTATACTATATATAACTGACAATATGAATATATTGCTTATGGATCCCAGCACTGACAACTAGGCAGTGATGAGATTTTAACTCAAACTCATTCCAACATCTTAACCAGTGAGTTAGCACTGGCTTGTGATGTCACCCAGTGATATTGTAAATGTGCGTCCTTATGCTTACTTTAATAATTTTCCGAGTTTTGCTCCTTACTTACTTAAATCAAGAGTGCATACATGGCTATATTTCTGCTGTGAGAGCTCTTATAAATCAACTGTTCTGCAAGATGAAAAGCTGTGGTTTGTGAGCGGGAAAAGCGTGTGTGTGGGGAGAAGTTTGGGGGGGACTTGCTCTGGCAACTTGCTCCTTTTATAATTCTGAACACTTGTGAATAACCTAAACTTTGAATCAGTAAATGTGGTTTGGAATGCAGCACACGGTGAATTGGAGCCAGTAATCTTCAGAACATCCGTTTCAAATCTGAACACCTCCAGTGGCCCTTTGGGTGAACAAACACACCTACGCGGTCATCAAAATGCAGGGTAAGAGCGTGCACATACACATGCACGCACACACGCCAGACCTATCATCTGTTGGCTGCCTAACTGTAATTTTTCATACACAGGCCCCAAATCGCTCATTATTCTGTTGCTTCCTGTGAGCCGTAGATGAGTTAGTGAGTGTGGAGAAACACCATCACCCAATTAAAACCGCACATAATCAGTGAAAACCCACAGCACCTTCTCAAACACTGGAGGTCACAATCAGACAAACTTCCAACAGACTGCCCTTTCCGCCTAAAGTCAACTCTTCATCAAATCAAGAAAGAGAAATCTTGTGTCTCGGTGATGGAAGTAGACCAGACATGTCTGTAGAGTGGCACTTGTGCGTGGGAGTGCTGTTTGCGAGAGAAAGAAGCCTTCCTGGTAAAATGAACAATTCACCTTCCCACCCACTCACTAACACAGCGTGAATGTGGCTGCTGCTGGATCTGAGCCACAACTGTTGCACTGACTCTCAGAGGGCTCATAAAAGTCTCCAGCAGCTGCATTAACTTCTGCCTGGTGTGCATCATAGCCCAGACTGAGTGGAATAATGGATGAAAAAAAGAGGAACTAGATGGATTAAAAAGCTGAAACAAGAAGAGTGAGGCCCACTAACCCTGACAAAGACTTCAGGGTTTCAAATTTGATAGTTTCGTGTGATCACAGACACACATTTACCATACAAAATGACACGACACTTTGTCCTGTAGGATTGAACAACTCCAGGTGTGTTTTACATCTAGGACTGCACCCAACACTGAAGTTTTGAACCTTTCAGGACAGCATTTAAACAATAGTAGCAGCTAGATGAGGATGGTGACCCTTAGTGTCTGGTTCAGAACTAGTGACTCCCCTCAAGGTTTCTTGATCATGACCTGTCAGAGTTTTCCCTTCAGGATCATCTCCCCGAGCTTGCTCATGAAGGATAAATGTACATAATTTTGGAGTATCAGCACGGATGAAAGGAAAAGTGTACAAGACGGTGGTAAGGCCAGCGATGTTGTATGGTTTAGAAACAGTGGCGCTGAGGAAAAGACAGGAGGCAGAGCTGGAGGAAGCAGAGATGAAAATGTTGAGGTTCTTTCTGGGAGTAACGAGGATGGATAGGATCAGAAATGAGTACATCAGAGGGACAGCCCATGTAAAATGTTTTGGAGACAAAGTCAGAGAGGCTAGATTGGTTTGGACATGTACAGAGGAGGGATAGTGAGTATATTGGCAGTAGGATGCTGAGGTTGGAACTACCAGGCAAAAGGCCTAGAGGAAGACCAAAGAAGAGATTTATGGATGTGGTGAAGGAAGACATGAAGGTCGTTGGAGTAAGAGAAGAAGATGCAGAGGACAGGGTGAGATGCAGGCGGATGATTTGCTGTGGCGACCCCTGAAGGGAACAGCCGAAAGGAAAAGAAGAAGATCTGACCTTTTAATGATATTCTCATTTTTTGAGATAGGAATTTTGGGTTTTCATGAGCTGTATGCCAAAATCATCAGTATTAAAACAATAAAAGTCCTGAAATATTTCAGTTGGTGTGCAATGAATCTAAAATATACAAAAGTTTAATTTTTATCAGTACATTACAGAAAACAATGAACTTTATCACAATATGCACATTTTTTGAGGACTAGTATATATATATATATATATATATATATATATATATATATATATATATATATATTATATCACACACACACACACACACACACACAGACTCATAAAACATCCATGTGTTTGCTACAAATGCTATAAATGCATGTGTTCTGCAGTGCATGCAGCTCCTCTCCATAAAGAGAATGAGATTATTGACGCAATTTTGTCCCATTTCTCCACAGGAGCATATTACTTGAGACAGGAACTCAGTGACATACTGATGATTCAGGAAGTCTCAGACACTTTAAGAAATACGAATAGGACAGAGGGATTATTATACGTTCCAGAGAGTGCATGCACAGTCGAGCAGCATGAGATAAATCATGGTCATGCTAAAAATGAAGGTAGTGCATGTTGACTGACAATAAGCACAACGGCGAAATGCAGAAATAGATCCTGGTATCAAAGCATAGTTAAGTGCGCTTGGACCATCCACAGGCATGTCCAATGTCCATAATATATGTGCCACTCTCCAGTGTTGTGACTCCTGATTAGGAATATAAATGACTTCGTGCTGGAACTGATTTTTAAGGTGGCAAATTGTTGAAATAAATGAACACTTACAGCTTCAGAAACAAATCCAAAGAATTTGTGGTAGCCTTATCTCCACCATAAACTGTGTTTACTGATACAGCAGAAGGTTCAACTGAACACATGTCTGCTGGGTGTTTATCTTTGAATGAGACTTCACTCAATATTGAGCAGCTCTAAATAAATTACATTGTTCTCTTCATTGGCACTGCAATGGCCTGGCGAGCTGCCCAGGGTGTACCCCACCTTCGCCTGCAGGCGGCTGAAATGGGCGCTAGCCTCCCCCGTGACCCTAATTAGAATTAAGTGGTTCAGAAAATGAATAAATACATGTTCTCCTCATTTCGGATCCACAGTGAACTTCTCTGTTAAAACAACCACTGTTCATGTGACAAAGTGACTTTATTCTGCGTTTCAGTAATAAGAACTGAGCCGATTCTGGGTGAAAACAAGTTTAAAACTCCAATGCATCAAAATCATACGCCTCAAAGATTATTGATTCCTTCAATCAGGGCCAAATATTTTCTGACAAGAAGCAATCATGCCGAAGAGAAGTGATCTGAAGTATGACCGAGTTGCATATCAGAGTTTTTAAATACCTGCCCTGCTAGAAAAGCTAGTATGTATATGATGACCACATGATAGGGAGGCAATACTTCACAGGTGGGAATTGCATGCAACTAAATTAGGGAAGAACACCCCCCCCCCCCAAAAAAAAAAATTAAACAAACACTTTCATATTTATGTAGGTTCCAATCAAGATGCTTCAAACGCACTTGAGACAGAAATGGTAAAATTCTTTGTGGTGGCACATTATTAAAAACATCAAACATTGTGTTTTCAGAATAACCTTGTTATTCTGCTGTATATGTTACAGGGCAACAATGTTATTCTGACAACACATTGATTTTGATCCTGCCACATAGGTTTAAAGGAATATGGAGAAGAGGAAATCAGAAGAATCTTGTAGCAAGCGGAGGTTTAACTGCTCACTAACAACAATGTCCAGCTAGAGGGCAGTAGTGAGAGTACATGAGAAATGGCTCGACCCCCACCCCCCCCCCCTTTTTTTTTTTCAGCTCTGCTTATAAACCAGAAAAATTCCAGGCCTCAAACAGTCAAGTGCGCCATAAGTTAATGGCTACGTACTAAAAAATAATCTTAGTGCTGAGAATTATGATTCTTCTTCTTCTTTCGGCTGTTCCCTTCAGGGGTCGCCACAGCAAATGATCTGCCTCCATCTCTCCCTATCCCCTGCATCTTCTACTCTTACTCCAACGACCTTCATGTCCGCCTTCACCACATCCATAAATCTTCTCTTTGGTCTTCCTCTGGGCCTTTGTCTCTAAGCCACTGTCTCTAAACCATATAACATCGCTGGCCTCATCACTGTCTTGTACATTTTTCCCTTCATTCTTGCCGATACTCTCCTATCACACATCACACCGGACACTTTTCTCCATCCATTCCAACCTGCCTGCACACGCTTCTTCACCTCTTTTACACGCTCTCCATTGCTCAGGATTGTTGAGCCTAAGTACTTAAAATCCTCCACCTTCTTTATCTCTGTGCCCTGTAACCTCATCGTTCCTCTTGGGTCCTTGTCGTTCACACACATGTAGTCTGTCTTACTGAGACTAACCTTCATTCCCCTCCTTTCCAGGGCATACCTCCACCTCTCTAGATTTTCCTCCACTTGTTCTCTGCTCTCACTACAGATCACGATGTCATCTGCAAACATCATAGTCCATGGAGATTCTTGTCTAACCTCGTCTGTCAGCCTGTCCATCACCATAGCAAACAAGAAGGGGCTGAGAGCTGACCCTTGATGCAGTCCCACCTCCACTTTGAACTCTTCTGTCACACCGACAGCACACCTCACCACTGTTTTACATCTCTCATACATGTCATACATTGAATGTACTTCTCATACATTCTAATATCATGATTAAAATTTTTTGAAAAGTACTATATATAAATAATAAATAAATGGGAAATCCTGAACAATTCAAGTTCAAGCAATTTTTTGTTTTGCAGGGTATACACATCACTTAAACCATGCTAAAGGTGGGGCCACCGAGCCCTACAAGTAAAATTGATTTTGTATATACTGCACGGGCTCCTCAGCAAAGCCAGTAAAGAGCTTCCAAAAGAAGACAAATGTCAATTGCACTTTTTTTTTTGGGGGGGGGGGGGGGGGGCACAAACCAGTGTCTCTCCCTCACACTGGTCCACAGCCAGGATAAAAGCAGAGGGTTGCGTCAGGAAGGGCATCTGGTGTAAAACAAATGGCAAATAAAATATGCAAATCACAAGAAAGAATTTCATACCGGATCGGTTGAGGCCCGGGTTAACAACGACCGCCATCAGTGCTGTTAACCAACAGGGTGCTAGTGGAAATTGGACTACTGTTGGTCGAAGACGTGGAAGAAGGAGAGGCGAGAGGCGTGTCCGTAGACAGAGAGAGAAGAGGAAAAGCATGAGTCTAGGACTGAGAGTAGGAACTTTGAATGTTGGAACTATGAAAGAAAAAGGTAGAGAGCTGGCTGACATGATGCAGAAGAGGAAGGTGGACATACTGTGTGTTCAGGAGACCAGGTGGAAAGATAGCAAGGCTAGAAGCTTAGGAGCAGGGTTTAAGCTGTTTTTTCATGGTGTGGATGGGAAGAGAAATGGAGTAGGAGTCATCTTGAAGGAGGTGTTTGTCAGGAATGTTCTAGAAGTGAAAAGAGTGTCAGACAGAGTGATGAGTCTCAAGTTAGAAATTAAAGGCATGATGTCCAATGTTGTTAGTGCTTATGCTCCACAGACAGGATGTGAGCTCGAAGACAAAGAGAGATTCTGGAGTGAGTGAGATGAAGTGATGCAGAGTACCCCCAGAGGTGAAAGAGTGGTCATTGGGGCAGACATCAATGGACACGTTGGTGCAGGAAACAGAGGGGACGAGGAAGTGATGGACAGGTTTGGTATCCAGGACAGGAACACAGAAGGACAGATATTGATCGATTTTGCAAAAAGGATGGAAATGGCTGTGGTAAATACTTTCTTCCAGAAGAGACAGGCGCATAGGGTGACTTATAAAAGTGGAGGTAGGAGCACAAGTAGACTACATCTTGTGCAGGCGATGTAATTTGAAGGAAGTCAGTCACTGCAAAGTGGTAGTGGATGAGAGTGTTGCCAAACAGCATAGGATGGTGGTATGCAGGATGACACTCATGGTGAGGAAGGTGAAGAAGCCAAAGGCAGAGCAGAAGACAAAGTGGTGGAAGTTGAAAAAGGAAGAGTGTCGTGTTGTTTTCAAGGAGGAGTTGAAACAGGCTTTGGGTGGTCAGGAAGTGCTTCCAGATGACTGGACAACTCCAGCAAATGTGATCAGGGACACAGGTAGGAGAATACTTGGTGTGTCATCTGGAAGGAGAGTAGATAAGGAGACTTGGTGGTGGAATGAGGACGTGCAGGATTGTGTACAAAGGAAGAGGTTAGCTAAGAAGAAGTGGGACATTGAGAGGACTGAAGAGAGTAAACAGGAGTACAGGGAATCACAGCGTAGACATGTAAAATGCGACCCCTACTAATGAAATCCCCACATTACGAAAAAGGTGCTGGAACGGATTCATTTTGTAGGTAAGGAGCCGACTGTATATATACACACACAGTCAGCCCCCTACTTATGAAATTAATCCGTTCCAGCGCCTTGTTCGTAACGCGGGAGTTTCGTAAGGGTGCATTTTACATGCAAAATGCCGGATTCGTTCCAAGGCTCCTTAGACTACCCTATAAACCCTCTAAAAATGATAAAATACACCAATTTTGTATGAATGTGTGTTAAAAGTAAAAGAAAATTATTTATTAAACCATTTAAACATTTTAATCACATATTTATTAATTAAACCATTATTAAACATTTTTTATTAACACACACACCTGTCTCTCTCTATCTCTATCTCTCCCTCTCTCTCTCTCTCACACACACAATACAGTAACGTACACATTAAATGTGTATTGTATACACATTAAATGTTTATTGTGGCTCTGCGGGCTCTGCCCACAAGCAGGATGCCGGAGAATTTTAAGATGTGGAATTCAAAGCGCATTCCTTGCTTGACAGATCGGAGGGCCAAACTCAACTTTAACTGGATTTCTTGAGGGATAGGAGGTCCTGATGAGCCACGTTTTGCTAACATGCCACATTTATTAAACATTTACCGAATTAAACAACTTAAAAAAAACAACTAAAAACTAAAGAGTTCAGCCTCCTTTCATCTCTGATTGACTCTGTACGCAGTCTCTCTCTCTCTCTCTCTCTCTCTCTCTCACACACACACACACACACACACACACATGCGCGCGCGAGCATGCACGCACGCACGCACGCACGCACACACACACACACACACACACACACACACACACACACACAAAACTTGGGCCCCGCCCACATGCAATGTGCAGCTGATGGAACAATTCTATTTAAATGTTTAAATAGATGGGATGTTTTATTTAAAGTGGAATTACAGTACCTGTTTGAAAGATCAGAGGTCCTCATTCAATATTAACTCGCTTACTTGTGAGATCGGAGGTCTTCTCCCACGGAGCACTCTGTTTTAATGTTGTGAAAATAATCGCCTCTGTCACTGTATTTCCACTTTAAGGTCTCCTTCTGGTTCAATATCCTCCCAATTGTAGAGGGGTTTCGGAGATAACGAAATATAATGCTACATGGTAAATCTCAAAACAAGCTAACAGTCATCTCTCCTTCACACGTGTGACAAACAGGAAGTATGGGTACAGGAAGTATGGGTAACGTCAGCTGCCTCCTGGCCAATGAGAGGACAGCAGGGCGGGATGTTGGGAGACAGCCAATGAGAGAGCAACTCACGCATCGTGTGAAATTTTGATTGGCGTGTTTGAATTTTGAATGGTGCATTTGCCACTTTTTGTAAGAGGAGGTTGTTTTCGTATCCAGGGGACGAAAACTTAGGAAAATATTTTTCGTAACCAGTAATTTTCGTACCCAGGGGGTTCCGTAAGTAGGGGGCCGACTGTATATATAAACATAAGAGAAGATGATACTACTAGGGTGAAATGGAGGCAGATTATTTGCTGTGGCAACCCCTGAAAAAAGTGAAAAAGCCGAAAGGAAAAGAACGAGTGTTTGATATTTTTTAAATCATGGAAGTCAACAGAAACTAACCAAATCTTCTTGATCAAAAAGTTTCCATAACCCAGTAACTTGTAATTCTTATGTTTGTTAGCTTGTGTAATGATGTTGCTCGTTGTATATAGAACATGGTGCGTGGGTCTTACACAGAGAAACAGAAGAGTTTTCCTTCGTCTATTCAGTCAGCAACTAGCATTGGATTTAAATACACAACAATGTATGCAACAAATCAATTATAGCTTAACACATTATCGTTTATTGACATTGAGGGGACACCAAGGAGGTTCTATGATTGTGTTGATCCTGAGAATAGTGAGGAGAATTTTCATTACTGAAGATTAAATAAAAGGCCTCCATGTCCATCAGAACCTTTTATGATATTTTGAGCTTTTTGGGTGTCGAGTGCCTAAAAAGGGACAAACATTTTTTCAGCGTTCTGAAAATTATTAAAACCCAGGGTGAGTATGCTGGAGAACTCTCCAGAAAGCGGTGAGCGAAATGGTTCAGCAACATCTCCAGAGCAATTTGGATGTAACGACCTGCGTTTGCAGTGACCACTTCATTATAACTGGTGAGTTCACAAGTAAAGATAATATTTTGTGTCTTGTTTTGTTCACAATAATGAAAAAGCTACTCATTAGAAATAATTACGGGACAGTCGACCCCCTACTTACGAAACCCTCTGGGTACGAAAACTCCAGGTTATGAAAAACATTTCCCTAAGTTTTCGTCCTCTGTATACAAAAACAACCTCTTCTTACGAAAGGCGCCATACAAAAATTCAAATGCGCCATTCAAAATTCAAACCATGCGTGAGTTGCTCTCTCATTGGCTGTCTCCCAACACCCCACCCCTCTGGGTCACACACGTGAGAGAGGAGAGTTGAACAGGAATGTTGGCTCGTGAGTTCTTTTTGAGAGATCATTGTTATAGTGTTATCTTTAGTTATCCATCATGGACCCGTAAAATACTGAAAAGCGGAAATACAGTGACAGAGGCGATTATTTCGGCATGATATTGAAGCAGAAAAAGCATGCAAACAGAGTGCTCCATGGGACAAGACCTCCAATCTCCCCAGGAAGCAAGTTAAAATTGAATCAGGACCTCTGATCTTTCAAACAGGTACTGTAATTCCGCTTTAAAGACAACATCCCGTCCATTTACACATTGAAATACAATTTCTCCACCAGCTCCGAGCCACGTGTGGGCAGAGCCCGCATTCGGCAAAACACACCAGAGAGTTTTTTTTGTGTGTGTGTGTGTGTGTGAGAGACAGAGACAGTGTGTGTGTGTGTGCGTGTGTATGTGCGTGTGTGCACACGTGTGTGTGTATGAGAAAGAGAGAGAAAGACAGCGTGTGTGTGTGTGTGTGTGTGTAAGAGAGAGATAGAGAGAGACTGCGTACAGAGTCAGTCAGAGATGAAAGAAGGCATTCTTTACTTTCTTTTGAGTTCTTTAATTTACTCTATTTTAAGTTGTTTAATTTAGTAAATGTTTAATAAATGTGGCGTGTGCCACTGAATGTGTGCAAAACGCGGCTCATCCGGACCTCCGATCCCTCAAGGATACAATTTAAAGTTGACTTTGGACCTCTGATCTGTCAAGCAGGGGATGCGTATATTGAGTGTATGTGTGTGTGTGTGTGTGTGAGAGAGAGAGACAAAGAGAGAGCGATAGAGAGAGACAGAGTTGTGTGTGTGTTTGCGTTAATAAAAATGTTTTATAATGGTTTATTAATAAATGTCAATAAAATGTTTAAATGATTTAATAAACAATTTTCTTTTACGTTTAACACATATTTCATGCACATTTCATACAAAATCTGTGTACTTTATCATTTTTAAAGGGTTTATGGGGTAGTCTTGGGAGCCTTGAAATGAATCAGGCATTTTACATGTAAAATGCACCTCTACTTATGAAACGTCCGTGTTACAAAAAAGGCGCTGGAACGGATTAATTTCATAAGTAGGGGGCCGACTGTATATTGAAAGCAAAGCAAAGACTGAGGGGAGGTGTGTGTTGCTAGCTAGTTAGGCTGGGTAGAAACAACTGAGTGAAGACCTGGAATCTTTTGCACGTGCTTCTTTTCTGCTGCCAATGTGCAACTGTTTACTTAACTAATAAATAAGCAATTAATTTTTAAATAGTCTCAGCATGAACCATTATATCACCAGCAAAACATAGACCAAGGAAAGGTGTGTGTTGTTATCCTGTTCGGATGGGTAGAAGCAATGGTGTGAAGCCCCAAATGTTTTGAAAATTATTTAACAAAAACCAAAGGGTAAAATGATTTGCTCATTCGTGCAAATAATAAAGTGTGTATCTTTTTTTCTGAATAACAGCCTGCAGTCATTTGTTGTAGTTCTTCACAAGTCTTAGACACATCACATCAAGTCTTTGTCTCCTGAGAAATCATCAAAATATTAAATACAGTAACCCAACATTTCAGATGTAACCTGGTACACACGTCCGCTTTCCAAATAACACTGTCACCAAGCACAACAATGGCAGACTTTGATTTGGATTTCCAATTTGTATTAAGCTGCCTTCCTGTCTCTTCTTCTTTTTTAAAGAGGTGCTTGATGCTACATTTTTTTTTACACCCAAGCTCATCAGGCCAGTGCTTATCCCTGGTTTCCATAGCATGAAGCAACCAGGAGTTCAACTCCTCCTGGATGGGATGCTCGTCCATCACAGGTTACCTTCCCAGTATATTTTCACTGGAACCCATTGATACTGCTTGGTGAACAGAGGCACACTTGTAGTTAAAACCTTGCCCAGGGGTATTAGCACAGTGGGGGTCTAACTGGGATTTGAACACACAACCTCCCCATCATGAGCATAGCACCCTAACCACTACGCCACCTGCCCCACGTGATGCTACATTAACTGTGTTTATTTTAACTGGTGGTCTCAAAGTTTTAGTTAGTCATGTCATTAGTCATGTTAGTGACTATAATAATCACACCCTGGCCAGTGCTGTAAACAGTTCTTTTGATTCTCGACCACCAAAATGTTGATGCTTTGTGACCAGTTTTATTGACTAAGAACTAGTTATTTTGCCTGTTAAACCACAAAGAGAAGGTTCAAGATAAGGCCAGCATACAAAATAGGTGGTAGCTAAAAGGGCATCTCTGCAATAGGTATTTTGCTCATATCAATGCTTTTAACATGGAAGATGTAACTATTGTTTGTTTGGATGCTGATACTGACTGACAACATTCAGACAAGGCTTAACAGCAATCTGTTTTTCGACACTTCTATAGCTCACATTGTGCTGACAAGAATTACACAACATAATCTCACCATCATCTTTATAAAGCTGTACTTTATTGAATTTCTGGTGTTTTGATACTGCATGATAAAAACCCATTTCAGAATGGCAAGTCTATTTCAGATTATCAATTTTGTTTTTTTTTACCTTTATGAGAAAACGAAAATTTGTTCATTTGCCAAACCACTTAATCATATTCAGGTCATAGGAGGACTAGAGCTGGGGCAGTGGTGGCCTGGTGGTAAAAGGTGCTGGATCCCTGATTTGGTTTGGGGTTCGAATCTCATTCTCCACAAGGTTGTCATTGCACATTTTATTTTGTTTAAAAATAAAGAACCCTACCTGAGTATTGCCCACAGTCTTGGTGGAGGACTCAGTGCATTCTGCTTCACTCAATCTCTTTCGATTTTCAATAACATCTGCCTTTTTTTCTGCAGAATCACTGTCAACCGATTCGTCGTCACCATCACCATCATCATCACTCTCGTCATCACTACCAGAGTCTTCAAGCCCAGAAAAGACACTCTCCTCACTATCTGAGAGATCATCCTTCCCCTCATCGCTGTCATCCAGATGACCACTGCCTGGAGTGAAAAGCTGAGAAATAATCAGAACTCTGCTTTAATCATGGAGCTTCCCCTCATATCAAATTCACAATATCTAAAGAAAAGAAATTTAGTGGGTTTACTGAGAAATTTCGACAAAAGACACTGACTGCACACGCTACCAGTTTAGATCAAGTCCCGAAACCCAGAAAGATGATCTTGTTATATGCATCCAGTACAAACGTTATAAAGTCTACATTCAAATGAGGACACCGGCAGCATGCACAGAATGCAACTGTTTTGCACACACTTTACCACTTTAACGATTATAATACGAGAGCTCTGAACTTTCCCAACTTATTATTCGCAGTTGCGAGCAAGCCACAGATCATGATTTTTCTGTTTTTCAAAAATTGTAAGGAAATAAAATATATTATCATTCATACGTCTTCCTCAACGTCTTCCATGATGTTTCTTTTCTTAGATTTAACTTTACTCATTGCGCCGTTTTGCTGTATTTCGTGTCCCAATTCAGGCATGCCGGAGCTTCAACTGCAACCACGTGGGTTTTGGGTGACGTCAAGGTCAAAGGTGAAAATAATTATGAATATTTTGAATTTGTGTCGTTTTTAAAATTTATATATAAACATAAATATAAATAAATATACATGTTCACATAGACATACGATAAAAATGGATAGAATTAGGAATAATAGCTGTTAAAATAATTTATAAATATTTTAGAACATTTTACGCAAAAGGGAAAGGTCAAAGTTGAAAGTACAAAGCAGCGGAAGTAGCAAATAGGAACCCAATTTTCATTAATTATGTATTCATATTGAACGAAGGTTAAAAAATACACTGGGTAATCATACGTTGTATCGAGTTGTCTAAGTTATTTTTATGAGAGCATTTGTGTAAAAGTCTATGTCGTCGTGACGTCACAAAATGGCGACTCACTGGAGTCTGTGCGGCGAGTTTTTCCTACGCAGTTGCTAAAGATGGTGTTATGGTGGAAATTTCCACGTAACGGTGAAGTGAAGTTTCAAATGTATAGGGAGGAGATGTGCGCCGCTGATTAGGTCACAGGACACCAGGAGAAAATGTACTGCAAACGGCTTGTCTAAGTTCATGTAATAGATGGTAGTTTAGTTTAAACGGGCTCATGTGCTCTCGTGTTTAGCTAACTAGCTAATGTTGTTGTTTCTCCACAACAGATAGTGATTTAGCTAACTGTGCAACGCTGTGAGATTTATTCCTGTCTTGGACATGGAGTTTCCCACCGCCGGCTCTGGGGCAGTGTTTCTACCAGGGAGCAATGTGCCTGCTTTCCTCACCAAACTGTGGACGTTGGTCGATGATCCAGAGACCGATCCCTTAATCTGCTGGAGTCCTGTAAGTTTAGTACTGATTAGCCTAGTTAACTTAGCCTAGCGTAGCCCGTTAACAATTAGTAATAACAATTAGTAATAACAACAATAGAGTAGTACCATAACATCGGAACTCCTTGTCGGAGAGTAACCGTTTTATAGTGAAATAACTTTAGTTCCTAATGTATTTGGATAAAGAGGAACATTCTAACTGTTACTTGATCATTCTACAGAGTCTGTTGGTCTATTTCTCTTTCTGTCTCTCTGGCAATTTCTCTTTCTATTACTTTGAGATTTTTTCGGCTTTCCCCCCTCTTTTTCAGGGGTCACCACAGCGAATGATTCGCACGTTGAATAGGCTAAATTTACGTCGGATGCCCTTCCTGACACAACCCTTTAGCATCGGACAGAAACACGCTGACGGCTTTAATAAGCTTTATTAGCATGACTGTTTACATGTACAGTGTTTCCAATGTGTAGCACGAACATATAATGTGATGAACTCTTTGTATCAACAATGGCAGAAACAGGAAAATGAGCAGGGCTGAAATATTTGAGGTGGTGGTGGAAAAGGTCACCATTACCTTTTTGGGTTTTTACACCCGAGCCTCGTGGTTCATCAGGCCGGTGCTTATGCCCGGTTTCCATAGCGTGAATCGACCAGGAGTTCAAGCGACCTGGATGGCACGCTAGTATATTTTTACTGGTACCCATTTATACTGCTGGGTGAACTTGTGTGCCTTGCCCAGGGGTCTTGGCACAGTGAGGGTCTCGGTGGGATTCGAACTCACAACCTCCCGATCATGAGCGCAGCACCCTAACCACTACGCCACCATTAGAGTCACCGTTAGAGAAAAAAATTTTGCTCGGTGGGATTCAAGATAATAGGGGAGGATGGGGTATTGTGAACAGGGTTTTTTTGTGAATTATGTATCTGGTTAGTCTATTGGTGCTGGACATCCCATGCTCCCCTGCTTTGATCACGTGACTATATACAGATACTGTATGTGCTTTTATTTAACATCCAAGAGAGATTCAACAAGCCCATTTCATCTGAATTAAAAAAATAATAAAGTTCATCAAACAATTCAGTCAATATAGGTTCATAAATGTTTCAAATGGTGGGGGGAAATGTTGTATTAAGCAGTTTTCTGATGTGATGGTATGGGGTCTTATGAACCACGGTAACAAGACGAATTTCAGAAGAAAGAACTCTTAACGCCAATAAGTTTCAGAATAAACTATAACAGATAAAATAGCAATGTGGCCTCAGGTCTCCAAATTGATAATTAATGCTAAAATATTTAAAAAGTTAAATGTAATTTAGAACTAAACCGTCACTCTTTATCCTTCAGATTTAAATGTTTCAGTTGGTAAACTTAAAATAATAGTTTAAAATAAGATTTGCTGGTAACAGGCCGTACTTTCAATTTACAAAATAGAAATAATAAATAATGTTAGATTATATTTTCAATACAGTATGATATAGTAGGCACTCGATATTCACGGTGGTTCGGTTCCGGCCCCTCCCGCGAATGAAGATAATGCACGAGTTCTGTTCTCGGAAGTAAAACCCCGTGTATCATACATGCGCGAATGAGCAACCAACCGGAAGTAAAATACATGCTCTAAAATATGCTTCTTAAACACATTCTATAGACAGTCTTAGTCATTAATAAGATAAAATACAGCTTTATTAATCTCACAATGGCGAAATTCACTGTTACAGGCTCTTGAGGTACCATCAGTAGGGGGGTGCAAAAATAGATACATATACAAACATACACACATACATATATATTATATAAGTAAATAGATACATAAATAGTATAAATTAATAAACAATAAAAGAAAAGAAGGGAACAACTTTGTAGACTGGTATTAATTACTTAATTATTTATTAATTACTGTACTAATACAGTATTAATGTAGTAAAATGTCATAATGATTAAGAAAAACTTATTTTTTTACTGCTATATTTATTGATGATAAAATATAGTCTAAACATTTATGCAGCGTACAGTTTTTCGTGTGTTTTAATTACCAGTTAGGCTCTGTGGTGACACTCAAACGCTGTGCATCTTCTCTGGCTAAGTGCTAGAAAAGGTAATGAGGTTGGATGTCCCTTCTGAAGAAATAAGACTGTCGACGGTTGACTCTACTACAGCTATAAGATCGGAGTATCTTCGGGCGTGTATAACTAAGCAGAGCTAACATGCTATGGTAGGCAGCTCAGTGCGAGCCGCATCCCAGCTAACAAAGAAGACCAAGTGGGAAGGGGCCGAACGACGACTCCGGCGCTTGGGATTGCAGGGGATGAAGGCCGTGTAGCCGGCTGGTATAATCGCCTTATCGGGTGTACTCTCCTCGAGCCATGTTTCACAGAAACACAGTCCTGTAGATCCCGCTGTGCTGCAATCTGAGCATGAAGCTCATCCATCTTGTTTCGCAGGGACTGAACATTTTCAAGCAGTATGGCCAGAAGTGCTAACCAAGCGCCGGAGAATCTGAGAACTCCGCCTGGGCTTATTGTTAGCATGAAGCTCCCATAGCATAGCAGCTCATGATGGAAGTTGTTGCTTAGTTGCCCGAAGCTGAAGCTGCTCATAGCTGGAGTAGGATCATACTGCAAAACATGAGCAAATAAATTAAAACCAAGAAAGAAACAATTTGACTCTGAGAACTCCGCGACGTTACCCTCCAGGCAGCGCCATGTTGGAGACATCACTCCAAGTTCAATGTAAAAGGACCTGAAGTGTAATAAAGTTTATCCTTTTGGTATCGTTTGTTAAACATGCTACAGATCATAAAATCTCACGCACAAACATTGTCAGAATTAACTTGGGTACTGTACTGAAATAAAAATTGAAAAAGACTTTAAAACGAGTGCTTTACAACAGTATATGCTGTATAATGTTTATTTTATCATCAATAAAAATAGGAGTAAAAATTAAGTTTTTCCTTAATCATTACTATATTTTACTACATTATTACTGTATTAATGAGTAAGACTGTGCAGAGAATGTGTTTAAGAAACATATTTTAGTGCATGTCAGAGATACATAGTATTTTACTTACAGCTGCTCATTCACACATGTGACGTCATACATGGGGCTTTACTTCCGGGTATAGAACTCGCAGATTATCTTTATTCGTAGGAGGGCTCGGAACCGAACCCACGCGAATGTCGAGGGCCTACTCTATGTGTATGTATGTGTGTATATATATATATATATATATATATATTATAATATACACACAGACGCTCCCCGACTTAGGTTCATCCATTTTACATTTTTTGTTTTTACGTTTTTGTTTTTTGTTTGTTTTTTTTTTTTCCAAAAAAAGTCAAACTTTGAGTTCAGACGTACTATGAAGTACGATGACGTAATCACGCTGCATTTTACAAACATGCCCCTCCTTCTTCCCAGTTCAGTTTTATATATATATACACACACACACACACACACACACACACACAGAGATGACTTAACTATCTGCTCAGATCAGCACAATCTACCATGCATACTCAGTTAAGCAGAGAGTTGTAAAATGAATGAAAACCCAAGAAAGAGAACTCTGCTCTGCTGATTCACATCAGTGATTCACATCAGTGATTCACACCAATGCAGGCTGAGTACTAAACAAGTTCAAAGGTGCCCTTGTGCACTTAAAAGACCGGAAGTCCGTATAACCCACGCTTTGTTTCAAGCTAGTAAAATACTTTCAGCAAGTGCACTACTTTCGGTACATATTGTAAGTGTTGATTGGCTGTTTTAAGCTTCATGTGAAGTGAGTCGGCTCAGCTTCGTGTCATGTGACCATCCGTCGACCATCGGAGCCATTTACAAGCAGAAAAATCGCATTATAGAGAACGTTAAAGGTTATATTTGATACTGTATTTAATGAGTGAATTTGATTAAAATGTATCAATTTGAAATTATTTTGGTTGAATATAATTTATTTGAAATTAATGTTGATATTATTTGATATATTTGATATTATTTTACAATGTTATGTTTATAATTGATTTAGGGGTGTTTTGAGATACAGTAATGGTATTTATGGATGTATAGTACAGTATGAGCGTCATATGTCATACTTCACTGTAACAACTTGCGTTCACTTTCAACTTGCGTTCGGCCGTCAGTATATACATATATATATATATATATATATATGTGTGTGTGTGTGTGTGTGTGTGTGTGTGTATATATATATATATATAAATATATATATATGTGTGTGTGTGTGTGTATGTATATATATATATATATATATATATATGTATGTGTGTATTTTTTCATTCTGTATGTATAATATATTATCCAGTTAAGCTCTATGATGCCACTCTCTTCTGAAGAAATAAGACTTTCTCCTGAAGAAACGAGTTTCCTCTGAAGTGCCTGAAGATAATCATCTGAACTGTTGTAAAGCTGTAGTAATAAAGTCTTTTTCAATTATTATTTCAGTGCAATGCTTAAGTCAATGTTTATGAGTAATGTTTAGAAGCCAAGGAGCCGCTCAGCCACGCCCCCTCAACCGTTAGCTTGAGAACACAGCCGTCAAAATCAAAGTCCCCCAAAAAGAACATAAAAGAACATGAAATGTAATAAATTGGATAAACAAAACGATAAACATGCTACACCACAGTACATAAAATCACACACATAAATTCTAAAACTTAATTTAGGTACTGTACTGGAATAATGATTGAAAAAGACTTTAATACGAGAGTGCTTTCAGATGTTTATTTCTCTTCACGCACTTCAGAGGAAACTGTCGCTTCTTCGGGAGAAAGTCTTATTTCTTCAGAAGAGACATCCAATGTCATTACCTTTTCTAGCGCTTAACTATATAAAAATATATGATCACCCATTTCCAAGATATTACAATTTTGTATCCATATTACTGTTAATGATCAATAATTCATTCAATTACATGATGGGGAAGTCCAGCAATTTGAATAAGATCTATGGAGGATCAAATATGACCTTGTTATTTCGGACCGGCAGGCCACAGTCCGTCCTCAGTTGATGGGTCCAAAACACACAGCTCCAACGGTGCCCGATACCCCGATTTTTCACTTCATGAAACAAATAGATTTATACAATTTGTAAAGCAATAACAATACATGGTGTGCTTTTGTGCTTTACAGTCATCCCTTGAATATTGTGGATAATGCAGACCAGACCTGGCCGCGATGTTCGCAAAACCGCGAAGTAGGAACGCCCCGTCCCCCATTTCTACCATGTTGTCTCATTTCTATGTTTTCGCGTCTATACAATATCAAGAAGTGTATATTAAACGTTACACAGTTATATGCATATGTAAATACTGTAATGTATTAATATTTAAATAGAATTTATATATAAATACTTTTAAGTACTGTACTCAGCACTGACAATAGCTCTTCTCCGTGGTGCAGGACGTTCACAAACACTATACAGTAAGATCACAAAATCACAAAAAAATCCTGCGGGAATGTGCGAGGCAACAGTGTCACGCCTCTAAGCCAATCAGCTTGCGAGATTGGGTTGAGTGGGCAGGAGGCAACAGTATCACGCGTCTAAGCCAATCAGCTTGCGAGATTGAGTTGAGTGGGCAGTCCCTCCCTGAACTGGGGAGTAGGTGCACTTCAGTCTGTCGTCTGGAAACAATGAACGCAGTTTGCCTTGGGTCCCTGCCTTCCGCTTGCTTACATTCGAGTTTCAGCACAAATTTTTATGAATTATTTTATTTTTTATTAAAATACCGCGGTGTACCAAGGCTGCTATGCTCAAATCTCGAAGTGGCAAGGGATGACTGTATTTTGAAATGTTTTATTTATTAACCAGCAAGAAAAAGCTTAAGGCGTGGTATATTTTGCACGTGATCATATATAGATGGGGCGGGGCTACTTTGGTCAGTTTTATTTAACATCTGAATCAGCCTGTCTATTTTCTTCAATGTGCATCATATGGATCAGAAAATCTTTGATGTTGAACACCACTGCACCTGTAATTTCTTTCCACCTGAGATCTCATCTGTTTGTATGTTATGCAATGTAAGAAGGCTAATGTCATTTTTTTGTTTGTTTGTTTGTTTTTGTTTTTTATTGTTATTATTTGACATTTTATATATATTTACATGCAGTCATTTTACGGGACAGAATGCTTGTGTTATTTAAATAAGTTTGCTGCACGACTGCATTTAGTGGTTTTAAATTTTAGATCAACTTTACAGTGCACAGGGGGTTTTGTTCTCAGACTTTGTATTATGATCCTTTTCGAAACGACCATGGAGTCGATGCAAGTTTTCAAGACGAGTTCATTGCTAATAACATGCTGCCTTTCTTCCATATTTGTTGGAGTTTGATGGGCACGGACAGGGTTTTCTTTTCCATATTGAATGGCAGATGTTGGAGAAGCCTATCATAGAACGAGGTTGAGGAAGGAGATATCCTGTGCATGTAACATAAGAATGCTTACAGACCTTAGACCATTCCTTTTTTATTATTCCTTGTTTGACGGATTTGTCAATGCTAATATTTGTGAGTTTCTTAAAAAATATTCCTGCCAGTCTTATACTACCACAATAAATTTTATATCTGAAATTTTTTGTGCCAAGCCAATCTTTTTTGTTGCCCTCTCACATCCTGATGTACATCTGCATGTAAATTCTTGTCGGGAGGTCAATGCAGCCGTGAGGATGGGCACAAACAAGTTCCCGTCCTCACGCCCGTCCCAAGCCCAGATAAATGGAGAGGGTTCCGACAGGAAGGGCATCCGGCGTAAAACTTTTTCCAAAATTCAGAATGTGAACCGTCAAGACAAATTTCACACCGGATCCGGCAAGGCCCGGGTTAACAATGACCGCCATCAGTGCTGTCAACCAACAGGGTGCTGGTGGAAATTGGACTACTGTTGGTCGAAGAAGGAGAGGCGGGAGGCGTGTCCGTAGGCAGTGTGAGAAAAGGAAAGGTACGAGTCTAGGACTGAGATTCGGACTTTGAATGTTGGAACTATGACAGGAAAAGGTAGCGAGCTGGCAGACATGATGCAGAGGAGGAAGGTGGACAATATTGTGTGTTCAGGAGACCAGGTGGAAAGGTAGCACGGCTAGAAGCTTAGGAGCAGGGTTTAAGCTGTTTTATCATGGTGTGGATGGGAAGAGAAATGGAGTAGGAATCATCTTAAAGGAGGGGTTTGTCAGGAATGTTCTAGATGTGAAAAGAGTGTCAGACAGAGTGATGAGTCTCAAGTTAGAAATTGAAGGCGTGCTGTTCAATGTTGTTAGTGCTTATGCCCCACAGGTGGGATGTGAGCTAGAAGAGAAGGAGAGATTCTGGATCGAGTTAGATGAAGTGATGCAGAGGACCCCCAGAGGTGAAAGAGTGGTCATTGGTACAGACTTCAATGGACATGTCGGTGCAGGCAACAGAGGAGACGAAGAAGTGATGGGTAGATTTGGTATCCAGGACAGGAATGCAGAAGGACAGATGTTGATAGATTTTGCAAAAAGGATGGACATGGCTGTGGTGAATACTTTCTTCCAGAAGAGACAGGAGCGTTGGGTGACTTATAAAAGCAGAGGTAGAAGCACACAGTAAATCAACATCTTGTGCAGGCGATGTAATTTGAAGGAAGTCAGTGACTGCAAAGTAGTAGTGGGTGAGAGTGTTCATAGGATGGTGGTGTGCAGGATGATATTGACGGTGAGAAAGCTGAAGAAGGCAAAGGCAAAGCAGAAGACAAAGTGTTGGAAGCTGAAAAAGGAAGAATGGCGTGTTGTCTTCAAGGAGGAGTTGAAACAGGCTTTGGGTGGTCAGGAAATGCTTCCAGATGACTGAACAACCACAGCTAATGTGATCAGAGAGACAGGTAGGAGGGTTTTTGGTGAGTCCTCTGGAAGGAAAGTAGATAAGGAGACTTGGTGGTGGAATGAGGAAATGCAGGAGAGTGAAAAGGAAGAGATTAGCTAAGAAGAAGTGGAACATAGAGAGGACTGAAGAGAGTAAACGGGAGTACAGGGAGTCACTGCATAAGGCGGTCAAAGACCAAACAGAGGGCATATGATAGGCTGGAAAGTAAGGAGGGAGAAAATGATTTATTCAGGTTGGCACAGCAGAGAAATAGAGATGTGAAGGAAATGTATTGACTGATGACAGAAGTGTGCTAGGAAGATGGAAAGATCTGGTCTTCAACAGGTAGCAAACATTAGTAAGGGTGAAGTGAGGAGGGCATTGAAGAGGATGAAGAGTGGAAAGGCAGTTGGTCCTTATGACATACCGATGGAGGTGTCTAGGAGAGATAGCAGTTGATTTTTTTGACAAGAACATTCAACAAGGTCTTAGAGAGTAAGAGGATGCCGGAGGAATGGAAGAGAAGTGTGCTTGTGCCCATTTTTAAGAACAAGGGAGACGTCCAGAGTTGTGGCAACTACAGAGGGATAAAGTTGATGAGCCATACGATGAAGTTATGGGAAAGAATAGTGGAAGTGAGACTAAGGGCAGAGGTCAGCATTTGTGAACAACAGTTTGGTTTCATGCCAAGAAAGAGCAGCACAGATGCAGTGTTTGCTTTGAGGATGTTAATAGAGAAGTACAGAGAAGACCAGAGGGAGCTGCATTGTGCCTTTGTGGAAATGGAGAAAGCATATGACAGGGTGCCAAGAGAAGAACTGTGGTATTGCATGAGGAAGTCTGGAGTGGCAGAGAAGTATGTTAGAGTGGTGCAGAACATGTATTAGAGATGTAAGACAGTGGTGAGGTGTGCTGTCGGTGTGACAGAAGAGTTCAAGGTGGAGGTGGGGCTGCATCAAGGGTCAGCTCTGAGCCCCTTCTTGTTTGGTATGGTGATGGACAGGCTGACAGATGAGGTTAGACAAGATTCCCCATGGACTATGATGTTTGCATATGACATTGTGATCTGTAGTGAGAGCAGAGAACAAGTGCAGGAAAATCTAGAGCGGTGGAGGTATGCCCTGGAAAGGAGAGGAATGAAGGTTCGCCGCAGTAAAACAGAATATATGTGTGTGAACGACAAGAACCCAGAAGGAACGGTGAGGTTACAGGGGGCAGAGATAAAGAAAGTGGAAGATTTTAAGTACTTGGCCTCAACAATCCAGAGCAATGGTGTGGAAAAGAGGTGTAGAAGCGTGTGCAGGCAGGTTGGAATGGTTGGAGAAAAGTGTCCGGTGTGATAGGAAGGTATTGGCAAGAATGAAAAGGAAAGTGCACAAGACGGTGTTGAGGCCAGCGATGTTTTATGGTTTAGAAACAGTTGCACTGAGAAAAAGACAGGAGGCAGAGCTGGAGGGAATAGAGATGAAAATGTTGAGGTTCTCTTTGGGAGTAACGAGGATGGATAGGATCAGGAATGAGTCCATCAGAGGGACAGCCCATGTAAGATGTTTTGGAGACAAAGTCAGAGAGGCTAGATTGAGATGGTTTGGACATGTACAGAGGAGGGATAGTGAGTATATTGGTAGTGGGATGTTGAGGTTGGAACTACCAGGCAGAAGGCCTAGAGGAAGACCAAAGAGAAGATTTATGGATGCGGTGAAGGAGGACATGAAGGTAGTTGGAGTAGCGATGCAGAGGACAGGTTGAGTTGGAGGCTGACGATTCGCTCTGGCGACCCCTGAAGGGAAAAGCCGAAAGGAAACGAAGAACAGTACTTTGTCGGGAGGTCACCTCGGACCCCTTGTAGCTGTTTGAAATTCAGCAATTTACTACACAGTTCGTTGTTGTATAAGCATCTAGTGTGTGAGACCATCGCAAGTGATAGTATTAGTGTGTGACAGAACTGGTCAATGGAGGCTGAAAGTGGAGACTGCAGATTTGATTCTACATGTCTGTCTGTCTTCCTTTCGTCTTTTTCCCTTTTTTTTACTCAGGAGTCGCAACAGCGAATCATCTGATTTGGCAGAGGTTTTTACGTCGGATGCCCTTCCTGTCACAACCCTTTTTAGCAAGGGACAGAAACACGCTGCCGACTTTGCAGCCTACTCTTTACCAAAGTCAGCAATGGTTCTTTTACATGCCTCTCACGATAGAAAGGGAGAGACATGGCCCACCTTTGATAACCCAGTTAGCTGCACTGGGGGGGACAGTGACAACCTTGTGGAGAGTGGGACTCGAACCCCCAACCTTTGGGCAGCGATCCAGCGCCCTATACCACTAGACCACCACTGCCCCAAAGATTTGATTCTACATGTAGACATGCTATATCTCAAGCTGATAGTCATAGCCTCAAAAAGTACTTTCGGTCAAGTCATTTTTAATCCCACCCTCAGTGGCAAGGTGATGGAGGTGTCTGAAAATATTTTTGGAATGACCTCCTTTTTAAATGTTATGGAAAACATTGACAGTACCTGTCACTGGTATTTTTAAAGCAGTAGTTTCAACAGAAAATACATACCAGTATGAAAAGTACTATATATCTTTTGCACACACACACACACACACACACACACACACACGTATTTTGTGTGTATATGTATGTATATACAGTCGGCCCTCTACTTACGAAATTAATACGTTCCAGAGCCTTTTTCGGAACCTGGAGTTTTCGTAAGTTAAGGTGCATTTTACAACACAGACCATAACAGATAACTGTTTAGGATTGCGCCATTTTTGCTCGCACGCTTCGTGGTTCGAGTTGTTTGAGGATCGAGCACTTGATGGCTGCGTGTAATTCTAATGCTAACATAACAGAACAAGTGTCATAGAAATTTTTTTTTAAATACTGAAAACAGTTGTGAAGAATACTGAAAATCTATTTCTGTGGTAGGCATCTCTCTGTGTGTGTGTGTGTGTGTGTGTGTGTGTGTGTGTGTGTGTGTGTGTGTGTGTGTGTGTGTCGGCCCCTTCTTAGGAAAACCGCTGAACACGAAAAATCGAGTATACTTAAAACATTTTCCTAAATTTTTGTCCTCTGTGCACGAAACAACCTCTTCTTACGAAAAGCGCCAAACGCACCATTCAAACTTCAAACAATGCCCGAGTTGCTGACTCATTGGCTGTCTCCCAACATCCCACCTCGCTGGCCTCCCATTGGTTAGGATGGATGATGCAGCTCCCTCCCATTGGCTTATCTCGCAACATCCCGCCCCGATGGCCTCTCATTGGCTAGGAGGGATGACGCTGTCGTTCCAACTTTGTTCAAGTTTGTTTGAACTGTATTCACGTTTGTGTGTCATTCCAACTGTATTTTATGGCTCAGGCTTTAAACCTTCCATAAACATTTGCAAGATTATAACTGCTCAGAAGACATGGTCAACACGCGCACGCACACACACACACACACACACACACACACACGCACGCGTGATTCCCAGTGAAAGTGATTCGCGGTGACATGGTCACTATAAGATTATAACTCTGCTAAGAAGACATGGTCAACACGAAGTAAGTACCTTAAAAGGTATGCTTTTATAATTTTTAAAGGGTAGTCTTGGGAGCCTTGGAACGAATCATGCGTTTTACATGTAAAATGCACCTCTACTTACAAAAACTCCAGGTTCCGAAAAAGGTGCTGGAACGGATTAATTTCGTAAGAAGGGGACCGACTGTATAATATATATATATATATATATATATATATATATATATATATATATATATATATACAGTAGGGCCAAAAAGTATTGGGCAATGTAAAAATGTGTAAGTTCACCCATTTTAAAAAGATGAGAGGTTTGTAATTTTCATCATAGGTTATCATATGTTCATATGATATGTGTAATTTTCATCATAGGTTGTCATATGTTATCATCAAGCTTGAGAGACAATGTAAAAAAAAAATCCAGGAAATCACATCGTATGATTTTTTAAACAATCTATTTGTGAAAATGGGAGGCCAATAAGTATTGGGCAGCTAGAAAACAAACATTATTTCGGCCCCCACTCGTTAACAGTATGAATGACACCTGTTTGAACTAATTAGATGCATAAGAGACACCTTCAAACCTGCACACACCTTCAAACTGTCAGACTGCAGTCTTCACCATGACCAAGACCAGAGAGCTTCCCAAAGACACCAGAGATAAAATTGTACAACTGTACAAAGCTGGGATGAGTCAAACTGCAATTGGCAAACAACTTTGTGAGAAAAGATCAACAGTTGGAAACATTATTAGAAAATGGAAGAAGTATAACATCACTGGCAACCTCCCTAGGAGTGGCGCTCCATGCAAGATCTCATCTCGTGGGGTTTACAGGATCCTGAGAACAGTGAGTAATCAGCCCAGAACTACACAGCATGAACTGGTCAATGATTTGAAGACGGCAGGAACCACTGTCACAAAGATGACAATAACTAACACACTACGTCATCATGAGATGAAATCCTGCATTGCCCGAAAGGTTTCCCTATGAAACAAAAAACGTGTAAAGGACTGTCTGAGATATGCTCAAGACCATCTGAACGATTCAGAGGAGGATTGGGAGAATGTGATGTGGTCAGATGAGACCAAAATTGAACTTTTTGGTTTAAACAGCACTAAAGTATTAAAAGTAACTTTTGCTGGCTGCCCAATACTTATTGGCCTCCCATTTTCACAAATAAATTGTTTAAAAATCATACAATAAGATTTCCTAGATTTTTTTTTTTACATTCTGTCTCTCAAGCTTGATGTGTACCAATGATGAAAATTACAAACCTCTGTTATCTTTTTAAATGGGTGAACTTGCACATTTTTACGTGGCCCAATACTTATTGGCCCCACTGTGTGTGTGTGTGTGTGTGTGTGTGTGTGTGTGTGTATATATATATATATATATATATATATATATATATATATATATATATAATGTATGTATGTACTAGTCCGTCTCAAAAAATTAGCATATTGTGATAAAGTTCATTATTTTCTGTAATGTACTGATAAAAATTAAACTTTCATTGGACACTTTTATTGTTTTAATACTGATGATTTTGGCATACAGCTCATGAAAACCCAAAATTCCTATCTCAAAAAATTAGCATATCATGAAAAGGTACTCTAAACCAGCGATTAACCTAATTATCTGAATCAACTAATTAACTCTAAACACCTGCAAAAGATTCCTGAGGCTTTTAAAAACTCCCAGTCTGGTTCATTACTCAAAACCGCAATCATGGGTAAGACTGCCGACCTGACTGCTGTCCAGAAGGCCCTCAAGCAAGAGGGTAAAACACAGAAAGAAATCTGAGCGAATAGGCTTTTCCTAGAGTGCTGTATCAAGGCACCTCAGTGGGACGTCTGTGGGAAGGAAAAAGTGTGGCAGAAAACGCTGCACAACCAGAAGAGGTGACCGGACCCTGAGGAAGATTGAGGAGAAGGGCCGATTCCAGACCTTGGGGGACCTGTGGAAGCAGTGGACTGGGATACAGGTGCCGCATTCCCCAGGTCAAGCCACTTTTGAACCAGAAACAGCGGCAGAAGCGCCTGACCTGGGCTACAGAGAAGCAGCACTGGACTGATGCTCAGTGGTCCAAAGTACTTTTTTCGGATGAAAGCAAATTTTGCATGTCATTCGGAAATCAAGGTGCCAGAGTCTGGAGGAAGACTGGGGAGAAGGAAATGCCAAAATGCCTGAAGTCCAGTGTCAAGTACCCACAGTCAGTGATGGTCTGGGGTGCCATGTCAGCTGCTGGTGTTGGTCCACTGTGTTTTATCAAGGGCAGGGACGATGCAGCTAGCTATCAGGAGATTTTGGAGCACTTCATGCTTCATCTGCTGAAAAGCTTTATGGAGATGAAGATTTCATTTTTCAGCATGACCTGGCACCTGTTCACAGTGCCAAAACCACTGGTAAATGGTTTACTGACCATGGTATTACTGTGCTCAATTGGCCTGCCAACTCTCCTGACCTGAACCCCATACAGAATCTGTGGGATATTGTGAAGAGAAAGTTGAGAGACACCAGACCCAACACTGTGGATGAGCTTAAGGCCGCTATCGAAGCATCCTGGGCCTCCATAACCCCTCAGCAGTGCCACAGGCTGATTGCCTCCATGCCACGTCGCATTGAAGCAGTCATTTCTGCAAAAGGATTCCCAACCAAGTATTGAGTGCATAACTGAACATAATTATTTGAAGGTTGACTTTTTTTGTATTCAAAACACTTTTTTTATTGGTCGAATGAAATGTGCTAATTTTTTGAGATAGGGATATTTGGTTTTTCTTTACTTTTTTGCCAAAATTATCAAAATTAAAACAAGACAAGACTTGAAATATTTCAGTTGGTGTGCAATGAATCTAAAATATATGAAAGTTTAATGTTTATCAGTACATTCCAGAAAATAATTAACCTTATCACAATATGCTAATTTTTTGAGAAGGACGAGTGTGTGTGTGTGTATATACATATATATTAGTCTGTGTGTGTTTGTGTATTTTTTTCTTTCTTTCGGCTTTTTTTCCCATTCTTGGGAGTCGCCACAGCGAATCATCTGATTCGCACATTTGATTTGGCAGAGGTTTTTACGTCAGATGCCCTTCCTGTCACAACCCTTTTTTCGCAAGGGACAGAAACACGCTGACGACTTTGTAGCCTACTCTTTACGAAAGTCAGCAATGGTTCTTTTACATGCCTCACACCATAGACAGTGAGAGACATGGCCCGCCTTTGATAACCCAGTTAGCTGTACTGGGGGAGGACAGTGACAGTCCCGTGGTGACTCGAACCCCCAACCTTTGGATCAGCGATCCTGCGCCCTATCCACTAGACCACCACACACACACACAGAGATCCCTCATTTTCAGCGGTTAATTGGAACCAAGACCCCCCCCCCCCGACCACTAAATTCCACGAAGTAGAATCAACCCCCCTGATTGATGTATACATACATGTATATGTGTATATAATTTCTTGTCATATTTGCAATTCCTGTAATAACTAAAATGTTTCTCTTTGTAGAATGGAAACAGCTTCCATGTGTTTGACCAGGGAAGGTTCTCGAAAGAAGTGCTCCCTAAATATTTCAAGCACAACAACATGGCTAGCTTCGTCCGACAGCTGAATATGTGTAAGTTTAATTATGAATCCAGATAACCAGTGCTTGTGCTTTTATTCAACAGGGCGTCCCCCCATTTTCTAGCTAATTTAGTCGTTTCCAATTCCCACCCATCAGGTCTTGTTTTCCCTATCACATGATCACCACCAGCCAGGGAGGTGAAAAAGCATACACACGCCTCTCCATGACATGCAATGCTAGCCACCTACTGCTAACTAAGGCGCATGCATATTTGGCGGTCTAACATACTCGGAGGGAAGCGCGATTCACCCCCTTGTACGACTGAACTCACAGATGCCCATGATTGGCTGGCGATCGCTGTGAGTGACAGTAAAGTGAGTGTATGCCATCTCTCCCTCCTGTGAGAGCTCAGCAAATTAGCTCCCATGGACTCCTGGCTACAAACAGGTGTAGCATTCAACCGGATTCCAGCTTGCGATGTCCGGATTAATAGTCACGTACTTTGGCAATATGACACTCAAGAGCCCTTTTTGCTTGTTTTTGTAGGAAGTCCGTAATATCATATAGAAACAAATCTTGTACAGCATTTCCCATTATTCAGTGTCAGAAATATCACACAAGAATTTGTGGGACGGTGTTTGGTAAATAATGCTGGTTGTGTTTCACTTGTCTTTGGGCAGATGGGTTCCGTAAAGTGGTCCACATTGAGCAGGGAGGTTTAGTGAAGCCTGAGAAAGATGATACGGAGTTCCAGCATCCCTACTTTCTCCGTGGACAGGAACAGCTCTTGGAGAACATTAAGAGGAAGGTGACCACAGTAAGCTCTGCTTTCTTCTTCTCATCCACAACCGTTTACACTACAGCTTTCCTCATGACATTACTGTATATTTATGCAGAAACTCACACTTCAGTGGACCCAGTTTTTCTCCTACATTTCAGTCCTGGGTTTTATTTCTTATTTTATTTATTTGCCCCTCCTTGAATTGCCATCTCATCGAGGTGGAGGGGTCTGTGTGCCCTAATGATCCTAGGAGCTATGTTATCAGGGACATTATGCCCCTGGTAGGGTGCCCCAAGGCAAACAGGTCCTTGGTGAAGGTTCAGCGAGGCGTGGTTCAAAAGATTCCTATGTGGATTAAGATTAAAGGACATGGTTTCCCTTGCCCAAACATGGGTCACTGGGGCCCTCCTCAGAGCCCGGCTGGGTCCAGACCGAAATCCGGAGTAAGCGGAAAATGATGATTTTTGTAAGGCTGTTTTGCATGCTACTTTAGGCAGTTAATGTGCTACTTTTCACCCTGTTGTTCTGTGAGATCCATGCTATAACTTGGTATAACAAACCTATTGCTGTTATGATTCAACTATCATCAGGCATGTGATTTTTCTGCGAATTCACGGAATTCCGATTTTTTTCATTGGCCCAGTTTAAAAAAAAAAAAAAAAATTTTTTTTTTTCATGCCGAATGTCAAAATAACCTTTTCCGCTTTTATTCCGTTCCGAGTTTTGCATAAAATGACTTCTCTTGAAACGTTACTGCTGACTGGCTGATGGGTTTCTAATAGCCAATTGCTGATGTTGAAACATGTACATAGACATTTGCGCCACTTCCGAACTGTTCAGCTATCGAAAGCGTGTCGGTGATCCAGAGAAAAGATTCTGCTCGAATCAAAGAAGTAGACAAAGTCATGAAAAACAAGTTTAGGTGTGAATGGATGGAAAAGGGAACCGTAGCATTCAATTGCCGGAACATGTGGTGTTCAAGCAAAGATTCCAGAACCCTACGGACTTAATGCTTTGTTTGCCGTTCGACCACAAACTTCCATGCAAAGAAAAGACTCAGTGAAACAACCAGTTTCTGTCACCAATCGAGTGGTTAATTTTCAGGTATGTTTGATAATGTTCTTGTCTAGTTTCCGATTATATTTTTCAAATTATTGTGAATGCATGCATGTTTTAGTTGTAGGACGTTCATGTGTTTATTCCGTGAACTGAATCAAATGAGCAGACTCTATGGTCACTGAAACCTTTTTCTGCTGTTAGAATAAATAAATTATTGCCGCATTAACTCACCAGTTTTTCGTAATTAACTTATGTAAATAGGCATTGTTATTCAGTGTTTCTAAACAGCAGCGCTCATTAATATTGGAAATGTAAAACTATGAATCTGAGCCTCAACCAAAACGCCCCAGCATCCAGAAGGACAACAAACTTTCTAAGCCAGCCTCCAGAAGGACATTTCACACTGCACAAAAGGAAGCAAGAAAGTGCCATACGAAAGCACTCAAGACAACGAAACATAAATTAAAAAAACGTATGTCATGTATAGCATGTCATGTGTATAGTTTGTTTCCAGATTGTGTTTAAAGACAATGACTGTTGATAATAGTGTTAGGGGCAGTGGTGGTCTAGTGGTATAGGGCGCTGGATCGCTGATCCAAAGGTTGGGGGTTCAAGTCCGAGTCTCCACAAGGTTGTCACTGAACCCCCCCCAGTGCAGCGAACTGGGTTATCAAAGGCGGTCCATGTCTCTCACTGTCTATGGTGGGAGGCATGTAAAAGAACCATTGCTGACTTTCGTAAAGAGTAGGCTGCAAAGTCGTCAGCGTGTTTCTGTCCCTTGCTAAAAAGGGTTGTGACAGGAAGGGCATCCAACGTAAAAACCTCTGCCAAATCAAATGTGCGAATCAGATGATTAACTGTGGCGACTCCCGAGTAAAAAGGAAAAAGCCGAAAGGAAGACAGACAGACTGTTGATAATAGTGTTGTGAGGCAGGACAGATCTATAAGAGTGACTATTTGATTTGTGACTGTGACACTTTTATTAGTGTTGGAATCCCACATGATAAACCCACAAGTTGAGGTACAGTATATATATCTTCTTCTTCTTCTTCTTTTACTTTCGGCTGCTCCCTTCAGGGGTCGCCACAGCAAATCATCCGCCTCCACCTCACCCTGTCCTCCGCATCTTCTTTTCTGACTCCAACGACCTTCATGTCTTCCTTCACCACATCCATAAATCTCTTCTTCGGTCTTCCTCGAGGCCTTCTGCCTGGTAGTTCCAACCTCAGCATCCTACTGCCAATATACTCACTATCCCTCCTCTGTACATGTCCAAACCATCTCAATCTAGCCTCTCTGACTTTGTCTCCAAAACATCTTACGTGGGCTGTCCCTCTGATATACTCATTTCTGATCCTATCCATCCTCGTTACTCCCAGGAGAACCTCAACATTTTCATCTCCGCTACCTCCAGCTCTGCCTCCTGCCTTTTCCTCAGCGCCACTGTTTCTAAGCCATACAACATCGCTGGCCTCACCACCATCTTGTACACTTTTCCCTTCATTCTTGCTGACACTCTCCTATCGCACATCACACGGATACTTTTCTCCAACCATTCCAGCCTGCCTGCACACGCTTCTTCACCTCTTTTCCACACTCTCCATTGCTCTGGATTGTTGAGCCTAAGTACTTAAAATCCTCCACCTTCGTTATCTCTGCTCCCTGTAACATCACTGTTCCTCCTGGGTCCTTCTCATTCACACACATGTATTCTGATTTTCTGAGGCTAACCTTCATTCCTCTCCTTTCCAGGGCATACCTCCACCTCTCTAGATTTTCCTGCACTTGTTCTCTGCTCTCACTACAGATCACGATGTCATCTGCAAACATCATAGTCCATGGAGATTCTTGTCTCACCTCGTCTGTCAGCCTGTCCATCACCATAGCAAACAAGAAGGGGCTCAGAGCTGACTCTTGATGCAGTCCCACCTCCACCTTGAATTCGTCGGTCACACTGACAGTACACCTCACCACTGTCTTACATCTCTCATACATGTCCTGCACCACTCTAACATACTTCTCTGCCACTCCAGACTTCCTCATGCAATACCACAGTTCTTCTCTTGGCACCCTGTCATATGCTTTCTCCAGATCCACAAAGGCACAATGTAGCTCCCTCTGACCTTCTCTGTACTTCTCTATTAACATCCTCAAGGCAAACATTGCATCTGTGGTGCTCTTTCTTGGCATGAAACCAAACTGTTGTTCACAAATGCTGACCTCTGCCCTTAGTCTAGCTTCCACTATTCTTTACCATAACTTCATCATATGGCTCATCAACTTTATCCCTCTGTAGTTGCCGCAACTCTGCACGTCTCCCTTGTTCTTAAAAATGGGCACCAGCACACTTCTCCTCCACTCCTCCGGCATCTGCTCACTCTCTAGTACCTTGTTGAATGTTCTTGTCAGAAAGTCTACTGCTACCTCTCCTAGACACTTCCATACCTCCACAGGTATATCATCAGGACCAACTGCCTTTCCATTCTTCATCCTCTTCAATGCCCTTCTCACTTCACCCTTACTGATCTTTGCTACATCCTGCTCCTCAATGGTTACCTCTTCTACTCTTTTTTCTCTCTCATTTTCCTCATTCATCAGCTCTTCAAAGTACTCTTTCCATCTTCCCAGCACACTTCTGTCATTAGTCAATACATTTCCCTCTCTGTCCTTTATCAATCTAACTTGCTGCACGTCCTTCCCATCTCTATTTCTCTGCTGTGCCAACCTGTATAGATCATTTTCTCCCTCTTTACTATCCAACCTATCACACAAGTCATCATACGCCCTCTGTTTGGCCTTAGCCACTGCTACTTTCGCCTTACACTGTGTCTCCCTGTACTCCTGTTTACTCTCTTCGGTCCTCTCAATGTCCCACTTCTTCTTGGCTAACCTCTTCCTTTGTACACACTCCTGCACTTCCTCATTCCACCACCAAGTCTCCTTATCTACTTTCCTTCCAGAGGACACACCAAGTACTCTCCTACCTGTGTCCCTGATCACGTTTGCTGTGGTTGTCCAGTCATTTGGAAGCACTTCCTGGCCACCCAAAGCCTGTTTCAACTCCTCCTTGAAGACAACACGACACTCTTCCTTTTTCAGCTTCCACCACTTTGTCTTCTGCTCTGCCTCTGCCTTTTTCACCTTTCTCACCATCAGAGTCATCCTGCACACCACCATCCTATGCTGTTTGGCAACACTCTCACCCACGATGACTTTGCAGTCACTGACTTCCTTCAAATTACATCGCCTACACAAGATGTAGTCTACCTGTGTGCTCCTACCTCCGCTTTTATAAGTCACCCTATGCTCCTGTTTCTTCTGAAAGAAAGTATTCACCACAGCCATTTCCATCCTTTTTGCAAAATCTATCAACATCTGTCCTTCTGCGTTCCTGTCCTGGATACCAAACCTGCCCATCACTTCCTCGTCCCCTCTGTTGCCTGCACCAACATGTCCATTGAAGTCTGCACCAATGACCACTCTTTCACCTCTGGTGGTACTCTGCATCACTTCATCTAAGTCACTCCAGAATCTCTCCTTCTCTTCTAGCTCACATCCTGCCTGTGGGGCATAAGCACTAACAACATTGAGCATTACACCTTCAATTTCTAACTTGAGCTTCATCACTCTGTCTGACACTCTTTTCACTTTTAGAACATTCCTGATAAACTCCTCCTTCAAGATGACTCCGACTCCATTTCTCTTCCCATCCACACTGTGATAAAATAGCTTAAACCCTGCTCCTAAGCTTTTAGCTTTGCTACCTTTCCACCTGGTCTCCTGAACACACAGTATGTCCACTTTCCTCCTCTGCATCATGTCAACCAGCTCTCTACCTTTTCTGTGCATAGTTCCAACATTCAAAGTCCCCACTCTCAGTCCTAGACTCATGCCTTTCCTCTTCTCTCTCTGCCTACGGACACGCCTCCCACCTCTCCTTCTTCGACGTCTTCGACCAACAGTAGTCCAATTTCCATCAGCACCCTGTTGATCGACAGCACTGATGGCGGTCGTTGTTAACCCGGGCCTCGACCGATCCGGTATGGAGGTAATACTTTTGATTTGCATCATAGATAATTGGCATTGGTTTTACGTCGGATGCCCTTCCTGACACAACCCTCTGCATTTCTCCGGGCTTGGGACCGGCATGAGAGGGAGAGACACTGGTTAGTGCCCCCCCACCTCATGGCTGCATTTACAGTATATATATATGGAGATTAGAAATTAAAATTTCTAGAGCTCTTTCAGTGTCACCCTGGACCCGACTGGGGGCCTATGCCCCCCAGACCCCTGGCTGATTTTCAGATATTTTGGTGATGGTCAAATCACATGCCTGTATCATGCTGATTTAATTCAGACCTCTATTTTGGGGGGTTGTCCTGCTGGTGTCCTGTCTGAAGTATACACGATCCTGATCTCGTTTTGCACGTTTTACTCTGTTCTGTTCTTTTTCATATCTGTCTATGGGTCTGTAGTCAGGACACACCCATACCCAAGCCTCTCTGAACATTTCCTGGTGTTAATCCCCAGGTGTCCAACATTAAACATGAGGACCTGAAGCTGAGTCCTGAAGACGTGGGTAAAATGATCTCGGAGGTGCAGCACATGAAGGGGAAGCAGGAGACCATGGACAGCAAAATCAGCACGTTGAAGCAGTAAGTCACATAAAACCTTTTTTTACTTGTTCTGGTAATTTTTGTGAGGAAGTGTTCAGTCTCTCAGAGGTTCCCTATTCTGATTATTTTCTTTTAATCCTCTTATAATAAATACCACTTTTGGGAGGGGAGAATGTGTGCTATCTTAGTGACTGGGGATGTGTGTTTATTCCGCTATAAGACCAGGTGAGAGTGAAGCCGAAAGGTGTGCACAAGGGCATTGTGTTTGGACCTTTTACTTTTGGTGAAGAAAAACTGTAATACTGCTGTAGTGCTGTCCGATTAAACCTTGATGGGAGTTTCTCTTTCTCTCTAACACCCCCTTCCCCAAACACCCTCTCTGCCTTAACTCTATCTAAAGCTTAGTTATTTTAAGTTCTTGATTAGAAGCTCAGACTTCACTGACTACCATCCTGGACTGAAATATACACACGGGGTAGATTCCTTTTAGTTTGAGTCTCCTGGGTTTCTTCTGCATTGCCATGTTTTTGTGTTAAACCCTGAGGTTAATCACTTTTCTATTTAATATAATTTGTCAGGGCAGTGGTGGTCTAGTGGTATAGGGTGCTGGATCGCCGATCCAAAGGTTGGGGGTTCGAGTCCCACTCGCCACAAGGTTGTCACTGTGCCTCCCAGTGCAGCTAACTGGGTTATCAAAGGCGGGCCATGTCTCTCATTGTCTATGGTGTGAGGCATGTAAAAGAACCATTGCTGACTTTCGTAAAGAGTAGGCTGAAAAGCTGTCGGCGTGTTTCCGCCCTGCGATGGCCTGGCGAGCTGTCCAGGGTGTACTCTGCCCTCACCCGAAGTTGGCTGGGATGGGCACCAGCCTCCCCGCGACCCAAATTAGGATTAAGCGGTTACAGAAAATGAACTGAACTGATAATTTATCATTTGGGATTCCTTTGACCGCAGCATGCTGACCTCAATACCAGTCAAACTTTTAATACAGTGATGCTCAGTATTAAGATATATTGCAGAAAAAAATCTGTTTATTGTACTGATTAAAAATGCAGCTGAATATTACTGAGAAATTCATACAATACATCAGCACCTCCAAGTCCGAGATCTTGGTTCTCAGTCGGAAAAGGGTGGAATGCCCCCTCCAGGTCGAGAATGAGGTCCTTCCCCATGTGGAGGAGTTCAAGTATCTCGGTGTCTTGTTCACAGGTGAGGGAAGGATGGAGCAGGAGATTGACAGGCATATCGCTGCAGCCTCTGCTGTAAAGCAGAGCCTGTACCGGTCCGTCATGGTGAAGAGGTAGCTGAACCGCAAGGCAAAGCTCTCGATTTACCAGTTGCTCTACGTTGCAACCATCACCTATGGTCACAAGCTTTGGGTAGTGACTGAAAGAACAAGATCACTGATACAAGCAGCTGGAATGAGCTTCCTTCGCTGGGTGGTGGGGCTCTCCCTTAGAGATAAGGCGAGAAGCTCAGCCATCTGGGGAGATTTCTGAGTAAAACCGCTGCTAGTTCGCATTGAGAGGAGACAATTGAGGTGGCTCAGGCATCTGTTTAGAATGCCTCCCTGGTGTGGTGTTTCAGGCATTTCTAACTGGGAAGAGTCATTGGGATCAACTCATAACACGCTGGAGGGATTACGTCTCTCAGCTGGTCTGGGAACACCTCTTGGTTCCCCTAGAAGAGCTGGAGGAAGTGGTTGGGATGAGGGATGTCTTGAACTTATTACTTTGGCTGCTGCCCCCATGACCCAACCCGGATTAAGTGGAAGAAGATGATGGTGATAAATTCATACAATACACAATATTTATTAATGAAATAATGTTACATTTCGAATAATTGCTGAATCCACAGACAGTTGAGAAACTCTCTTTATGTGTATTAAAGATATTATTATCTTATATCACAGTCATTATTCATAATGTCTGTCTGTGAGGATAGGGTCATCTTCCAAAACTGTCAATGTGTCTCAGTATACTCAAAAGACGGATCACGTTCGAAATCTGGCTTCATTCTAAATCAGTTGTGTTGAGTTTTTGTTTGCTTGGTTTTTTTGCATTTTGTTCATATTTGTGGATTCAAATAGGGAAACATAATTTCAAGACTTTGCAGTGGGCTAAATCAACAAAATGTAGATTATGAATGTCACACCATCACAATTTTTTTTCACAAAGTTGTGAAAAGTAAACTTTTTTCACTTCCAACACAGTCACATTTCAATAAATAGAATAAAGTCCTGGTGAAACAGTAACCTAAACTGGGCATTTTTAAATCCACAGGTAAGTCAATTTTACCTCTGAGATGAGGTTGGTCTGTTCGTTTGAGAATACAGGACTCGGGTGTGGACCGGGCGACCTATGTCTTAGTGCAGATCCAAACACTCACACATTTTGCCCTGAATGTCTTTAAGCGTCTTTGAGGAGCTAGATAACATCCATTACCACAGTTAACAGTAGTGAAGCCTGAAGACAAATGTTTGCACACTGATTCATTTATTTAATGTGACTTGAAAGTGTACTTCATTTTTACCTCCACTACCTTTGCTGTGTTAGATTGGTTTTCATGAAATTCTTTGCTTTGGACAAGCAACTCTTAATTCTATTTTGAAATGATCCCTATCAAATTAAGTTTTGATTTATTTTTTTTTTTTTTTCAAATGTGACACTGCAGTAGGAGGTGCTATGTACATTTATTTCTTAGTGGAGGTTTGCACAAGTTTTTATGTAATTTTTCTTTCATTGTGATTTTTTTTTTAATTTTGTGATTGATGTTTGATTTTTATTTTATTATTCTTATTTATTCAGCTATACAGAAATTTAACTGGATTTTCAGTGGCAGTCTAACAGTTGCATGTTTTACTGTGGCTGTCTGCATGTTAGCATGATGCTGATCAGATCATTGTTGAATCTTTGAGGTTTTATAGTGTTTTGGTTATTAGCAATCTGCATCACTACAGTGGAGTAATGCTGAACATTATTGCCTGCATGAGTCACTATCCAAAATTGCCAGCTCTCTGGCATGTTTGGAATGTCACTCACTAACCAACTGCAAGTTAGACTGCACATTACCACACACACACACACACACACACACACACACACACACACACACACACACACACACACACACAATACCTGTCACTGACTCTCTGGACTGAAGCTGTCATGGAAACCCCCTGCTGCCAGGGTGTGATGAGACTCAGACTAAAAGCTGTCCATGAGCTCATTCATGTGTACCTCGCACTTTGTGTAACATGTAGTGTTAGATTTTTTCAGTAGATGTTAAAGCAGATTGCTTTTTTCTCTCTTTGACAGAGTGCTCATATTGTTGTTTGTTTTATCATTAATGCCGATAAACTTGAATGAGTTGCTTATTGTTTTAATTTACTCTTTGAATCATGATGTTTAATATCATGGATACATTCTGGTGTTGTCCTTTCTGTATAGGCTCAGCAAGCCTGAGGGTCATTTGGTAAAATGTTTAGGGCAATTTTAATTTCAACTGCATAGAGGAATCTGCAGTTACCTCAGTAAAGGTCCTGATCACAAGTGGTTGTGGGGTTGAAGCTGGGTGTGTGTGTGTGTGTGTGTGTGTGTGTGTGTGTGTGTGTGTGTGTATGGTCAGGTCGCGGGGGCAGCAGCCGAAGCAAAGAAGTCCAGACGTCCCTCTCCCCAGCCACTTCCTCCAATTCTCCTGGGGGACACCAAGGCGGTCCCAGACAAGCCGAGAAACATAGTCCCTCCAGCGTGTTCTAGGTCGACCCCGGGGTCTCTTCCCGGTTGGACATGCCCGAAACACCACACCAGGCAGTCGTCCGGAAGGCATTCTGACCAGATGCCCGAGCCACCTCAACTGGCCCCTCTCAATGCGGAGGAGCAGCGGATCTACTCCGAGCTCTCCACAGATGGTAGAGCTTCTTACCTCATCACTAAGGGAGAACCCCGCCACCCGGCAAAGGAAGCTCATTTCAGCCACTTATAGCCGCGATCTTGTTCCTTCGGTCACTACCCAAAGCTCGTGATCATAGGTGAGGGATGGAACGTAGAATGACTGGTAAATTGAAAGCTTTGCCTTGCGGCTCAGCTCCTTCTTCACCACGACGGACCGGTACCGGCTCCGCTTCACAGCAGAGGCTGCAGCGATCTGTCTGTCGATCTCCCGCTCCATCCTTCCCTCACTTGTGAACAAGACCCCAAGATACTTAAACTCTTCAACTTAAGGCAGTACTTCATTCCCGACCCGGAGGGTGCATTCTACCCTTGTCCGACTGAGAACCATGACCTCGGACTTGGAGGTACTGATCCTCATCCCGGCTGCTTCGCACTCGACTGCGAATCGCTCCAATGAGAGCTGGAGGTCCCGACTTGATGAAGCCAAAAGAACAACATCATCCGAAAAAACAGAGACGAGATCCGATGGTCACCAAATCAGAACCCCTCAACGCCTCGACTGCGCCTAGAAATTCTGTCCATAAAAATTATGAATAGAATCGGTGACAAAGGACAGCCTTGGCGGACTCCAACTCCCACCGAAAACTAATTTGACCTGTTATTGCCAATACAGACCAAACTCTGGCTCCGGTGATACAGCGACCGAATGGCCCGTAGCAACGGGTCCGGAACGCCATACTCTCTGAGCACGCCCCACAAGATTGTTCGAGGGGCACGGGCGAAAGCCTTCTCCAAATCCACAAAGCACATGTGGACAGATTGGCAAACTCCCATGCCCCCTCCAGAATCCTGTTGAGCGTATAGAGTTGACAAGAGTGCTACGGCCAGGACAAAAACCACATTGTTCCTCAGGAATCCAAGGTTCGACTATCGGTCGGATCCTCCTCACTAGTACCCCTGCATAGACTTTCCAAGGTAGGCTGAGGAGTGTGATTCCTCGATAATTGGAACACACCCTCCTGTTCCTCTTCTTAAAAATCGGGACCACCACCCCAGTTTGCCAATCCAGAGGTACAGCCCTGGATGACCACGCAATGTTATAGAGACGTGTCAAGCAAGACAGTCCTACAGCATCCAGAGCCCTGAGATATTCCGGGCGGATCTCGTCCAACCCCGGAGCTCGACCACCGAGGAGTTTTTTGACAACCTCAGTCACCTCCACTCCAGCTCGCCGCCTCTCGCCATGAGCAACTCCAGAATAGAATAAGGTCCAGCCTCTCTCGAGATGGATGGTTCCAGAGCCCAAGCTAACCGTTGAGGTGAGCCCAACTATATCTAGTCGATATCTCTCCACCTCACGCACCAGATCAGGCTCCTTCCCCACTAGCGAGGTGACATTCCATGTCCCAAGGGTCAGAGTAAGTAGCCGAGGATTGGTCTGACAGAACTCATGCCTTCGGCTGCTACCCAACTCGCAGGGCGGACCTGTGTCTCCTTTTCGGGCAAGGCCCGGCCAGGCTCCATGGGCAGAAGCCTGACCACCAGGCGCTCGCCTTCGAGCCCCTCCCTCGGGCCTGGCTCCAGGGGGGGAACCCCAGTGACCCATGTCCAGGCAAGAGAGACTGCTTCCTTGTACGTCTCTCAGTCATAAGGATCTTCTGAATTGCACTTCGTCTGGACCTTCACCCAAGACCTGTTTGCCTTGGGTGACCCTACCAGGGGCATTATGCCCCCGACAACATAGCTGCTAGGATCATTAGGTCACGCAAACCCCTCCACCACGATAAGGTGGCGATTCAGGGAGGGGCTGAAATCGCAGAAGAGTTTTATGACCATGAAAGAATTAGAGACACAAGACCTATCAAAATACAGACTGCAAAAGTGGAGAGAAAGATACCCAGACCCACAATAGTGCCATCCCCAACTCAAGTGAAGACCTGCCAAGTGGATCTGGGCCTGGCTCCAGGAGGGAACCCCGTGTCCGGGCAAGGGAGACGGCTTTTTTAGATGTCTCTTAGATGTCATAAGACGTCATAAGGGTTTTCTGAATCGCACTTCGTCTGGACCTTCACCCAGGACCTGTTTGCCTTGGGTGACCCTACCAGGGGCATTATGCCACCAAGAACATAGCTCCTAGGATCATTAAGTCACGCAAACCCCTCCACCACGATATGGTGGTCATTCAGGGAGGGAATCCAGGCTTTGTGTCCAACTCATGAAACTGTTAAACTCAGACACTGAAGATGACGAATTTGATGGATTTGTGGAAAAAGAATGAACTGTAAAAGTGAGTTTGTTTTATATTGTTACAAATTAACAATGCTGTGTTATTGTGAATGAGTTGAATCAAGTTTGATTTATCTGTCTTTTGTTTTGTTTAATGCGCCTTATAATCCTTATAAGCATTATGTGTGACTATAGACCATTCAATGATTGGTGTGCCCTATCTGCTGGAAAAAATACACAGGCACACACACACATACACTATATATATATATATATATGTATGTGTGTGTACAGGGATCCCTGTGGTAATGGATGTTATCTAGATCCTCAAAGACGCTTAAATACATTTAGGGCAAAATGTGTGAGTGTTTGGATCTGCACTAAGACATAGGTCGCCCGGTCCACACCTGAGTCCTGTATTCTCAAACGAACAGACCAACCTCATCTCCGAGGAAATTAAGGAAGAATGGGGAAAAGTTACAGAAAATGTCACAAAAACAAGGCCAATTCTTCTTTTCCTTTCGGCAGTTCCCTTCAGCGGTCGCCACAGCAAATCATCTGCCTCCATCTCACCCTGTCCTCTGCATCTTCTACTCTTACTCCAACTACTTTCACAGTGTTCATTTTTGTTCAAGAAAGTAAGGAGTCCCAGGGACTCGCAGATTGGGAAAGTATGGGTCCAAATGTAACAGTAACGAGTCCTGCCAAATGACGTAAAAGATTTGCCCCAAAATGCATAAACTTCAAATAAATCATTACCAACACAAAGTACATTTTATAAGATTAAGTTTATTAAGTTCATAGATAAAGCAAACTTAAAAACACTGAGGTCATACATGATATATAAAATGAAAACATAATTACATGAACATAAAACTAAAATAATACTGTTTTTATAATCACACATTCACTCATGAAAAAAAATTGAAAGAAAACAATGCTGACAGTCACTGATGAATTCTTGATCTAATATTTATATGTTGTCATGATTTATTCTTCTGTGCTTGGCATTTTTCCACACCTTGAGTGCTTTGTGCAGGTCCACAAATGCAAGCTGAACCTTCATGCTTGTCCTGCATGCTGACATTGAGCCTATTCCATTTCTTGGTCAGAATTTTGTTTTGCACTTAAAAATCCCCGCTCACATCCTGCTTATGGATGGCAGATGTCATTGCCAACTGGGCAAGGTAAAGCAGGTTGGGAAAATCCTCCTTGTGGTATGTGGTGATCATCTGCCAAAGAGAGGTCATGCTGTTTCGAGGATATTGCTGAGCATTTACCACTTTCTTCAGCAGGGACCACTCTTTTTTTGTCGCAGAAGGAATAATCTTGGGAGCAGATGTAGTTTTGTGATGTGAATCATCATCTTCAGTGAATCATCTTCTTGTTCAATGAGAAGAAATTACTAAGTGTATGCTGATTTTCGTCGACTTTGAAGACTTTTTTCGGAGGCATGTTGCAAGTGCTCTTAGACTTTTAACGTTGTTTACTCTCGGCAGCTGATCGGAAATGAACGAAGTTTCCCGAGCAGACGATACGAAATCTTGCGAGCACGAGAGGCAAAATCTCGTGCTACAAGAGGTAAAAAAAAACGGACGGGCCATGCCCACAAGACGTGGAATTCAAAGCGCATTCCCTGCTTGACAGACTCAACTTTAATTTGATTCCTTGAGGGATCGGAATTCCAGATGAGCTCAAATGCACCCACATTTATTAGACATTTACTAAATTAAAACAACTTAAAAAACTAAACAAAAAACCAAAGAGAAGCTTCCTTCTGTCTCTATCTGGGAAGCCAGCGAGGCGGGATATTGAGAGACAGCCAATGAGAGAGCAACTCACGTATTGATTGGTGCATCTGAATTTTGAATTTCTTTACATAAGAGGGGGTTATTTCATAGCTCAGGGACAGAAACACAAGAAAATGTTTTTCGTTACCTGGGGATTTCGTACACAGGGGTCTTTGTAAGTTGGGGGCCGACTATATATATATATATATATATATATATATATATATATATATATATATATATATATATATATATATATGCATACACAGTGGAGCATCGGTACTTGAACTTAATCCATTCCAGACTGCTGTTCGGATTCCGAGGCTCCTTTTTTTTTTTTTTTTTTTTTTTGTGTGTGTGTGTGTGTGTGTGTGTGTGTGTAAATATATATATATATATATACAGTAATTTTCCTTATTTCATGGTTAATGGGGACCAGCCCTCTCCGCGATATGCGAAAAAAACGCGAAATGACTTCTGCCACTTCTTAAGGACACCCACCCAGCTATATATTAGATAAAATTTATATAGAAGTTAATTTTGAAGGCTTCTATGCATGTTAATGTCATACAGGCAACGTGTATTAATATATAAATAAATTATTCACCTTGTAATGACAAATATATATATATATATATATATATATATATATATATATATATATATATACTGTATAACAAACCTTTTAAATAACAAATCCACAGCCACGACAAGTAGAATCGCTGGTGGCACTGGTGGTTTATTGGGGCTCGTCAGCACCTCCAGAGCATTTACTTTATAGTAGTACGTATCATGTTAGTGTCCAAAGTCACATTATTTTTATGGCAGTCCGTAATGCACAACGATTAAGGCATTTTCCATTTTCACAACGGACTTATTGCACTGTTACTGTTATGGTCTGTGCTAGTTGGCGGTGGTTAACTCCTCTCTCTCTCTCTCTCTCTCTCTCTGCATACACTGGTGAGGGCCATGGCTGTTACCCACAGGCGAACTCGAGAGAGCGCACCTGAAATGACTCAGCCATTAGCACGCTAGAGGAGCTCCGTGCTCGACACTGTTTTTCCCTTACCACTACGGTGAACATGATTTTTCCACACCCCAGTGCTTCTCTTGACCTAAGTTAGTCTTTGTTTCATCGTACTTGGTCTCCTGCATCTTTGGGTCTGACTGATATGCGTATTTTTTCTTCCTACTTCTTAATGTAGCGCACAGTCGACTCGTTAATGACATAATGGCGAGCCACACACACAAACCTTCACCCTTCTTTTAATAAATCTAGAAGCTTAACTTTCTCACTAACTGTTATCATTTTCCTTTTCTTTTTCGGTTCACCAGATGATCTTCCTGTGATGCCGGGAGCATATCAGTCGGACCCAAAAATGCAGGAGACCAAGTACTATGAAACAAAGACTTTTATTGAGCTCAGGGCAAGCACTGGGGTGTGGGAAAATTGTGTTCGCCGTAGTGGTGAGGGTAAAACAGTGTCGATCGCGGAGCTCCTCTAGCACGCTGATGGCTGAGTGAATTCAGGTGCGCTCTCTGGATTTCGCCTGCGGGTAACAGCTTTGCCAGTGTATGCAGAGAGAGAGAGATAAACGCCGCCAACTAGCACAGACCGTAACACTTCTGGGGTGTTTTGGGGCCATTTTCAAGGCCTTAGCGTATACGACAGTACTTAGGAGCACAAAGAGAGAGAAACTTAAGCGCTTGGCTGGAGAACTGCTGATACGTATCATAGACGAACTAACAATGCGGATCGAACACAAAGACGGGAAGCCCCATGTGTTGGAAGCTGTGAAATATAATCTTGACCAATCAGCTTACTAGATTCACAGCCAATCAGAGAACACTCAATTCAAGCAGGAGAACAGAGCATGTTGGGTAGCCTCGTTGAATGTAGTGCACGTGAATTTTGAATACTGTATTGTCATCTTTCATTTTTTTAATTTCCAGATGGGAAATCCGCGATATTGCGGGGACGTGAAGTAGGAAATGCGAAGTGGCGGGGGATTTATTTATTTATATATATATATATATATATATATATATATATATATATATATATATATATATATATATATTCATTAGCACCCTGCTCCAATACACCCCCAATGTTTTGATTTTGCGTCTAATAACCGCCCATGTGTACTGGGAGCAAAATCGTAGATCAAACTTACCAATTTTATTTTATCAGTCTCTGTAATTATAAAATGAAGCGTTCACTGCCTGGAAAAGTTAGTTTATACGGTATTTCAAGACCCACACACACACACACACACACACACACACACACACACACACACACCCCGTCACTGGAGAATGTCAATAATGTTCATCAGCAACAACACTGTTCACTCATGCTTTAAAAACAGGAAAATATTTTTCTGTTTTCTCTTGGTAAATGTCCAACAACTGATGAACCATTAGAAACTGCTACAGCAAAACTGTCAGATTCTCTGAATGATTGGAGCGATGAGCCAGATATGGACCTATCAGAAAGTGATGACGAGTATTTTTCACCCGATTCTCCTGTTCACTAACTTCATAAATTTAAAGACGTTCCTGGCCATGTTCGTGGTCGTGTTGATTTGTTCAACGTGTCATGTGGTAAAGTTCACATTCGTGTCCAGCTGTTCGTAAAACAAATGCTCGTAAGTAGGTTAGCGTCTGAAATCGGTTTTCTCTTCTCTGTCGTTTGATCGCAGTTGATTCTTCACGTTCTCACGACTTTTCTATTTTCCTTTCCCATGGTATTACTGCTGCTTTTTTAAGACTCATGGTTAAGGGTTAACAGCTGTAATGTAATGAATAAACACAATTCATAGTGTGAGACACAGTCCCAATGGCTGTTCAAAGTACTGTACACTGATCATGCGTTCAACACACTCAACTCTGCTCTGTTCGAACTCTGATAATTGTTCGAACAGCAAGACATATTTTACTCATATTTTTTGATCCAAGTCGATTTGTTGGACCACTGAGGCTCCACCGTATATACACAAGTCCTTCCAAGCGGTTCTTCTTTGTTTATTCACAAAATTTCAAGAAATCGCTGGAAGTCACGCCTAGTTTCCATCACTTTACCTAAATGTGAGACGCTCCGCTGGAAGTAGGCGCTTGTCAGAAGTGACGTATGGTGCCTGTGAGACACAGCACGGCTTATCCGGACTTCCTATCTTTCGAGTGAGCAAGTACGCGTTGAATACTTGTTTCGTATTCAACTTTCACTTGCTCACTTGAAAGATCAAAAGTCCGGATAAGTCACACTTTGTCTCACAAGAACCATATGTTACTTTCGACTAGCGCCAACTTTCGGTGGAGCGCCTTACAAATTTGGCTTTAAAAGTTTTTGGCCATTGACAGTCATCTCATTTCTTTATTAAAAAGCAAACAAAAATGTATTTCTCAATTATGTTTCCAAAGTTCTGATGAGAAACCGGGAGTTTTATTACTATTTTTTTTAAGTCCAGTCTGATCTCGGCAATCTTTCCGAGATGAAAAATGCTTACCTGGTAATAGTAGCATCTGTGTCCTTTATTCTTTTTTATATTCAGGTTTAAACCGAGTCAGAAAAGCACAAAAGAATAGCAAGGAATGATGCCTGCACCAGCAATCACATCATGTGTGTTCATGTGTATTCCAAAAAGGTTTCATCTGCTTTTCGTATTATAGAGAAAATAGTTCAGTGCTTTATTCAGTTCTTTTGTGGTAATTAGTTAGTCATGATTGTAATATTACAAACTGTTGAACTCACCTTGTACAGTAGGGCAATGAGTTACTAATCTGCAGATTGGCAGTTCAATCCCCACTGTCAGCAATGTTGGGCTTTTGATCAAGGCCCTTAACGCTCATTTCCTGTTGTATGAAAGTGATAGTTGTAAGTCGCTCTGGATAAGAGCATTTGCCAAATGTTGCAAGTGTCAGGACACATATTGATTTTTAACACTCCTGCTGCTTTCTTTTGTCAGTGAGAATGAGGCCTTGTGGAGAGAAGTGGCCCTGCTGAGGCAGAAACATGCCCAACAACAGAAAGTTGTAAATAAGGTAACAACTACCATCTCTTCTCACCCGACTGCATGAGCCGCTTCCATTTTCTTTTGTACGGTAGGCCCTCGTTATTCCCAGGGGTTTGGTTCCAGCCTCTCCCGCGAATGAAGATAATTCGTGAGTTCTGTACCGGAAGTGAAATCTCATGTATCATATTACATTGCCGAATGATCAACCGGAAGTAAAATACTATGTATATATTACAGACGCTCCCCAACTTACGTTTTAGTTCGGTTCAAGGCGGCCGAATCTAAGGTTAAAAAACGTAATTTGTTACTGTATGTTCCAGTGACGTATGTCATTCATACTGTACTATACATCCATAAACACCATTACCGTATGTCATAAAACACCCCTAAATCAATTATAAACATAACATTGTTAAATATCAAATTATCAAATAATAACAACATTAATTCCAAATTAATTAAATTCAAGCAAAATCATTTCAAATAGATAAATTTGAATCAAATTCACTCATCAAATATGACATACATATCAAATATAACCTTTAACATTCTCTATGATGCGATCTTTCTGCTTATAAATGGTTCCGATGGTCGACGGATGGTCACTTTACATGAAGCTGAGCCGACTCACTTTACATTGCGCTTAAAACAGCCAATCAACGCTTACAATATGTGAGGTGCTCCACCGAAAGTAGTTTGCTTGCTTGTGCTTGAGACAAAGCGTGGGTTATCCGGACTTCTGGTCTTTCAAGTCAGCAAGGGCGCCGTTGAATACTTGTTTAGTACTCGGCCTGCACTGATGTGAATCACCAGCAGAACGGAGAGTTCTTTTTTTCTGGATTTGGGTTTTCATTCACTTTACAACTCTCTTTGCTTAACTGAATATGCATGGTAGATTGCACCGATCCAAGCAGATAGTTAATTCAGTCTTGGGAAAACCGGAAATTCCGGCATATGCCGGAAAACTTGCACCCATGCTAGTAGGCTTACGCTTCTGACCAACCATATTTGCTTAGGGTTACAAAAGTCCACAAAACAGTGTAAACACAAAGATCACAGAAACAACATCTTAACACAAGGGTAACACGCAGTGAACTGGGAAGACGGAGGGGCACGTTCAGTCTGTCGTTTGTAAACAATGGACGCAGCGTCATTATGTCTGCGTACTATGTAGGTACGTTTATTCACTCTGCTCATCTACTTCCAATAAACACAAACACGCTCACCTCTGTATCAGAGGATTAACTCACATCACATCCCTGTTTTCCTGCATTCTCTATTTTCTCCTGGCTCCGGCTGAGGGGCATGGCTGAGTTGCTCGGGCTGATTGCAACAGCGCACACCTGAATTCGGTCCTCTCATCTACTCTCTAGAAACACAAATCGCATGCTCACCTCTGCGCCAGAAGATTTTCCCACATGTCGCTGCTTCCTTGTGTTTTCTTTGGCTCCTGGTTCCAGTGTTTAATATTGTTTGTGTTTTTCTTCGTCATCAGTACAGTATTTAAAGTGTATGCGCTCTGCTTATGTGCTTCCCCTTTGAATAATAAATCCACTCTGTGCCATCTCACACTGCCTCCTGTATTCTGGGTGAAAGTTCATTCCGTCATTCCGTCACACTTTTATGTTCTTTCTATATATTATATATATATATATATATATATATATATATATATATATATATAATGTCATAATGATGAAGTAAAAACTTTAGTTTTGTACTGTGATATTTATATACATATATATATATATATATATATATATATACACACACACACACACAGTAGGCCCTTGACTATTCACAGTTTTTGCACTCACGGTTTGCATATTCACGGACTGCCAAGCAACTGACACGTCATTCAGTTTCAGCCAATGGCTGTCCTCCTTCCTGCTGATTGGTTAAGATGATGTAACACCCCTTTTTCCTTATTCATGCACAAGTTATCAATGAGCCTTTTTTAGTGTGTTTTAATGACCAGTTAAGCTCTATGATGCCACTCAAATGCTGTGCGTCTTCTCCAGCTAAGCGATAGAAAAGGTAATGACGTTGGATGTCTCTTCTGAAGAAATAAAACTTTCTCGTGAAGAAACGACAGTTTCCTCTGAAGTGCCTGAAGAGGAATAATCATCTGAACTGTTGTAAAGCTGTCGTATTAAAGTCTTTTTCAATTATTATTCCAGTACAGTGCCTAAGTTAATGTTTCGAATGTTTGTGTGTATCTGCTTTATCCCGCTCCGGCTGAGGGGCATGGCTGAGCTGCTCGGACTGACTGCAGTTCATACTTGAATCAAGTACAGACAGTCATCGACTTACGGCCGCTTTTGGTTCCAACAGACCGATCGTAAAAAGAGATCTGGTCTCTATCTGGAATTTTCTGGAAAAAATCTGGAATTTTTGTCTTTATGGTGGTGAACAGTTGGCATACGTAAATGTTGGAGAGGGAGAGAGGAAGAGGATCCCCTTCCATGACAGCTTCAGGTGAATCAGCCAAAGGTGTTTTTTCTCTTGCTACTCACCTTGGCATAGATGACTCTTCTTCAGGATGTACCTTTCTTTTTTGAAGAACATTTCTAATGTGGCTTGTTTCTGCCTTCTTTTCAAAACCTTACGGAAGTGGCTCATGACCTCATCGTTAAAGGTGTTCACAGCCTAGCTTTATCAGGGTAATACATAGAATCAACAACTTCCGGACTGCCGGAAAGCATGCATTTGCCCTCCCTCTCGGTCTCGTTTTTTTTCTCTATCTTTTTTAGCGTTCGACTTCGGATTTTGGTCAGCTTCCGGTGACAAAAAAATCCCACATTTTTTTGGTCGTATTCCAATTTGTTCAACCTCTAAAGTGTTCAAGTACTGAGGTACAACTGTATATACATTATGCAAGTGTGGAAATTAGCTAAAATAAGCTACTGGCCAACAGGACTAGTAAAGGACTCTGTAGTTTAATATTGGGTGAAGTACAACAGTGACACTAGTAACATTGTTTTCTCTGTTTATAGCTCATCCAGTTCCTGGTCACATTGGCACGGTCCAACAGAGTTCTTGGTGTGAAAAGAAAGATGCAAGTCCTTCAGATGTTTTACAGCATTAACATTTATTGCCTTTATTTATAGAAAGATAATATTGTTTATTTAATTTCCTGTGCCCTTACTTTGTTTAACTTGAAATAAAAATTATGTGATCTTGCTTGATTTTAGTTTTTTTGCACTGTTTTTCCAGGCCTCTAATGTTGAATGACAGCAGCACAGCACACTCCATGCCTAAATATAGTAGGCAGTACTCTCTGGAGCCTTCTCTCTCTGTGAGTACTACAAACTTACACCATGCTATTTACTTTCTGTGTACAGTAAGACCTCAATATTCGCGGGGGTTCTGTTCTGGACACTCCCGCGAATGAAGATAATTCACGAGTTCTGTACCCAGAAGTAAAACCCCATGTATTATATTACATGCACGAATGAGCAACCAGAAGTAAAATATTGTGTATCTATTACATGTGTTAAAATATGCTTCTTAAACACATTCTATATACAGTCCTACTCATTAATACAGTATTAAAGTAGTAAAATGTAGTAATGATTTACTGTAATATTTATTCATGATAAAATATAAACATTATACAACATATACTGTTGTAAGACGTCGAAGAAGACGTCGAAGAAGGAGAGGTGGGAGGCGTGTCCGTAGGCAGAGAGAGAAGAGGAAAGGCATGAGTCTAGGACTGAGAGTAGGGAGTTTGAATGTTGGAAACATGAATGCAAGGAAAAGATAGAAAGCTGGCTGACATGATGCAGAGGAGGAAGGTAGACATACTGTGTGTTCAGGAGACCAGGTGGAAATGTAGCAAAGCTAAGGAACAGGATTTAAGCTGTTTTATCATGGTGTGGATGGGAAGAGAAATGGAGTAGGAATCATCTTGAAGGAGGGGTTTGTCAGGAATGTTCTAGAAGTGAAAAGAGTGTCAGACAGAGTGATGAGTCTCAAGTTAAAAATTGAAGGTGTGATGCTCAATGTTGTTAGTGCTTATGCCCCACAGGCAGGATGTGAGCTAAAAGAGAAGGAGACATTCTGGAGTGAGTTAGATGAAGTGATGCAGAGTGCCCCCAGAGGTGAAAGAGTGGTCATCGGTGCAGACTTCAATGGACATGTTGGTGCAGGCAACAGAGGGGACGAGAAAGTGATGGGCAGGTTTGGTATCCAGGACAGGAACACAGAAGGACAGATGTTGATAGATTTTGCAAAAAGGATGGAAATGGCTGTGGTGAATGCTTTCATCCAGAAGAAACAGGAGCATAGGGTGACTTATAAAAGCGGAGGTAGGAGCACACAAGTAGACTACATCTTGTGCAGGCGATGTAACTTGAAGGAAGTCAGTCACTGCAAAGTGGTAGTGGATGAGAGTGTTGCCAATCAGCATAGGATGGTGGTATGCAGGATGACACTGATGGTGAGGAAGGTGAAGAAGCCAAAGGCAGAGCAGAAGACAAAGTGGTGGAAGTTGAAAAAGGAAGAGTGTCGTGTTGTCTTCAAGGAGGAATTGAAACGGGCTTTGGGTGGCCAGGAAGTGCTTCCAGATGACTGGACAACCACAGAAAATGTGATCAGGGACACAGGTAGGAGAGTACTTGGTGTGTCCTCTGGAAGGAAAGTAGATAATTAGACTTGTTGGTGGAATGAGGAAGTGCAGGAGTGTGTACAAAAGAAGAGGTTAGCTAAGAAGTGGGACATTGAGAGGACCGAAGAGAGTAAACAGGAGTACAGGGAGACACAGCGTTAGGCAAAAGTAGCAGTGGCTAAGGCCGAACAGAGGGCGTATGATGACTTGTATGATAGGTTGGACAGGAAGGAGGGAGAAAATGATTTATACAGGTTGGCACAGCAGAGAAATAGAGATGGGAAGGACATGCTCAAGTTAGATTGATAAAGGACAGAGAGGGAAATGTATCGACTGATGACAGAAGTGTGCTGTGAAGATGGAAAGAGTACTTTGAAGAGCTGATGAATGAGGAAAATGAGAGAGATAAAAGAGTAGAAGAGGTGACCATTGAGAAGCAGGAAGTAGCAAAGATTAGTAAGGGTGAAGTGAGGAGGGCATTGAAGAGGATGAGGAATGGCAAGGCAGTTGGTCCTGATGATATACCTGTGGAGGTATGGAAGTGTCTAGGAGAGGTAGCAGTAGATTTTCTGACAAGAACATTCAACAAGGTCCTAGAGAGTGAGCAGATGCCGGAGGAATGGAGGAGAAGTGTGCTTGTGCCCATTTTTAAGAACAAGGGAGACGTGCAGAGTTGCGGCAACTACAGAGGGATAAAGTTGATGAGCCATACGATGAAGTTATGGGAAAGAATAGTGGAAGCTAGACTACGGGCAGAGGTCAGCATTTGTGAACAACAGTTTGGTTTCATGCCAAGAAAGAGCTCCATAAACGCAGTGTTTGCTTTGAGGATGTTAATAGAGACGGTCAGAGGGAGCTGCACTGTGCCTTTGTGGTGTTGCAGTTCGAAACGAGGCAGATGTGGCCATGTGCATGATTTCACCCCTCTCTGGTCTTTGGTGGAAGGCAATACTTCAAGGGCTGGAACTGGATATGACTAAATTAGGAAGGAAAATGGGGAGGGGGGGGGCAAAATCTAGATATAAAACTCAAAATGTGGACATTGCCTTGGTTACATACACTGCTGATCATACGAACACCATAGCCAGAGCCAGACAGTACTGTGTACAACTGATTTCATGGAACACAAATAAGACAGAAGTAGAACTAAACAATCTTTTGCCACATTCAGTTCTTTTTAATGTGAGGTGCAGCCATCTTGGATTTTTTTTTTAACGGGTGGGATTCTTCTGACTTTCTGAGCTGGAAATCTGATACCAGGGGGCATTTTAGTTGAAATTTCCAACTTTGCAATGAAATTCCGACTTCTGTTCAAGTGGAACACACCATAAATTGTGAATGGGATGTTTAATGTGGACTTTTGGTTGTGATGGTCAGGTGTCCACATAGTTTTGCACTCAAATAAATTTTGTCAGCGTCTCATTTTCTTTTGTACTTTAATCTCCAGGACCAACTTTTTCTGGAACTGGCAACTTCACCTCTAATGCAGCAGTTAAGAACGGCCTGATTATTTCAGACATTGTCCGTATCTCATTTTGTTTTTGTACTTTAGTCTCCAGGAACAACTTTTTCTGGAACTGGCAGCTTCACCTCTAATGCAGCAGTTAAGACTGGCCCGATTATCTCAGACATTACAGATCTGGCTCAGTCTGGTCCTGTGAGTCCTGAGGAGTGGATTGAGGATAGGTAAGTGTTGCACATTTATTTAACATCTTCATTACATGTTTGTGTATGTGTGTGATACAATGGTGACTTTAACTTGTACCTGAATTGAAACCTCCTTGCCAAGTCATGTGTAACATGACTTGCATAACTAATTTCTAAACATAGAGTCAAAGAGATACATCCAGTCTACCTTGAGTAAATTCTGAAGCCTGCAGTGTACAGCATGATGTGTTAAACTCTTCATGCTATTATAAAACTTGCTGAACAAGTTTAATGCCACGGTTGCTTGAGGATAGCTCAGATTAAAACGTTACGGAGTAAATAAACAGGTTATACCCCTTTGATTATATTTATTTTTTCCAGGCTGAAATGAAGACATACAAATTACATTATGTAAGTACATATGGAAAAAATATATGTATGCGTAATAGCCAAGTAATATGATGGGAACATTCATTCATTTGCTGAACTACCTAATCTTGCTAGGGTCATGGTGAGGATGGAAACTGCCGCCGCCACAGTGGGTGAGGGCAGCTTGGCAGACAATTGTTGATCCAACATAAATACAACTATTCACACTCGTACGCAACGCAATTTGGAACAGACAATTAGTCTCATGTGTTTCACACAAACACGTAATACAGTGGCACCTCACCTTACGATCTTCTTCTTCTTCTTTTCCTTTCGGCTTTTCCCTTCAGGGGTCGCCACAGCGAATCATCTGCCTCCATCTCACCCTATCCTTTGCATCTTCTTCTCTTACACCAACGACCTTCATGTCCTCCTTCACCACATCCATGAATCGTCTCTTTGGTCTTCCTCTAGGCCTTTTGCCTGGTAGTTCTAGCCTCAGCATCCTATTACCAATATACTCACTATCCCTCCTCTGTACATGTCCAAACCATCTCAATCTGGCCTCTGACTTTGTCTCCAAAATGTCTTACATGTGCTGTCCCTCTGATGTGCTCATTCCTAATCCTATCCATCCTCGTTACTCCCAAAGAGAACCTCAACATTTTCATCTCTGCTACCTCCAGCTCTGCCTCCTGTCTCTTCCCCAGGGCCACTGTTTCTAACCCATACAACATCATTGGCCACAACACCATCTTGTACACTTTTCCTTTCATTCTTGCCGATACCCTCCGATCACACATCACACCGGACACTTTTCTCCAACCATTCCAACCTGCCTGCACACGCTTCTTGACCTCTTTTCTACACTCTCCATTGCTCTGGATTGTTGAGCCTAAGTACTTAAAATCCTCCACCTTTCTTATCTCTGCTCCCTGTAATCTCACCGTTCCTCTTGGGTCCTTGTCATTCATGCACATGTATTCTGTCTTACTGAGGCTAATCTTCATTCCCCTCCTTTCCAGGGCATACCTCCACCTCTCTAGATTTTCCTGCACTTGTTCTCTGCTCTCACTACAGATCACAAGGTCATCTGCAAACATCATAGTCCATGGGGAATCTTGTCTAACCTCGTCTGTCAGCCTGTCCATCACCATAGCAAACAAGAAGGGGCTGAGAGCTGACCCTTGATGCAGTCCCACCTCCACCTTGAACTCTTCTGTCACACCGACAGCACACCTCACCACTGTCTTACATCTCATATACATGTCCTGCACCACTCTAACATACTTCTCTGCCACTCCAGACTTCCTCATGCAATACCACAGTTCCTCTCTCAGCACCCTGTCATATGCTTTCTCCAGATCCACAAAGGCACAATGCAGCTCCCTCTGACCTTCTCTGTACTTCTCCATTAACATCCTCAAGGCAAACACTGCATCTGTGGTGCTCTTTCTTGGCATGAAACCAAACTGTTGTTCACAAATGCTGACCTCTGCCCTTAGTCTAGCTTCCACTATTCTTTCCCATAACTTCATTGTATGGCTCATCAACTTTATCCCTCTGTAGTTGCCACAGCTCTGCACGTCTCCCTTGTTCTTAAAAATGGGCACCAGCACACTTCTCCATTCCTCTGGCATCCTCTCACTCTCTTAAGACCTTGTTAAATGTTCTTGTCAGAAAATCTACTGCTACCTCTCCTAGACACTTCCATACCTCCACCGGTATGTCATCAGGACCAACTGCCTTTCCATTCTTCATCCTCTTCAATGCCCTCCTCACTTCACCCTTACTAATCTTTGCTACTTCTTGGTTATCAACAGTCACCTCTTCTACTCTTTTTTCTCTCTCATTTTTCTCATTCATCAGCTCTTCAAAGTACTCTTTCCATCTTCTCAGCACACTTCTGTCATCAGTCAATACAGTTCCCTCTCTGTCCTTTATCAATCTAACTTGCTGCACGTCCTTCCCATCTCTATTTCTCTGCTGTGCCAACCTGTATAAATCATTTTCGCCCTCTTTACTTTCCAACCGAGCATACAAGTCATCAAACGTGCTCTGTTTGTCCTTTGAGACTGCTACCTTTGCTTTACGCTGTGTCTCCCTGTACTCCTGTTTACTCTCTTCGGTTTTCTCAATGTCCCACTTCTTCTTAGCTAACCTCTTCCTTTGTACACACTCCTGCACTTCCTCATTCCACCACCAAGTCTCCTTATCTACTTTCCTTCCAGATGACACACCAAGTATTCTCCTACCTGTCTCCCTGATCACATTAGCTGTAGTTGTCCAGTCATCTGGACGCACTTCCTGACCACCCAAGGCCTGTTTCAACTCCTCCTTGAAGACAACCCGACACTCTTCCTTTTTCAACTTCCACCACTTTGTCTTCTGCTCTGCCTTTGTCTTCTTCACCTTCCTCACCATCAGCATCATCCTGCACACCACCATCCTATGCTGTTTGGCAACACTCTCACCCGCTACTACTTTGCAGTCACTGATTTCCTTTAAATTACATCGCCTGCACAAGATGTAGTCTACCTGTGTGCTCCTACCTCCACTTTTATAAGTCACTCTATGCTCCTCTCTCTTCTGGAAGAAAGTATTCACCACAGCCATTTCCATCCTTTTTGCAAAATCTATCAACATCTGTCCTTCTGCATTCCTGTCCTGGATACCAAACCTACCCATCACTTCCTCGTCCCCTCTGTTTCCTGCACCAACATGTCCATTGAAGTCTGCACCAATGACCACTCTTTCACTCTTTCCATCCACACCATGATAAAACAGCGTAAACCCTGCTCCTATGCTTCTAGCCTTGTTACCGTTCCACCTGGTCTCCTGAACACACAGTATGTCCACCTTCCTCCTCTGCATCATGTCAGCCAGCTCTCTACCTTTTCTTTGCATAGTTCCAACATTCAAAGTCCCTACTTTCAGTCCTAGACTCATGCCTTTCCTCTTCTCTCTCTGGCAACGGACACGCCTCCCGCCTCTCCTTCTTCGACGTCTTCGACCAACAGTAGTCCATTTTCCATCAGCACCCTGTTGGTTGACGGCACTGATGGCGGTCGTTGTTAGCCCGGGCCTCGACCGATCCGGTATGTCATTCTTTCTTGTGATTCGCATAGTTTATTTGGCATTTGTTTTACGCCGGATGTCCTTCCTGACGCAACCCTCTGCATTTATCCGGGCTTGGGACCGGCGTGAGGGAGAGACACTGGTTTGTGCCCCCCCTCACGGCTGCATTACCATCACCTTACGATAGTCCCAGCAAATGAAAAATCCAGGTTACGAAAAACATTTTCCATAATTTTTTGTCACTGTATACAAAACAAGTTCTCTTTGCCAAACGCGCCATTCAAACATTCAAATGCACCATTCAAACAATGCACGAGCTGCTGTCCCATTGACTTATCTTCCAGCATCCCGCCTTGCTGGCCTCCCATTGGCTAGGAGAGATGACGCAGCTCCCTTGAGCAGCAGCTTGTTTCATGAGTTTTTTGAGTATGCTCATTGCAACTTTATTTTTTGACTCGGGCTTTTAACCTTGCATAAACATTTGTAAGATTAGAACTCTGCAAAGAAGACATGGTCAACACACACACACACACACACACACACACGCACACGCCCGCGCCTGCGCGGGTGTGATCCCCAGTGCGAGTGAAAAGAAGAAGCTGGCCCGTGGCATGCGGTTGAGTGATATCGCATAGGAATATGGCCAAACCCATCTACCATCGGTACGATATTGAAGCAGAAGGAGGCTTTAAAAGGTATGCTTTTATAATTTTTAATGGGTTTAGGGGGTAGTATTTGGTGGCCTTGGAACAAATCAGGCCTTTTACATGTAAAATGCGGTTCAACTTACGAAAAACTTCAGGTTACGAAACTATCGGGTTTTATTAGCCTGTGGGACTCCTGAGGCAGCAAACAGGTACCGGCAGGCCAAACGTGCTACAACCTAGGCTGTCGCAGATGCAAAATCTCGAGCGTGGGAGGAGTTCGGTGAGGGCCTAGAGAGTGATTATCGGTTGGCCTCAAAAAAGTTCTGGACCACTATCTGATGCCTTCAGAGGGGGAAGCAGTTCTCTACAAACACCATTTACAGAGGAGGTGGGGAGCTGCTTAGCTCGAGTAGGGATGTCGTCGAGAGGTGGAGGGAATACTTTGAGGACCTCCTCAATCTCACCAACACGCCCTCTGTGGAAGAGGAAAACCCTGGGGGTTTAGGTGGGGGTCCGTCCATCACTGAAGTGGAGGTCACTGAGGTTGTCAAAAAACTCCTCGGTGGTCAAGTCCGGGGTGGGACGAGATCCGCCCGGAATATCTCGGGGCTCTGGATTCTGTAGGACTGTCTTGGTTGACACGTCTCTGCAGCATCACATGGTCATCAGGGACTGTACCTCTGGATTGGCAAACTGGGGTGGTGGTCCCGATTTTTAAGAAGGGGGACCAGAGGGTGCGTTCCAATTATCGGGGAATCACACTCCTCAGCCTACCTGGGAAAGTCTATGCAGGGGTACCAGAGAGGAGGATCCAACCGATAGTCGAACCTCGGATTCAGGAGGAACAATGTGGTTTTCGTCCTGGCCGTGGCACTCTTGACCAACTCTATACACTCCACAGGTTTCTGGAGGGGGCATGGGAGTTTGCCCAATCTGTCCACATGTGCTTTGTGGATTTGGAGAAGGCTTTCGACCGTGTCAATTGAATAGTCTTGTGAGGCGTGCTCCGAGAGTATGGCGTTCCGGACCTGTTGCTACGGGCCATTCGGTCGCTGTATTACCGAAGCCAGAGTTTGGTCCATATTAGCAATAACAGGTCGAATTCGTTTCCGGTGGGAGTTGGCGTTGAGGGGTTCTGGTTGGTGACCATCGGATCTCGTCTCTGCTTTTTGCAGATGATGTTGTCCTTTTGGCTTCATCAAGTCGGGACCTCCAGCTCTCATTGGAGCGATTCGCAGCTAAGTGCGAAGCAGCTGGGATGAGGATCAGTACCTCCAAGTCCGAGGCCATGGTTCTCAGTCGGACAAGGGTGAAATGCACCCTTCAGGTCGGGAATGAGGTCCTCCCCCAAGTTGAGGAGTTTCAGTATCTTGGGGTCTTGTTCTTGAGTGAGGGAAGGATGGAGCAGGAGATCGACAGACGGATTGCTGCAGCCTCTGCTGTGAAGCGGAGCCTGTACCGGTCCGTCGTGGTGAAGAAGGAGCTGAGCCACAAGGCAAAGCTCTCAATTTACCAGTCGATCTATGTTGCAGCCCTCACCTATGGTCACAAGCTTTGGGTAGTGACCGAAAGAACAAGATTATGAATACAAGCGGCTGAAATGAGCTTCCTTCGCCGGGTGGCAGGGTTTTCCCTTAGTGATAAGGGAAGAAGCTCTACCATCCGTGGAGAGCTCAGAGTAGATCAGCTGCTCCTCCGCATTGAGAGGGACCAGTTGAGGTGGCTCGGGCGTCTGGTCAGAATGCCTAAAACCCGGACGCCTTCCTGGTGTGGTGTTTCGGGCATGTCCAACCGGGAAGAGACCCCGGGGTCGACCTAAAACACGCTGGAGGGACGATGTTTCTCGGCTTGTCTGGGACCGCCTTGGTGTTCCCCCAGGAGAGTTGGAGGAAGTGGCTGGGGAGAGGGACGGCTGGACCTCTTTGCTTAGGTTGCTGCCCCCGCGACCCGACCCTGGACTTAGCAGAAGAAGATGATGATGATGATGATGATGATGATGATATTCATTCAAATACGAAAACGACTTACATTTGTATAAGTGATTGTATGTTATAAAAACGATTTTAGCAAGCAAAAAAGAGCAAGGTTAGACTATCAGAAGAAACGAGAAGAGAAAGCACAGCGGAGAGCTAAAAAGAAGGAAAGCACAGCCAAGCTCCTGTCGTTCGCAAAGAAGAAGCAGCTTAAGAAATAAAATAACAAGAACAAGATTTGTACATAGTGTAAATATTGAACATGGAAGTTGGTGTAAATAAACTGTTTTTCTCAAAGACACAAATTTTAAGAGTGGTCCTTTCATCTTGAAAGTTTAGAAGGTAATGTGATTGAATTTTTGTAATAAATACATATAATCTATTGTATGCCTTTAAAAACACTGTAGGAACATGTAACATCATATGCATTTCTGCTTTTTCTACATATATGTGATATAGCAATGCCATTCCTTTTTCAAGTACTTTAACCTTTCAAACCCTCTCCAAAAGTTATGAAATTACTAATCTTTTAGAGAGATAATTATGATGTGTTAGATATTTCTAGGTTCTTTTTATTATTACTTTAATTCTTGAAGAAATAATTATTAATTTCATTTGAACACTGAAATTGTGGAAGAGTACAAGAATAAAGAATACACATGTAAAATATCATTATATCAGTGGGTACTTCAACTGATATTTTGATGTGATTTATTCCAAAAAAGTGAATTATTCAATAACATTATAAATGTTCCAAAGCTTATTTTTGAATGCGTGTAATGTCACCATTTAGTATTCCATTTTTCAAAATGTTTCTGACCAATCTCTGGCCAATCTCATGCCTGATAACTGTGGAGCTTTGTAACAGAAAGCTGTGCCCCTGCAGTAGTCTTCATTATTCAAGATATCACTAAGCATCCTGTACCTTTAGATTTTAGGGGCGTACTGGATCACAAATATTAAGAAGTTTGCTCAGAAAATGTCGCCACATGAGACCATGAGGTGCTTTGTAGGTTAAAAGTAGTACTTTATATATAAATATACACACACACACACACACACACACACACACACACACACACACACACACACACACACACCCCCCGCTTCCTCCCAGTGTTTTTGATCTTACAGCTAATGCCCGCCTACGTGTACTGGGAGCAAAACAAAATGGTAGATCAAACTTACCAATTTTATTCAATCAGTCTCTGTAACGGTAAAATGCGGCGTTCACTGCCTGTAAAAGTGAGTTTAGACGATATTTTAAGACCCCCCTGCCACTGGGGAATGTCTATAATGTTTATCAGTAACAACTCATTTGATTGTTCTACCGTGCTTTAAAAAACAGGAAAATATTTTGCCATGTTCTCTTGGTAAATGTCCAACAAGATGGGTTTAAAAAGGTCCTGTCAGATTAAAATGAGGATGATTTCTCTTATCTTCTCTTCCTAAAACTCTTCCTAGACATGTTTTCTAAAAGTTTATATGGCTGAGGTGCATAAAAATGTTTGGTTGCTAAGGACTAATGATCTTGGAAGAAGTGCTCGGTCAGTTTTCAAGGTATTGAACAACTTTTTGCTGCATTTTGCAGCTTTGGGCCTCCTCTATCTGACTGTGTAAAAAGCTCATTTTTCATTTTTAGACACAAGAGCCTACTTTCGGTGGAGTGGCTCACACACACTCTCTCTCTCTCTCTCTCTCTCTCTCTCTCTATATATATATATATATATATATATATATATATATATATATATATATATACATACACTGTGGTACCTCACTTTTACGAAATTAATCCGTTCCAGTACCTTTTTCGTAACCTACATTTTTCGTAAGTTGAACTGTATTTTACATGTAAAACGCGTGATTTGTTCCAAGGTTCCCAATACTTCCCAATAAACCCTTTAAAAATTATATAAGTACACCAATTTTGTAAGAAATATGTCTGAAATATGTGTTAAAAGTAAAAGAAAATTATTTACCTTTTTTTAATTCTCTTGAACCACCCGTGCGATGTTTTAAAGTTCGGGCATTGCTGGTCTGAAGAACCCTCACCCCCAACCTCCTTCATGAGGTCCTTAAATATGGTGATTTCTTTTTCTGAAATGATCGCCTCCAGTACTGTATCTCCGCTTTTAAGGCCTCCTTCTGCTTCAATATCGTCTCAATTGTAGAGGGGTTTTGGCCATACTCCTTTGCAATTTCACTCAACCGAATCCCACTTTCATAATTTTTTTATCATCTCCTGTTTTACTTTTATTGATAATCGTGCCCGCTTCTTCTTTTCAGTCTCATCAGGAATTACTTTCTTGGGGCTCATGATTAATCACGAAAAATAACTGCAAAAAAACTCACGAACCAACAGTACAGCTGTCCTTCACGTGTATGTCGAACAATGGGTCGAAGGCACACGAAAAGCATTATGGGTACAGTACTGTATCATGGAGATTCAGCTCTCTCCTTGCCCATGGGAGGCCAGCGGGGCTGGGTGTTGGGAGACAACCAATGTGAAAGCAACTTGCACATTGTTTGAATGGTGCGTTTGAATTTTTAGATAGGGCTTTTGTAACGTGAACTTGTTTCGTATCCAGAGACAAAAATTTTAAGAAAATGCATTTTGTAACCTGAATTTTTCGTTTGGTGAGACTTTCGTGAAGTGAGGTACCACTGTATATGTATATATAATATGTATCAGTGGTACCTCGACTTACGAAGGTAACCCATTCCTAGGGTAAGCTCGTAAGTGGAAACTTTCGTCAGATTAAACAAAAATTCCCATAGGAAACAATAGAAAACCAGTTTAAACCATTCCAACCCCTCTCTCAAACTCTCATAACCTGACACAAACATGTATTTTTGATGTAAAATAATTACGATAAACTTGCAACAATAAACATTTCACAATAATAACACATGTACAGTAAAATTAACAATACAGTGGTACCTCACCTTACGATAGTCCTAGCAAACAAAAAATCCAAGTAACGAAAAACATTTTCCAAATTTTTTTGTCTCTGTATACGAAACAAGTTCTCCTTACGAAACACGCCAAACTTGCCATTCAAACATTAAAATGCGCCATTCAAACAATGCACGAGCTACAGTCCCATCAATGACTTTCAAACATCCCTCCCCGCTGGCCTCCCATTAGCTAGGAGGGATGACGCAACTCCCTCCCATTGGCTATCTCCTAACATCCTGCCCCGCTGGCCTCCCATTGGCTAGGACGGATGACACAGCTCCCTCCCATTGCCTCTTATGGAGCTGCATGTCCTTTTCGTGTAAAGGACAGAGTTACTGTTGTTTCATGCTTTATTTCTTGACTCAGGCATTTAACCTTCCATAAACATTTGTATGATTATAACTCTGCTAAGAAGACATGATCAACACACGCGCACACATGACGAAAAATCATAACACAGCTGGGGGGGGAGCAACAAAATTGGCAATATGCCAAACTACCAATCGCCATGAAAAGCAGGTCAGATCGGCTTATATTCTACAAGCAGATCCGGATCAACGACTGATTGTGTCACAGGTGGGGTCATGAGTCGTTGTAGTCCGACTCCTCAGGACCTACCACAAAGGAAGACCTCTCTTGGTGGCCAGCAAACTGGCTGTTTGATATAAACTGTGCAAGGACTTTGCTGTTCCCATTCCTGATGAGCTCTGTTTTACCTCTATTTTATGTCTCTCTCTCTCTCTCTCTCTCTCTCTCTCTCTCTCTCTCTCTCTTTCGTTTGTTCTTTCTGTCTCTTTCTTGTCTAACCTTTTATCTGTGTAACTTGCCGAAAAAAATGCTGTTTTTGAAATATTTTGTTCCATTGAGTTTATCTGTTGAATGTGTACACTGCAGTTTTATTTATTAAAGAATAGGACATATGAAAACAATTACAATATTCATTGCTGTGTTAACCACTTTTAGTTGTTGAAGATTTTGAAGTTTTCTTTTAGTCTCCAGTGCTTTACATTTTATTTTTAGCTTCTGAATATATTTTCATTTGTTGTGTAGAACTGCAGTTTAGCACTTACCATCCCTCAATAGAAGTACAGCTGTATGTTTTTTTCCTGCCATTGTGCATCCTCAGCTCCACGTCTTTCCGAACAGCCAAAGCCCTTCCAATTCTGAAAAACTTTAAGATGCACTGATGACACCCCCCTGCTTTTACGGACAGATCTTTTGATGTTTTAACTTTGCCACTGACCTGCCACTGATCAGTTTTAATGTGGTAATTTAAACAAAGACCACAAGTGAAATGCATGCAGAGTTTCTAGATGGAAATAAATTCAGGACTCAACCTATTAAACTACAGTCAAATCAGATGCACATCTATTTATTGACTTTTCACACAACCATTAATGCCTAGTTGTATAAACTAAGGTTTACATAAGAATAAGACTTCTTTTAACAACTACGAGCTGATTTAATTGTTAGTTTGAAGTGATTTAAGTAGACCATTGAGTTTTTCATCAATGAAGCAATCATTCCAATCGGAGATCTGTAGTCCTTAAAACAGAACCGTTTTTAGTTCTCCAGGATCCGACATCGCTCTCCAATTAATTCCTTGTTTACATTAAGTCAATTTTTTTTTTTTTTTGCATAATTGGCCTCGTTTTGCTGCATTTTCCTTAACTTTTTCACTTTTCAGCTTCCTTCAGATTTACTACAACACACAAAATATCACACATCACACATTCAAACTAAAAAAACAAAAACCCAGCTAAAGTCTGTAGAAGTTTCACCCACAAATAAGATCCAAACGCTTCTGAAAAGGACAACTTCCATGCTGGTGTCAGTTTAGACTTTGAACTTTGGATAATGAAATTGCAGTAGTCTTTGCCATGCTGATTTAATATCACTCTGACTGATCAAGCATTCAAGATTTGTCTCAATTTTTAGATGTTCAATGACCATAAATAAACGAAGTCGGTCAACTATAAACTGTAAGTCAGGAATGCGCTTGAGCACAAGGTTATTATGCTTACAAAAGTAACAGCGTCTGTAGTGCAGAGAAATATTAATTCCTCACTTTACTCTCGTCTTTATTTATTTTTTTTCTCATTTTTTTTATAAACATGGTAGATTGTGCCGATCTGAGCAGATAGTTAATTTATATCTGTGTATGAAACTTGCACCCATGCTAGTAGACTTACACTTCTGACCAACCATATTTGCTTAGGGTTACAAAAGTCCGTAAAACAGTGTAAACACAAAGATCACAGAGACAACGTCTTAACACTAGAGTAACATGCTATATAACTGAGATATATATATATATATATATATATATATATATATATATATATATATATATAATATACACACACACACATACACTCAGTCTGTAGTTTGTAAACAATGACTGCAGCGTCATTACGTCAGCGTACTACGTAGGTACGTCTAAACTCAAAATTTGATTTTTTTTTTTTTTTTGGGAAAAAAAACCTAAAACGGATGAGCGTAAGTCGGGGAGCGTGTGTGTGTGTGTATATATATATATAAATATAACAAAAATAAAAGGACAGGACAAAGACTTTCTATTGAAACTCCATTTATCACTACAGATCTGTTTCGAGGGGTTCTTCTTATTTTTTAGTTCTTCTTAGTTTCTTATTTTTGTTATTTGCTCTACCAAAAAGTATTGAGCACTCTCCTACGGAAGGATCTACTCACAAAATCCTCTAAATATATATATATATATATATATATATATATATATATATATATATATATACACACACACACACACAGACAACTTTCAAATTGAACATAAAATACTATATAATAATAATAACTATAAAAGTTAGAGTCTTCGACATTTTTCAATCAATATAGGCTTTTTTTTATATTGTTGCAAATCCGTTGAGAAAATTTTGAGGTGGTAGGGTAGGGTCTGGTATTATTTCTGGGTGGCTGGACTGACTCGCCGCCAGCTGACTCAGGGTTAGTGTAATATTTTTAATTCACAGGTTTGTCGGCATCCGTTTTGAATATCGTACTTTCTTGTAAGACGTTAGTTTTCCTTTAGTTTATATTTGGTGTGTAACCAATGTTTCATGTGTTGTGATTGGCCCCTGTATCAGCATTTGCTGAATGATAACCAATCCGTATTCACCTTCTTAAACCACCTTCCCGTGTTACATTATTGGTTCTTTGCACGGTTGGAAATATAGAGAGAAAAAAAGTCACTGCAGCAATACTCGTATGTAGTTTTGTATTAATCAAAATGGCGAATGTTGTCAAGATTCGTGACGAAGCTAAAGTGCGTGAGAGAGATGTGGATCTGAAAAACAAGCTTCGATGGGACTGGTTGGATAGAAAGGCGACAGTGTCACCAGTGGGAAGCAGTAAGCAGGAACCATTATCTGTACTTGTCTGATTTCATGAAAAAAGCTTGATGTCACTGGCAAAGCTATCTGTACAGTGTGTGATGTCTTTCTTTATTGATCAAGAGGATGGAAGGCTTTACAGAGTCACGCAACCCCGGTGAAACACTGAAATCAAATGAAAGTTTAAGTCATGTATGTACTTGAGAGGTCTACTTTTGTATAAGTGTCAATTTTGGAACTAAACAACGGATGGTATTTCAACCAAATTTGTAACATTTTGATAACAATGGTTATTATGGCAAAAAAATCTCTAAAATTCATGAGCTTCCGGGGACTTCGCCCCCTGGACCCGGACCAGAGCTTCACCCCTGGGCCCAACTGGGGGCCTTTGGCCCACAGACCACAGGCTAATTTTTCAGATTTTTTCATCATGACCTACTCTCATCCCTGATGTATGAATGTATTTATATGTATGGGTGTGCATTGTGTGTGCGTATGTACATAAATGTGTGTATATGTTCTCCAACAACAGCACATTTGTTTTCTACTCGACAGGACGAGTCCACTGGTTCATGTAAAGGAAGAGCCGTTAAGTCCCACCCATAGCTCTGAGGTAGAAGAATTGTGTCCTGTTGAGGTGGAGGTTGGGGCAGATACACCCCTTTCCCCCACAACCTTTATTAACTCTATTCTGCAGGAGACTGAAACTTCATCTGTTCCACCTCAGCCCCCTTCACAGGAGAAATGCTTAAGCTTGGCATGTCTCGACAAGTGAGTATTAATTATACTGATCATACTCACTCAAAAACCTAAGAATACACCCTGCCGCATGAGCGTGCTGTAAGTCATTAACTACATCTCAAGTCCCGCTTTTTTGTTTATTTTGTTTACATTCTGATTCACTTCTTCATATTTGTATTTCTTTCTGTATGTTTTTACTCCTGTGGAGCTTCTACAGACTACATTCACATGTACACATTTTAATGCTTTGCATAGAGTAGTGAAAACCAGATCATTTTAACAGTTTGGCCCAGAGCTGCATCAGCTCCAACTGAATTAATCAAACGATATCCTACCTGTTTCAGTGTCTTCATGTTTAACACGAACATGACCATTTGATGATGTGCTGTATCACTTTTGTGTTAAACTGGAAAATCTTTGTTTTTCCCATGAAGACAGTAAAAAAATCACACATCTGTGTGATGCTCTGAAATGGACTTTTCCCCCCTAAGTCTCCTGTAATACATCCCAAAGAATCAGATCCAAAGCAAATTAAGCAGTGAGTACACTGACACCGGAAAAAACATTTATATTTAGAAATAAAATATTTTTATAATACGTGTGTGAGATGGTAAGAGGCATGGTGCATGTCGGAAATACAGTAGGCTCTCGTTATTCACGGGGGTTTGGTTCCGGCCCCTCTTGCGTATGAAGATAATCCGCGAGGTCTGTACCCGGAAGGAAAACCACATGTATCATATTAGATGCACGAATGATCAACCGGAAGTAAAACACTATGTATCTATTACATTGGCTAAAATATGCTTCTTAAACACATTTCATAGACAGTCTTACTCATTAATACAGTATTAATGTACTAATGATTAAGAAAAACTTCATTTTTTACTGTGATATTTATTGATAATAAAATATAAACATTATACAGCATGCATATATATATATATATATATATATATATATATATATATATATATATATATATAAAATATAAAACACCTTTAAATGTATTTTCCATGAAACATACAGCACTGTTGGTATTGCATTACTGTATTTGTGAGTCATGAGATGACTGAATTCAGGTTTGAACTGCATTCAGTCCGAGGAGCTCAGCCACTCCCCTCAGCCAGAGCGGGTAGAAAAGAGTTAGAAGCACAGCGCCAAAATCAAAGTCCCCCAAAAACACAGACCATAACAAAAAGGACATAAAAGAACAAGAAATGTAATAAATTGGATAAACAAAACAAAATGAGAAACATGCTACACCACAGTAAATAAAATCACACACACAAACATTCTAAACATTAACTTAGGTACTGTACTGGAATAATAATTGAAAAAGACTTTAATAGTGGAGTGTTTTACAACAGTTTAGATGATTATTCATCTTCAGGCACTTCAGAGGAAACTCATTTCTTCCAGAGAAAGTCTTATTTCTTCAGAAGAGACATCCAATGTCATTACCTGTTTCTGGCGCTTAGCCGACGTTTGAGTGGCATCATAGAAATTAACTGGTAATTAAAGACGCTAAAAAAAGGCTCATTGACAACTTGTGCGCAAATGAGGAAAAAGGGCCGTTACATCATCTCAACGAATCAGCAGGAAGGAGGACAGCCATTGGCTGAATTATAATGACGTAACAGTTGCTCGGCAATCCGCGAATATGCAAACCGTGAGTGCAAAACCGCGAATAGTCAAGGGCCTACTGTATGCAGATTAATAAAAAAAACGAAAGTGTAAATAGAAGCACACAGGACTCCTGCTGGCTTTCTCATTATAGAAGGGATGCATTCACGTGACCTGTACATCACATTCATATTCATTTCTTCATCATCATCTGCTTTTTCCGAGATCAGATTGTGGGGTAGCAGCCTAAGCACCTTCCCAGACAGTTCCTCCAGTTCTTCGGGGGGGGGACCCCCCAAGGTATTCCAGACTAGCCGAGACATGAAGTCCTTCCAGCGTGTTCTGGGTTGACCCCAGGGTCTCTTCCCACTTGGACATGTCTGAAACGCCACACCAGAGAGGCATTTGCGAGCCTTTATAATCAGATGCCCGAGTCACCTCAACTGGCTCCTCTCAACACGGAAGGGCAGTGAGCATCTCCTTGATGACAGACCTCTCCATATCTTTAAGGGAGAGGCCTGCCACCCTGCAAAGGAAGCTAATTTGTATTTTGTTGCTTGATCTTAAGCTCATATTTCTGATCTTGTTTGTTCGGTCACTACTCAAAGCTCATGGCAATGGGTGAGGGTAGGAATGTAAATCAACTGGCAAATTGAGAGCTTTCCTTTGCGTCTCAGCTCCCTCTTCACCACAGTGGACCAGTACAAGCCCCTCTTTACAATCCCGCCTGTCAATCTTCTGCTTCATCCTTGCTTCATTTGTGAGCAAGACTTCGAGGTACTTGAACTCATCCACTGGAGGCAAGACCTCATTCCAGACCCGGAAGGTACAGTCCACTTTTTGCTGGCTAATAATGATGGCGTCGGACTTGAAGGTTCAGATTCTCATCCCAGCCAGTTCACACTCCATTCCAGCGAGAGCTGAAAGTCCTGGCTTGCTGAAGCTAAAACGACATCATCTGCAAAAAAAAGCAGAGATGACATCCTATGGCCGCCAAACCAGAAACCTTCAACCAGAACCTTAGCTATGCATAGAAATTCTGTCCATAAATATCATGAATAGACCCGGTGACAAGGGACTTGGTGGACACTGACCCCCACTGGAAACAAATCTGACTCCCAGTGGAAACAAATCCGACCAAGCTGTGTCTCTCGCAACACAGATCAGACACCCTGTGGCAACAGGTAGACCACATTCCCAGAGCACACCCCAAACATAGCTCAAGAGACCCAGTCAACAGCTTTCTCTAAATCCACAAAGCACATGTGGACAGATTGGGCAAACTCCAATGCCTCCTCCAGGATTCTGTAGAGTGTGTAGAGCTTGTCAAGAGTGCAGTGGCCAGGACTTAAACAATTTTATTTCTCCTGAATCTGCGGTTCAACCATCAATCAGATCCTCCTCTCCAGTACTCCTGCATAGACTGTCCCAGGTAGGCTAAGGAGTATGATTCCACAATGGTAAGAACACACTCTCTGGTCCTCCTTTTTGAAAATTGGAACCACCACCCTGGTTTGCCAATCCAAAGGTTTCCAGAGCTCTGATGACCATGCATTGTTGCAGACACGTGTCAACCATGATGGTCCTACAACATCCAGAGCTCGGAGATTTACAGGGCGGATCTCATCCAACCCTGGGGCCCAACCACCGGGGAACTTTTTAACTACCTCAGCGGTGTCTGCCCCAATGATGGGTAGACCTTCCCCCTCCAAACCCCCAGGCTCTTCGTCTTCCACAGAAGGCTTGTTAACGGTATTGAGGAGTAGGGTGGAGTAAAACATAGTTTTTCACAATCAATTCAGAATAGTGTAGAAAAGACGTAACAATACCAGTTATAAACATATGCAAAATATTAAAAATCTGTAAAAAAAAAATTTCTAGGTTCCCCCAACTCACTCAAAATAAGGTATGTCGAGTCGATTTTGAGAGCACGTGATTGCCAACAAAGGGAATAACTCTAAATAATTATAGCATTCACAGTTCACAGATTTGGTGTGACTGGAAAGGTCAGGACTCAGTAGTTTAGTAGAGGAAACTATCGCCAGGTGGCGACAGCATACATTCGCATATACCCATGCCACACACAGGCTCTGGAGAGGTGCATGTCTGTATGTGGCAACAATTGATGAGACGGCCAGTGAGAGACATGGCCTGCCTTTGATAACCAAGTTAGCCACACTGGGGGGGGGGACTCAAACCTGTGGAGAGTGGGACTCAAACCCCCAACCTTTGGATCAGCGATCCAGCACCCTATACCACTAGACCACCACTGCCCTTACAGAGAGATAATCAATATAATTAATTATATTAAAATATTAATTAGTATCATTAATTGATTAAAATGTGATAGACTTTGGATCTGTCAGATGGCAATGCCACCGGACGAACACCCCCCCACCCCCCATACGACATTCGTGAGTTAAAAATCTTTTAAAGCAAAATAAAACACTTTAGTTTGGGAAAGATTACTACTGTTCAGCTTCCCAACCCAGAAAGCCACACATTTTGTTTTTTTAGTACACGGAGTTACTCCACCTAGAATAGTTAGCGTGATAAATGGGGTTCAGACCAGTTTCGTAGCAGACACTAAACAACTCACAATAATTTCAGCCAAACAGAAAATCAGAAGAAATACTGCACAGGCTAGGCTGTGTTGTCTATTTAGCTTGTTATCAGTGAATCTACTCAGAATAAATGAAGAAAATTTTATTGGTCTTGTTTCTTCAGCAGTGTGCCACTGTTGGCTGTTCAAACTGATCAGTAACTCCCAAATACAGATCTGTTTATTCATGCATTTCTGACCAATAGAGTATATCTAATTATTTCTGAACAGTGGATGTATTTGGTTCAAAACATGTCTCTGGCGAATAATCGGAAACCAAGGACACAGTTTCCCTTGCCTGGACGCGGATCACCTCGGTCCCCCCCTGGAGCCAGACCTTGTGGCGGGGCTCAAAGACAAGCGCCTGGTGGTCGGGCTTCTGCCCATGGAGCCCAGCTGGGCCCAGCCCGAAAAGGAGACATTGGCCTCCCATGGACCAACCACCTGTGGGAAGTGCTATAGGGGTCGTGAGCAATGTGAGTTGGGTGGCAGACAAAGACATGGCTTCTGTCGGACCGATCCTCGGCTACTGAATCTGACTTTGGGACATGGAATGTCACCTCTCTGGTGGGGAAGGAGCCTGATCTGGTGCGTGAGGTGGCGCGATACCGACTAGATATAGTCGGACTCACCTCAACACAGTAGCTGAAATGAGTTTCCTTCGCCGGGTGGCAGGGCTCTCCCTTAGAGATAAGGTGAGAAGCTCAACCATCCAGGGAGAGCTCGGAGTAGAGCTGCTGCTCCTCTACATTGAGAGGGACCAGTTGAGGTAGCTCAGGCATCTGGTCAGGATGCCTCACGAACTCGTCCCTGGTGTGGTGTTTCGGGCATGTCCAACCAGGAAGAGAACCCGGGGTCAACCTAGAGCTTGCTGGAGGAACTATGTCTCTTGGCTTTGTCTGGGAATGCCTCGGGTTCCCCCCGGAAGAGCTGGAGGAAATGGCTTGGGAGAGGGACATCTGGACTTCATTACTTAGACTGCCCCCGCGAACTGACCCCAGAATAAGCGGAAGATGATGAGATGAGATGTATTTGTAGAAGAGATGTTATGGTTCTGAGGTAAGATGATCGTGGAGTTACTGCAGGTTCGTTTTCATGTAAACTTGACTCCGTAATCATGCATACAGGGACCCCTCACTTTCCGTGGTTAATTGGGATACATATTAAACACTATAAATGCTTGTAATAACAATTAAGCATTCAAAAATAATGCATAAGATGTAAATAAAATATAAATACACACACACACAGACACGCGCATAGAGATGCGCATGCACACACTCGGATGCGCACCTCACATAAAAATGTAACTACTGTAGTTTTGATGGATGGTTTTGGTTGTTTTTTTGTTTATTTGAGGGGTTTTTTTTGTTTTTGTTTGTTTTTTACATAATTGGCCTTGTTTTGCGGCATTTTCCCCTTTCTTTCCCCTATTCTTCCTTAATTTCCTTATTTTTTAATTTGATGAATATTTTAAAAAAAAAACGTGATGCACTGAAGCCACATGAAGTGAAGCGAAGTATCCTTGTAAATGTGTTTCCATTACAGCAGTAAACCGGAATACAGGGATCCCTCGCTACTTCGCACTTCAATTAATGCGGCTTCAGTGAATTGCGTGTTTTGTTTTTTTGTTTTTTTTTTAAATAAATAAATAAATATTCATCGAATTAAAAAATAAGGAAATTAAGGAAGAATAGGTGGAAAAGTTAAGGAAAATGTCACAAAAACAAGGCCAATTAGGCAAAAAAAAAAACCCTAAACCAACACAAAACAAAAAACAACCCAAAATCTCCCATCAAAACTGGATACATTGTTGCATCTGTGTGTGCACATCTGCGCAGCCACACCCCTGTCTGCCTAGTATTAAGTGTACCTCAGGATAATGTTTAATCATATTTCATACTTATATTTATGATCTATCTTTCCATTTCTATTTCTACTTGTTCTTCAATTTCATTTCACTTTCAATGTATCTCTGGATGTTTGCAAAACAAATGATGGTAAGTTGGAGAGCGTTTGTATTTATATTTTATTTACATCTTATGTTATTTTTTTCAATGTTTAATTGTTATTATTAGCATTTATAACATTGGATGTGTATTTATTGATATATACACATATACATGTACATATACGTCAGTGGGGGGGTGATCCTACTTCGTGGATTACGATGGTCGCGTGGGGATCTTGGTCCCAATTAACCACGGAAAGTGAGGGATCCCTGTATTGGGTAACAGCTGAATTAAGTCATAGGCTTGCATTGCTCAAATGGTGTGACACTGCCGGCTGGAAGCAGAAAACATGGCCACCTTGGGAGGATGCAGTGATATCAGTACTGTTGATTTGCTTCGTAGATTAAAAAATCTGAAATTGTGGTTTTCATTTTTGGAAAGCTGAAATATTCATCTTTCCCCTAGTTTTGTGCTTAAACGTATGTTTTATTTCCCCTTAACATTCAGAGTAAACAAACGATGCATCAGATGCGTGTTCTCATCTCCCTCACCTGCACAGCTGTTTCTTTAAGTTTTTTTCTTCATACATTCATTTTCTGAATCGCTTAATCTTAATTAGGGTTGCAGGAAGACTGGTGCCCATTTCAGCTGACTCTGGGTGAGGACTCACCTCCAACTCTCTGTACACCAGTGAACATCTGTATACTCCACATGACACTTTTGTGTAAATGCAGGTTTAGAGAATCAGCCCTGGAATATTATTTGTTTGTGTGTTGTTTTAATTGTTCCTATTCATAACATTCACTTCTGTTTGATTTAAGATTTGTCAAAGGCTCCTTGCTGCATTCAGCTTATGATTATGTTTGCACTGAATGCTTCTCTCAGGCCTTTGCATAAGTGAGAGGAGGATTGTGTACTGCCTCCACTTGCGCTGTTTTCAGTGCGATGTTGTGCTTCTATCTTTTCAGTTCCCCCAAGACGTCTGAGGTGCTCCACCCCTTTCCTTGTCTCTCCTCTTCGTCTTCTCACCTCAGATCACACTCACGGTTAGCATTGCTGTTGACCGTGCTGAACCCAGAACACACATCGCTGTGCTCAATAAGCTGTCGAGGCCCATTAACAGAAAATGCACATAGCCGCTGCTCTCTACTATGGGTCTCCGGGAACCTCAAATCTTTATACATTCCCAGCTTATGGTTGATGATTATGTAGGAACAGTGGTAAATTGCTAATATGTAACTGCACACATGTGTTCATGGTTTCTTGATCAATCTCACTAAATCTGTACTTCACCATTCGCAGCTATTTGTACTCCTAATGCTCCATGGAGGTAATCAAGGGTTCCTGGGCTCTGTAAACGAGTGTGGCAGCTTCCTAAATTCCCGTGATTGCATGCTATTGAAAGCAAATTTTTATCCTGGCCACATTACTTTGGAGGACCTTGAAGTGTGGCATGTTTAGTTGTGATGCATGCGCGGTCCCTCATGCCCCCTCCTTAATGTTCTTTGGGGTGCCGGCCTCTCCCCTATGTTGTTCAGCAGTGTGTAGCACAGCCATGTAGCTTTGAGGTTATCATTAAAAGATGTTTGCTTCAGATTCCTTTTATGTGCATCTGTTTGTTTTTAAGAGCAGCGTGAGCCACAAACAGAAACCGTGATGATGATGATGATGATGATGATGATGATGACGATGATGTTGATGTGTGGCAATTTTATGAATTAAAGTGATATCATGCCTTAGGAACGAGTTCAGTGACCACCTGGACAGCATCGACAGTGGCTTGGACAATCTACATGTGATGTTCAACAAGCAGTCCATCAACTTCGATTCCTCGCCGCTTTTTGATGTGAGTGTCCTGATATCATGCTCAATGAGGAAGTGAAATTTGTGGTACTTTTCAGAACTTCTTTGAGATGAGGAATCTAATGTCTGTTGCTTTTAGATAGACATCATTACACTGACATTCAGTGCCTGGGGATTGTTTATGTTGAACTCTGGTAATTCTGAAGGGTGTATAGAACAGTGCTTAAAAGGAATATGGGCACTTAAGGTTGTTGTGAACTGGTCCCATTATCTTGCTGCTCTGTGTATTTCTTACTGGATAACCAAATCCTTTTTAATAAATGGAATTTTTTGTTATTTAATTACTGAACATGTTCATCCAATCCAGGTTAATAGTTTTGGGCTGCAGTAATATTTGAGCATTTAATTGTTATAAACTTGTGTGTGCAGGGCCTTCAGTAGAGATGCACCCACTGCAATTTTTCTGAGTGGTTATAATTTCAGATTTTTCTGTACGTGTAATCTGCTGATACTGATTGCTTATTGTGAATTTCTTTTGAGAATTTATTGACAGCGCATTAAACAAAAAAAAATTATTATTTCTTTTAATTATTATTACTACTCATTGGGTGGATTTCTATTACAGTGGTATGAAAAAGTATCTGAACCTTTTGGAATTTCTCACATTTATGCATAAAATCACCATCAAATGTGATCTGATCTTTGTCAAAATCACACAGATGAAAAAACAGTGTCTGCTTTAACTAAAACCACCCAAACATTTATAGGTTTTCATATTGTAATGAGGATAGCATGCAAACAATGACAGAAGGGGGAGGAATAAGTAACTGAACCCTCTGCCTAAGGAGACTTAAAGAGCAATTGAAACCAATTTTTACCAAACCATTTAAGTCAAGTGTGTGCCCAATCACTGATGAGTGGCCTAAAGCTGCCCTGCCCACTATAAAACACACACCTGGTAAGAATTGTCTTGATGAGAACCATTGTCTGATGTGCACCATGGCTCGCTCAAAAGAGCTGTCTGAAGACCTGCGATCAAGAATTGTTGATTTGTATAAAGCTGGGAAAGGATACAAAACCATCTCTAAAAGTCTGGATGTTCATCAATCGACAGTCAGAGAAGTTGTCTACAAATGGATAGAGTTTGGCACTGTTGCTTCTCTCCCAAGGAGTGGCCGTCCGCCAAGAGTTCAGCGCAGAATACTCGGAGAGGTAAAAAAAAAAAAACCTAGAGTGTCTGCTAAAGACTTACAGAAATCACTGGCACAGTCCAATATCTCTGTGCACACATCAACTATATGTAAAACAATGGCCAAGAATAGTGTTCATGGGAGGACTCCAAGGAGGAAGCCACTGCTGTCTAAAAAATCTAAAAAAACATTGTTGCTCATGTAATGTTCACAAAAAGGCACTTGGACACTCCACAGAAGTTTTGGCAAAATAGTTTGAGGACTCATGAAACGAAAGTTGAATTGTTTTGGAGGAACACACAATGTCATGTGTGGAGGAAAAATGGAACATCTCACCAACATCAACACCTCATCCCCACTGTGAAGCATGGTGGAGGGTGCATCATGGTTTGGGGCTGTTTTGCTGCCTCGGGGCCTGGACAACTTGCAATCATTAATGGCAAAATGAATTCAAAAGTTTATCAGGATGTTTTGAAGGAAAACCTGATGCCGTCTGTCAGACAGTTGAAGCGAAAAAGAGGATGGGTGCTGCAACAAGACAATGATCCAAAACATAGAAGTAAATCAACTTCAGAATGGTTTCAGAAGAACAAAATACACGTTCTGGAGTGGCCAAGTCAAAGTCCAGACTTGAACCCCATTGAGATGCTGTGGCATGACCTCAAGACAGCGATTCATGCCAGACATCCCAGGAATCTGACTGAACTACAGCAGTTTTGTAAAGGAGAATGGGCCAAGATTAGTCCTGATCGATGTGCCAGACTGATCTGCAGCTACAGGAAGCATCTGGTTGAAGTTATTGCTGCCAAAGGGGGGGGGGGGGGGGGGCACAAAATATTAAATGTGATGGTTCAGTTACTTATTCCTCTCCCTTTTGTCATTGTTTGCATGCTATCCTCATTAAAATATGAAAACCTATAAATGTTTGGGTGGTTTAGTTAAAGCAGACAATGTTTTTTCATCTGTGTGATTTTGACAAAGATCAGATCACATTTATGGTGATGCAGAAATGTGAGAAATTCCAAAAGGTTCAGAAACTTTTTCATACCACTGTAAATAAACCTGAAACATTGAAAAAAATTAAGAACAGTAGGTTAATTAACCAGTAGACTGTTCTGAGCTAGTGGTGTATATGTAGTACTTTTCATACTATGTCTATTCTGTTGAAATTACTGCTTTAAGCAGACCAGTGATGCATACTATCACAATGTTTCCATAGCATTTAAAAAGGAGGTTGCAATAAAAATCCTTTCATATGCCTCCCCATTCACTTTGCCCCTGAGGGTGGGATTAAAAGTGACTGGACTCCCAGGTAGCTTTAATGCTGCTGCCGTAAGCTCAGGGAGAGCTACATATTGGTAGGATCATTTCGGATTGTCCCACACGGCAGACATTTCTACGCATATGCGCTGTGATTGGACACGGCGATTAATGTCCCAGGTTATACTTCCAATGAGCAAGCTTGGGTGATGGTGTTTTAAGTGATGGTTTTGGGTGATGGTGTTTTAATTAGGTTTTTTTGTTCTGAAAGCATTTGTGGTGTTTCCTTGGCCTTGAAAGCGTTACAATTTGAAATTTTTATTTCTTGGCGCAGATGTTAACTTGTGGCTTTAAGCATGCATGCAACTCTAGCGTAAATGCCTGCTACGGTTTCCTAGAAACCGGCTCAGAACCTGAAATCTGTGAGAATGATTAGACGATTTTCGGTCACAGAAATAACACAGTAAATCTGATTCCCATCTCTCACCACTTCCTCTGTACATCTCTAGCCTTCAGTAATTATTTGGGTTGCGGGTACATTGTAGGCACAAAACATATTAAACAAAAAAGCAGAAAGTGTGTAAAAGAGACAAAAGTGTGCTCTGCTAATTTCTCTTACAAATATTTTGTAGATCTTCGGTTCAAACACCGCAGCCGACTTTGACTTGGACAGTTTGACAACAGTAAGTGTGTGTTACTATTTTTTAATGTAAGTGTTCTTGTCTCATTGTTTTTGGGATGATTGGTATAAGGACTTTTTTTTTTTTTTTTTTAAACAAAGAAACATCTATGTGTGTCTTAGGTGGGTGGGATGAAATAGATTTTGCTCAGGAATATCCATGTATTTAGCACCATTCATTTTCCCTCAACTTGTATCAGTTTTCCAGTTCCTGCTGCTGAAAAACATCCCCACAGCATATACACATGTATAGATAGATAGAAATCGGGAACTTGTGGGAATATCCAAATTGTCTGGTGTCATTCCACTGATTTAAGCCCAGTTAATCAAAATTAAGTGCCACATATATAGATAAAATAATATACTTGGTGTTATTGCTAATTGTATAAGTTGTCGTCAAATGAAAAATATTTTGTTAGGTGATTTCAGTATGTGAGTTCAGGTGTAGTGACAATCCTTATAAACACATACTGTATTCGACGTAATCAGCGCCCTGCTCCAATGCCCCCCCCCCAATGTTTTTTATCTTGCATCTAATAACCGCCCATGTGTACTGGTAGCAAAATCATAGATCAAACTTACCAATTTTATTCGATCAGTCTCTGTAACTCTAAAATGAGGCGTTCATCACTTGTAAAAGTGAGTTTACACGGTATTTCAAACCCCCCTGCCACTGGGGAATGTCTATAATGTTAATCAGTAACAACACATTTGATTGCTCTGCCGTGCTTTAAAAAACAGGAAATATTTTGCTGTTTTCTCTTGGTAAATGTCCAATGACTGATGAACCATTTAGAAATTGATACAGCAAAACTATGGCATGCTCTGAATGAATGGAGCGATGAGCCAGATATGGACCGATCAGAAAGTGATGAGTATTTTTCACCCGATTCTCTTGATCACTAACTTCATAAATTTAAGGACGTTCCTGGACATGTGCTTTTGTTTATGTTTGTATTGATTGGTTCAACGTGACATGTGCTAAAGTTCACATTCGTGTTGATTGGCTCGCTTTTACTTCCGGGAAAATGTTTCAGGGAACAGCTGAAAGGAAAAGAAGACCGAGAGGGAAAAGTAAGGGGTGTTTTTTTTTTAAAAAAAAATGCTGTTTTCTGTTTATTTTCAGCTTTCATGTTAGTAGTTTGGTTGATATCGCAAAATGAATCACACAAATACCAGTAAAACTCTTTTATTGTTCTGTTATTATTCATGTTTTCCACCTTGATGTTAATAAGCACTTACCGTTCCATTTTTTAATGTGCGCCCACCCACACCAATTTTTAAAGCGCCCTGGGCGCTTATTACGTTGAATTCGGTAGTTGAATTCAAGTTTTTGACTGGTCGTGTAGATCTATAAAATACACTCGGCAAACAAGTTGGTGCCATTTTAGATTAATCACAGAGCAAGTAATTAATAATTAATAATCTGAAAGACCTCATATATACATATAGACACAAAGTAAGGTTTTTCCAGTAACATTATAACTGAAGTTTAAAGTGAGCTGATGTTCTTTCAGATTCAGGAGTTGCTGTCGGAGCCTGCAAGAGAAACAGAGTGCAGTGACGATATTAAACCAGGTAAATTCCTGTACACCTGTCCTGAGCCTTTCTCATTCAGCACGTGTGTGGTGCTGGACTTCCAGAAAAGGGAATTTATCTTGTGTTGTGATTGAGTGTGTTTACATGTTATGAGGAGTTAGCTGTTTGGAAAGAGTTCGTCAGGCGATGTTTTAAAAAATTGCCATTAGATTTCTAGCGTATACAGATTATATCTGTATTAATGTTTTAATTTTGGTGGTTTCCATCCTGATGTGAGTTTTGCATTACAATAGGCCCTTGTTATTCGCGGGGGTTTGGTTCTGGCCCCTCCCGCAAATAAAGATAATCCGTGAGTTCTGTACCCGGAAGTAAAACCCCATGTATCATATTACATGCGCGAATAATCAACCAGTAAAGTAAAATACTATATACCTATTACATATGCTAAAGCAGGGGTCGGGAACCTGTGGCTCTTTTGATGACTGTATCTGGCTCTCAGATAAATCAGGTGGCCTTTCTTAACAGAATACCAAATACATAATTTCACTGTCATTTAAATAAAAATACAAAAAAACCCATCAAATAAAACAAAAACATGAATAAATCTTGCGCATTTAAATCTATACATCTATTTTGAATGCCATGTCATTGTGGCACGCAGCGGAGAGCCAATCCTTTCTGTCCTCCAGTATGCGGGTGGGTCCAATACCTTGAAACTCTAATTTTTTTGGATTATAACAACAGCCATAGACTACGCGTGTTGTTTTTGAGTAAAGAAGTAAATTTCCCTCGTTTTTGATCAGCTCATTTGCACGAAGCAAAGCACAGCTGGCAAGCAAACACAAATGGACAGACATGGAAAAACCAGCTGATTGCCAAAACTTGGGACGCGCTTCCTGTCACATAACAAACACTGCAGCGTGTGAGTCCTGTCGTATTGACCATGTTCGGCTTCACATGCACATGCGAGCACTTCTTCTCACACCTGAAAAGTATCAAGACCAACCTGTGGTCAAATGTAATAGATGGAAGCCAAAACGCCTGCATGAAGCTGAACTTCAGCACATATCAACCAGACTACAAAGCCATCAGCAACACCATGCAGCACCAGAAGACGCATTAATAGTAAGAAGTACTTTTCTTATTAATAAATAACTTCGTGATAACAATGTAATTTAAAATTAATTCAGAGTCTTATTATACTCTCAAATTGTTGGTATTCTTTTTCAATTAAGTTGTATTATAGTCTTCTTCTTTTCTTTTCGGCTTTTTCCCGTTCTCGAGAGTCGTCACAGGGAATCATCTGATTCGCACATTTGATTTGGCATGGGTTTTTACGTCAGATTCCCTTCCTGTCACAACCTTTTAGCAAGGGACAGAAACAAGCTGACGGCTTTTCAGCCTACTCTTTACGAAAGTCAGCAATGGTTTTTTACATGCCTCTCACCATAGACAGTGAGAGACATGGCTCGCCTTTGATAACCCAGTTAGCTGCACTGGGGGGACAGCGACAAACTTGGGGACTCGAACCCCCAACCTTGGATCAGCGATCCTGCGCCCTATCCACTAGACCACCACTGCCTCCAGTTTAGTTGTATTCAGTATTAGTGTGTGTGTGTGTGTGTGTGTATGTATATATATATATATATATATATATATATATATGGCTCTCAGAGGATTAGATTTTAAAATGTCTTTTTTTTTTTTTGGTTCTTAGTCAAAACGGTTCCCAACCCCTTCGCTAAAGTATGCTTCTTAAACACATTCTATAGACAGTTTTACTCATTAATACAGTATTAATGGAGTAAAATGTAGTAATTATTAAGAAAAACTTAATTTTTACTGATATTTATTGATAACAAAATATAAACTATATACAGCTTATATATAAAAGAACATCTTTAAATGTATTTTTCTTGAAACTTACAGCACTGTAGTTTTCAAAAAATGCCCACTAGAGGAAGGTATTGCATTAGGCATGAGATGACTGAATTCAGGTATGAACTGCATTCAGTCCGAGCAGCTCAGCCATGCCTCTTAGCCGGAGCGGGTAGAAAACAGAGTTTTAGAGTGAGAGAGTTAGAGAGTGTTACAATTCAAAGAAGCAGTGATGTGATGCAAGTTAATCCTCTGGCACAGAGGTGAGCGTGCTTTTGTTTATTGTGAGTAGATGAGAATAGTGAATTCAGGTGTGAGCCATCGAGCAGCTCAGCCACGCCCCTCAGCCGAAGTGGAGAGAAAACAGTTAGAGGCACAGTGCCAAAATCAAAGTCCCCCAATAACACAGACCATAACAAAAAGGACATAAAAGAACAAGACATGTAACGAATTGGATAAACAAAACAAAATGAGAAACATGCTACACCACAGTAAATAAAATCTCACACACACACGAACATTCTAAACATCAACTTAGGTACTGTACTGGAATAATAATTGAAAAAGACTTTAACAGTGGCGTGTTTTACAACAGTTCAGATGATTATTTCTCTTCAGGCACTTCAGAGGAAACTGTCATTTCTTCCAGAGGAAGTCTTATTTCTTCAGAAGAGACATCCAAAGTCATTACCTTTTTCTGACGCTTTGCTGACATTTGAGTGGCATCATATAGTTTAACTGGTAATTAAAACACACACAAAAAAGGCCCATTGACAACTTGTGCACGAATGAGGAAAAAGGGGCATTACATCATCTCAACCAGTCAGCAGGAAGGAGGACAGCCATTGGCTGAATTTGATTGACATGCGAATATGCAAACTGTGAGTGCAAATCCGCGAATAGTCAAGGGTCTACTGTACTTGCAATTTTACAGTGACGTAGAATGGATCATGACTAAAGTAACACATGGATAGTGTGATGTGCCTGTCAGCATTTCTTTTCACTTTAATCCCTTAAGTGACATGGGGCTCTGCCTAATCCAGAGTGGTGACCCTTGAAAAAGGGAAAAAGCCAAAAGGAAAAGAAAAAGATGCATGTGCACACATACAGTGGATACAAAAAAGTCTTCACACCCCTGTTCAAATGACAATTTTTGTGGCAAAAAATAAGATAACTTATTTCAAAAAAAAAAAATCTATGATTAATGTGGCATATCAACTATAGAACAAATTTGAAAAACATTTACCTGGTTGCGTAAATATTCACACTCTTGGGCTGATACTTTATTGCAGCACCTTTGGCTTTTATTACAGCACTTTCTTTGGTGTCTGTCAACGTGGCACTTATTGATGTAGTAATTTTGGCCACTTTTTAAAAAAATGCTATAAAGTCAATCAGATTGGAGGGGCATCTCTTGTGTGCAACACTCTTTAGATTACTCCACAGATGTTTCATATGATTCAGGTCTGGACTCTCTGGATCATTTGAAAACCTTATAATCCGCTTGTGCTTGTGCCACTCTTTTGTTGATTTGGATATGTGCTTTGGGTCATTGTCGTGCTGAAAGATGAAGTTCCTCTGGAGATTGAATGTTTTGTGCCAACACTGACTGGTATTTGGAACTGTGCTTAATTCCTTCCATCTTAAGAAAAACAGTCCCAAAGCATGATGCTGCCACCACCATGCTTCACTGTCAGTATGGTATTCTTTGTCTTGATGACTGTTCCAGGGTATATGGATGGATTTTAATGTTGTCAAACAGTAGTCACGTGAATAATGTGCACACGCAGACTGGATGCAAAAAAACTTTTCCGGTCTTGTTGTTTACCTGTGTTACCAGTTTATTACTTGTTGACTATCAGGGTTTTCTTGTGTTTTGTCTTGTATGCTGTCTGTTCGAGGTAGCATTCCAGACACCCCATCCTCTACTTCTAACTGTCATTAGCAGGGGGCTGATTTTCATGATTTATGTCTTGTTTGAACTTTCTTTCATACCTGTTAAAGCAGCGCAGGATTTTTTTTAAATTATAGGTCTCTTAAATAACAAACATGGAAGGAACTGAAATTTGTGCATTTTTTTATCTTACTTATTTTTTTGTTGTATTTAAAGGTATAAGAACTAAAAGTACCGTTAATGGTTGATATATAATATATAAGTACATGTGCTAAATACATTTACAAATTGAGCTAAAGTTATTTATCTATTCCAAGGCACAATCAAATATTAATACATATTTACAGCACAAAAACATACTATTAATTTTATAAAAGTGCTGACCATTAGGCTGCAGATACAGGCTGGATGGCTTATGATTATTTTAGCCATTCATTCTCTGTTCGTCAATGTTTGTGTTCTAACACACGTGCAGGAGCCGGAGGCGGTACTAACAAACTGTGCTTTATTCTCAAACTCGCACTTTGTTTGATTGACAGTGTTCAGCCATTATTGCTTACTGATAATATGATGTTTGTTGATTGGTCAGCTCGGGCGTGCACATGCGCAGTGCCCGTTACACGTTAACTTCCTGTTTACTTCCAGACTCTAGTCATGCGGAACTTATCTCCGACTTTCTCTTCGATAACAGTCATTAAGTTTATTTATAAGATTGTGAATACACATAATTTCTTGTCCAGTGGAACTCAACTCCTGCTGTGTGTGTGTGTGTGTGGGCCCCCCAGCCTATGCTCTTGATCAGCTGCCTTCTGACGTATCAGCAACTGATACCAGGTTGGGTTGTATTCATTGCAGACTTTCCAGATATGCAACACCGCAGGTGGTTGGCAAATCGCGCATTGAAAGTTTCAAACGTACACACACAAAAAAATGCTGAATGACCCCTAATAGATGTTAATAAAATGGTTTAATATATTAAGAAAATGTTTAGATGGTTTAATAAAAAAAATTTTCTTTTACTTTTAACACATTTCATACAAAATTTATGTACTTTTATCATTTTTTAAAGGGTTTATGGGATAGTCTTGGGAGCCTTGGAACGAATCATGTACAATTACATGTAAAATGCGCCTCTACTTACGAAATCTTCGCGTTATGAAAAAGGCACTGGAATGGATTAATTTCGTAAGTAGGGGGCCGACTGTACATGTAAGTAAAATCTGTAGGATTTTGGATTAAACCAGCAGTTTTATTTAGACATAAAACATTTTACAATTCTCTTTTGATAAGAATTGGCATTTACCTTTCCATTTTTTTTTTTCTGTGAGCTGGAACTGTCTTGGAACAGGAACAGTACGGGGTTGTTATTGCTTCTATTTGTGAAGTCAACAACAAAACATGAAAGCATGATGCCGTATTTTTATACACAAAACACACAACTCGCGATAAGCCAGTAAGCCATATAAAACTATGTAAACAACAAAGTTTTGGACCCATTCTGCACACGCACATAAAAAATTAAGTATGCATACGTCACGTGAAATCCATTTTTAGTCATCCCTTGAATATCGCGGATAATGTAGACCAGACCTGGCTGCGATATTCAAAAAAAACGTGAAGTAGGAACGCTCCGCCCCCACCCCCCATTTCTACCATGTTGTCTCATTTCTATATGTTTACGCGTCTAAACAATATCAAGAAGTGTATATTAAATGTTACACAGTTATATGCATATGTAAATACTGTAATGTATTAATATTTAAATAGAATTTATATATAAATACTTTAAGTACTGTACTCACCTTTGACAATACTGTAGCTCTTCTCTGCGGTGCAGGACGTTCACAAACACGATACAGTAAGATCACAAAATATCCCGCGGGAATGTGCGAGGCAACAGCGTCACGTGTCTAAGCCAATCAGCTTGCGAGATTGAGTTGAGTGGGCAGGAGGCAACAGCATCACGCATCTAAGCCAATCAGCTTGCGAGATTGAGTTGAGTGGGCGGGAGGCAATAGTGTTATGCATCTAAGCCAATCAGCTTGCGAGATTGAGTTGAGTGGGCAGTCCCTGCCTGAACTGGGGAGGAGGGGCACTTCAGTCTGTCGTTTGGAAACAATGGACGCAGCCTGCCTTGGGTCCCTGCCTTCCGCTTGCTTACATGTGAGTTTCAGTGCGAATTTTGAATTTTTTTTATGATTTTTTTTTTTTAATAAATTAAAATACGGCGATGTACCAAGACCGCGATGCTCAAATCGCGAAATGGCAACGGATGACTGTATTTAATGCCTTGACAAAAATTTTGTTCCCTTCTCTTGACTGATATCTTTCAACAATGAGATCCCTCTAATTCTTTGGAAGCTCTCTGTGGACGATGGCTTTTTCTGGAAGATGTGACCACAAAAATGTCAGGAAAAGCCTACTAGAACAGCTGAACTTTATTTGGCGGTTAACCAGAGGTACCTTAAATGGAGGCAGTTGTGTGCTGATTCCCATTTAACACAAGTTTAAATGTGATTGATTAATTCTGAACACAGCCAGATTCCCAGTTATAAGATGGTTTGCACACTTGTGCTACCGCATCACCTCAGTTTTTTTGTACGTATTTTTATTTCCCCTGCCTAAAAGATTTTAGTATGCTTCAGTTGTGTTGTAAACGTCATATGTATAATACATAGCTAACATTAATGGGGGGTAATCGTTGTCTCATTTTTACATCACAAAAACCTGGCATTTGGCACCTGTCTGCTGGGGTATGTAGACTTTTTATATCCTCTGCAGTGTATATGCTCAGAGCAGTGGGTAGTCACACTGCTGGGCCTTTGGAGTAGTTGGGGGCTAGATGCCTTTAGCTACAAAGGTGGAGGATGGGAAAGGTGCTGCTCACTCCCCTGCTCCTATTAATTTTTCCAACCATCTTTTCCTCACATTAGACAACAACTGGCCATATTGTGGATTATGGGGTGTAATAGGGGCAAAAGTGGCAGCTGTACAAAATAAACCAGAACTTAGTGGCGTCTGCTCAGTGTCTGATGCTTTCTTGGAAACCCAGTTCACTATCCTCCACTTGGTATAGTTAAGCCAGTACTTATCGCTCACGTACTAGTCCTTCTCAAAAAATTGGCATATTGTGATTATTTTTATATTTATAATTATTTTCTGTAATGTACTGAAAATTAAACTTTCATATATTTTAGATTCATTGCACACCAACTGAAATATTTCAGGTCTTTTATTGTTTTAATACTGATGATTTTGGCATACAGCTCATGAAAACCCAAAATTCCTGTCTCAAAAAATTAGCATATCATGAAAAGGTACTCTAAACGAGCTATTAACTAGGGGTGTCATTGGAAACGTATTATTGGTATCGATATATTGATTAAAAAAAAAATTCCGATGCGTTGATACATTGGAATATTGCTGCACTGTTCCATAAATGCATTAAAAGAAGAGACTAAGATATATTACAGTAGTTTGTATAATGTATTGAATACAGTGAGTCGGCGACTTACGACCTATGCGAGTTTCATCTGATCGACTTGACGACCGCAAAAGTGGTGAAGCATGATTCATGGCAGTGCAGTGCGAGTGTTGTGTACGACGGTTGTTTGTGCTACCGGCAGCACCAGCATTTTAAAAGGCCAAGCAGGAGATGATGCAGGTTCACTTTCTAACTGCTCAGAGCAAATCTATTCATCTACTTTCAATGCCACGTCACTGTGGTGCGAAGCTGAGAGCCAATCCTTTCTGTGTGGGTGGGTCCGATACCTTGAAGCTCTAATTTTATTGGACTCACACGCTGCAGTGTTTATGTGACGGGAAGCGCGTCCCAAGTTTTGGCAATCAGCTGGTCTGCGGGTTGAAGTTTTTCCATGTCCGTCCATTTGTGTTTGCTTGCCAGCTGTGCTTGGCTTCGTGGAAAATATATTTATATTCTTATAAATTATATATACTATATTAATATATTATAATCCAATAAAATTGGAGTTTGAAGCTATCGGACCCACCCACACAGTGGAGTACAGAAAGGATTGGCTCTCCACTGCATGTCACAGTGACGTGGAATCGAAAATAGATGTATAGATTCAGAAGATGCACATATCTGCATTATCCGGTGATAAGTATCTCTTCTTGTTCAAAACGTTCCGTGCTGTTGAGAGCACGTGCTCTGACGGCACACTCGAAGCAGGGAGGTACCATTTACCATACAGAGAGGCGGGACGTACCATTTTACTAGGGGTGTCATTGAAATGGCATTTACTACAGATGCCGTCATAAACACAGGAAGCTATAACGTTAGAAGTATCGATACCCCTTTTATAGGTATCGCTTATCGATCGACATAATTATATCGGCGATATTCCGATTGTCAATGACATCCCTACTATTAACCTAATCATCTGAATCCACGAATTAACTCTAAACACCTCCAAAAGATTCCTGAGGCTTTTAAAAACTCCCAGCCTGGTTCATTACTCAAAACCGCAGTCATTGGTAAGACTGCTGACCTGACTACTGTCCAGAAGGCCATCATTGACACCCTCAAGCAAGAGGGTAAGACACAGAAAGAAATCTCTACGCGAATAGGCTGTTCCCAGAGTGCTGTATCAAGGCACCTCAGTGGGACGTCTGTGGGAAGGAAAAAGTGTGGCAGAAAACGCTGCACAACCAGAAGAGGTGACCGGACCCTGAGGAAGATTATGGAGAAGGGCCGATTCCAGACCTTGGGGGACCTGTGGAAGCAGTGGACTGGGATACAGGTGCCGCATTCCCCAGGTCAAGCCACTTTTGAACCAGAAACAGCGGCAGAACCGCCTGACCTGGGCTCCAGAGAAGCAGCACTGGACTGTTGCTCAGTGGTCCAAAGTACTTTTTTCGGATGAAAGCAAATTTTGCATGTCATTCGGAAATCAAGGTGCCAGAGTCTGGAGGAAGACTGGGGAGAAGGAAATGCCAAAATGCCTGAAGTCCAGTGTCAAGTACCCACAGTCAGTGATGGTCTGGGGTGCCATGTCAGCTGCTGGTGTTGGTCCACTGTGTTTTATCAAGGGCAGGGTCAATGCAGCTAGCTATCAGGAGATTTTGGAGCACTTCATGCTTCCATCTGCTGAAAAGCTTTATGGAGATGAAGATTTTTTATTTTTCAGCACGACCTGGCACCTGCTCACAGTGCCAAAACCACTGGTAAATGGTTTACTGACCATGGTATTACTGTGCTCAATTGGCCTGCCAACTCTCCTGACCTGAACCCCATAGAGAATCTGTGGGATATTGTGAAGAGAAAGTTGAGAGACACCAGACCCAACACTGTGGATGAGCTTAACTTAACACCTCAGCAGTGCCACAGGCTGATTGCCTCCATGCCACTCCGCATTGAAGCAGTCATTTCTGTAAAAGGATTTCCGACCAAGTATTGAGTGCATAATTGAACATAATTATTTGAAGGTTGACTTTTTTTGTATTAAAAGCACTTTTTTTTATTGGTCGGATGAAATATGCTAATTTTTTGAGATAGCCATTTTTGGTTTTTCTTTACTTTTTTGCCAAACTGATCAATATTAAAACAAAAAAAGGCTTGAACTACTTCAGTTGTGTGTAATGAATCTAAAATATTTGAAAGTCTAATGTTTATCAGTATATTACAGAAAATAATGAACTTCATCACAATATGCTAATTTTTTGAGAAGGACTAGTATATGTCTGTCACAACCAATGTGAATTACAGATTGTCAGCACACTTGCACAGATTGGATTTGTTCGGTTGGAACATACGTGAGGGAGCAGTCAAGAAGATCATGTATGGGTTCTGTAAAATAATGGGATTTGGGCTACATTGTGAACACAGCCTTAAGCTGACAGGGCAGGTTCTGAAAGTGGTTCAGCACAGTTCAAAGCCACGTTGGGCCACAGTGACATTGCCTCGACACAGTGAGGTTTGACTCTGACCGCATGATTTTCACAATATTTGATATTTAATGGTGGCGTTCGTAGTCTACATGTTCAGCTCTTTTTCAGATCTACTACTATTGGAGTACAGAATCGTCATATCCGTTACACAAACAAATCACACGCATGTTCTTAAAACCAGGAATCTTTTCTAGAAAGGTGTCCCACAAACGTGCTCAGTCACATCCCTAAACAGTAAAGGGTTAAAGGTAAAATGTGTGTTGTTCAGAAGGTTAAATGACTTTGTATATGTACTCTCTCTCTCTCGCTCTCGCTCTCTCTCCCTCCCCCTCAGATCCTAATGCTGTGTAACTGTATTAGTGCAAATATCACATCCATAACAGCAGAACTGCCCCATGCCCATGGTTGTTAGAGCAGTTGTTTTTTCTCCCATATTCAGCATGATTATGATAAATTAGCAGTAGCAAAATCAGTAACATTTGCTCTTTTGACACAGGTTTGTGTCATAGTGTCCTGACATTCTGTGTGATGAACCTCACTCACTCATCATTCATTTTCTGACCCGCTTATCATACGAGAACAGCAGGAAGGCAGGGCCTTATCTTTAATGTCATCAGTTTGACCTTGATTTTTTTTCTAGATTGATTTCTAATGCTCTGATGATGATAGTTAATTTTCAGATAATGATCATGTTTCTGATGCCATTTCAGGGAAACAGCTGGTTCATTATACGGCTCAGCCAGTCTTGGTGAGTGACACCATGACAGCCGAGAACCTGGGCACAGATCTGCCCAGCCTGCTGGAGCTGGAGGGGGATGCTTATTTTAACCCAGACCCTTCTGATGATCCCACCATCTCATTCCTGACCAATGACTACCAAATTACAGGCACAGGAGACCCCACACTCTAGTAGAAACAAACATTTTATGAAACACTTGCATTTGTGTGCATTTTGGTTGTTGTTGTTTTTTTCTGTTACAGTTATCTCTGTTAAAATTCTGGTCTGTACACCTGCAATTTGGACAAAAACTCATTGCATCTGGCACGTGTTTGATTCCATACTTCCGCAGCAGCCAAGTGGATGAAGCCATAATATGGACTTCACAGAACAGCCGTAGTGTTGTATACAGCATTTAAAAGTTGGCCAGAGAATTAAACTTGCAGAATTTGTTGCACTGAATGCTGTTGTAGTGTTTCATTGATGCTGATTTTTATAATAGGGATGAGTAGATGTTTATTAAGCAGTGGATTTGGCAGGAACCACCAGCCTAGCTGCAGTGAAGTGCTAAGCATGTTCAGTGTAAGGGTTTAGCGTGTATGTACGTTTTCCCCTCTCCTTTCCAGCTTTTAATTAAACTGAATGTAAGACTATCACATCTACAATGGATCACTGTTAGAAGCATGTCTTCTCCAAACCCTGTTCACAGTTTTCCTCGCCTCCTGATGGAGTTTACTTATCTGAGATTATCTGAAGGGTTTTTTCCCTCCCCCTTTGAGTAGTGAGGGCAGAGCTGGGTGTAAATGAGGCTGGAGATGATTGTAATAAAAAAGTCGATTTTCCAGTTGTAAAAACTTGGTGCTTTCTTTTAACAAAGTAGATACTGTACTTTTTTCTCTGGTACCACATCCCAGCTCAGGCTCAAATTTAGTATAGTTTTTTGCTTTTGGTCATGTGTTTTGTTTTCAGCTACATGTGTTCAGTCTAACAAGAGGATTAAAGTTGCTGTGTTACTGTGCCTTTGTTCGTAAATGCAGATCCAGGACTACACCATGTGCTCAGTGAAGAATTCATATTAATATACAAATTATTCCTGAGTTATCATTTTGTTGGATTCAATTTCAAGGTGTTCGATTTCAAGTGCAGATTTCACTGTGTATATAAACAAGTGTCACTGAGTTTGCTGCCATCATCAAACCTATTGATATCCCATAATACTTTGGCATGTGCCCTTGGTGAATATGTGCACTATGTGAAATCATATTGGAAGTGTGTTGTTGCTGGGATTTGCATTGTGAGTAGTACACAGAGCATAGGTGTCGTGGCCTGGGAGCTTTAGGGTATAGACCAGTGGTCCCCAAACTACGGCCCGCAGGCTGGATACGGCCTGCCCCCACATTTGGCCTGGCCCCAGAGATGCATTATGTTGTTTTAGTTTTTTGTTTTGTTTTGTTTTTTTTTTTAAGTCTGGCCACGCGATCAAGACTAATACACACCCAATCTGCCATCTGTGCCCCGTCTGAACACCCCCACCAAACCAAAATCCTAGAGTCTCCCCTGTCAAATAGAGCGGAATAATGGTGAAAAAGTTATGGAAGAGAAATTTTGATTCAGAATTCAGGGTATTTAACGTGCAGTGGACAAACAGTATTATTTTTCGTGCAAAAAAAAAAAAAAAAGGTTTATCATTTGTCAAGACACAGAGTCAGTATTCCAAGAATGCAATGTGCGCCGACACTCTGAAACCCGTCACAAAGACAAGTATGATCGCTTGCAAGGCCAAGGGCGAGTAGACAAACTCAGCTAAAAAGTGGACCGTTTATTCAGGAGAATACATTTGTACTCCAAGCTTGGCTGAGCCAATTGTCTGTTCGTGCAGCTTTCAGATTGCTCAACTGATAGCCACCGGCGTTTTTTTGTTTTGTTTTGTTTTTGTTTGTTTTTTTGTTTTTTTTAATTTTGTAATTTTATATATTTCCTGACTTTTTTCTGTGAAGGGGGTTACTGGAAAACAATAAATGTTTACATTTAGACAGCCCTGTGATCGTCACACTTTTTCAGTTTGAAACTGACCACCACCACCCTGGACTGCATCAGAGAAGGGAAAAGGTTGGGGACCCCTGGTATAGACCCTCATCAGCCAGGTTTTAAAATTATAACGTTTAAACCAAACAAATTCCATCAAAATTAACAAACTTTGTAGTGCACAAACTATTGCACCAGTTTCTGTATAAATCATACAGGAATTTTTTTCCACAAAAAGAACCATTAAAACTTAATTTCAGCATGTGATTTATGTCCAATTTAATTTTGAATATATTCCTTTGTAATATATTTAATGTAGATGTCAGTACATCTTGTGCACTTGGCGATAATATGACTTCCTGCTCAAAAACAAAAACAAAAATAAACCCAAATGTCGACTGCAGAATGTGGCTCTTCGTTTGTTTGAACACTTCCAATATGGTGGGGACTTGGTGCCATTGATGACTCTGCCGAGGCATGTTTAAGTCTCTTCTAGTATTGAATTAAGTCTCTTAACAGGACACCATTTATTATCATAAAGTTATACATGTTTTAGTAGATTATAATCACTAACCAATTAATTAATTAGTTATTGGTGTTAATTACTGGCCTGGCATGTTCTGACACCATTAAAAAGTGTCTTTTTGTGGAGTGACGGGACAGAGCTATTCTGTCTGATTTAAGTGAATCGGTATTGAATCTTTATTTTTACACACATTGCCCCCTTGTCGTTGGGATTGGTCCAGCAGTTTTTGTTTTTCTTCTAAAGTTGAGATCAATGTGGTGCGAAGCTAGAGGGAATAATATATAAGGATATTTTGTTGCTTATTTTTAAAATTACAATCATACAGCACAATTTAGCTATTACATATCTATAATAGAGATCTAGCTAAATTATTTTCTTATGCATGTAAGCAATACTTTATGTACAGTTCAAATAAAATGTTTTGAAAGTGACTGGGTTGGAATATAATGTGAACATTTTAATGTACTGAAAGGATTTTCAGGCACTCAGGTTTAACAAATAATGCTTAAAAAACTGGATGATTTAAAGAATGAGCTTCAGGTATGATGATAAACCTGAACGATATTAAACCTTGATGAAGAAAAGTGAGATTCTTCTTTCGGCTTTTCCCTTCAGGGGTCGCCACAGCGAATCATCTGCCTCCATCTCACCGTATCCTATCCTTTGCATCTTCTTCTCTTACACCAATTACCTTCATGTCCTCCTTCACCACATCCATGAATCGTGTCTTTGGTCTTCCTCTAGGCCTTCTGCCTGGTCGCTCCAACCTCAGCATCCTACTAGCAATATACTCACCATCCCTCCTCTGTACATGTCCAAACCATCTCAATCTAGCCTCTCTGACTTTGTCTCCAAAACATCTTACATGTGCTGTCCCTCTGATGTGCTCATTCCCGATCCTATCCATCCTCGTTACTCCCAAAGAGAACCTCAACATTTTCCTCTCTGCTACCTCAAGCTCTGCCTCCTGTCTTTTCCCCAGGGCCACTGTTTCTAAACCATACAACATCGCTGGCCTCAACACCGTCTTGTACACTTTTCCTTTCATTCTTGCCGATACCTTCCTATCACACATCACACCGGCTACTTTTCTCCAACCATTCCAACCTGCCTGCATACGCTTCTTAACCTCTTTTACACACTCTCCATTGCTCTGGATTGTTGAGCCTAAGTACTTAAAATCCTCCACCTTCATTATCTCTGCTCCCTGTAACTTCACTGTTCCTCTTGGGTCCTTGTCATTCATACCCATGTATTCGGTCTTACTGAGGCTAACCTTCATTCTTCATTCTTTCCAGGGCATACCCGCACCTCACTAGATTTTCCTGCACTTGTTCGCTGCTCTCACTACAGATCACAATGTCGTCTGAAAACATCATAGTCCATGGAGATTCTTGTCTAACCTCGTCTGTCAACCTGTCCATCACCATAGCAAACAAGAAGGGGCTCAGAGCTGACCCTTGATGTAGTCCTACCTCCACCTTGAGCTCGTCTGTCACACCGACAGCACACCTCACCACTGTCTTACATCTCTCATACATGTTCTGCAGCACCCTAGCATACTTCTCTGCCACTCCAGACTTCCTCATGCAATACCACAGTTCCTCTCTTGGCACCCTGTCATATGCTTTCTCCAGATCCACAAAGGCACAATGCAGCTCCTTCTGACCTTCTCTGTACTTCTCTGTTAACATCCTCAAGGCTAACACTGCATCTGTGGTGCTCTTTCTTGGCATGAAATCAAACTGTTGTTCACAAATGCTGACTGCTACCCTTAGTCCAGCTTTCATTATTCTTTCCAATAACTTCATCATATGGCTCATCAATTTTATCCCTCTGTAGTTGCCACAACTCTGCATGTCTCCCTTGGTCTTAAAAATGGGCACCATCATACTTCTCCTCCATTCCTCTGGCATCCTCTCACTCTCTAAGACCTTGTTGAATGTTCTTGTCAGAAAATCTACTGCTACCTCTCCTAGACACTTCCACACCTCCATGTCATCAGGACCAACTGCCTTTCAATTCTTCATCCTCTTCAATGCCCTCCTCACTTCACCCTTACTAATCTTTGCTACTTCCTGCTCCTCGACGGTCACCTCTTGTACTCTTTCCATCTTCCCAGCACACTTCTGTCATCAGTCAATACATTTCCCTTTCTGTCCTTAATCACTCTAACTTGCTGCACGTCCTTCCCATCTCTATTTCTCTGCTGGGCCAACCTGTATAAATCATTTTCTCCCATTTTACTTTCCAACCGAGCATACAAGTCATCATACGCTTCTGTTTGGCCTTTGACACCGCTATCTTAGCCTTACGCTGTGTCTCCCTGTACTCCTGTTTACTCTCTTCGGTCTTCTCAATGTCCCACTTCTTCTTAGCTAATCTCTTCCTGTGTACACACTCCTGCACTTCCTCATTCCACCACCAAGTCTCCTTATCTACTCTCCTTCCAGATGACACACCAAGTATTCTCCTACCTGTCTCCCTGATCACCTTAGCTGTAGTTGTCCAGTCATCTGGAAGCACTTCCTGATGACCCAAAGCCTGTTTCATCTCCTCCTTGAAGACAACACGACACTCTTCCTTTTCCAGCTTCCACCACTTTGTCTTCTGCTCTGCCTTTGCCTTCTTCACCATCAGCATCATCCTGCACACCACCATCCTATGCTGTTTGGCATCACTCTTACCCACTACTACTTTGCAGTCACTGACTTTCTTCAAATTACATCGCCTACACAAGATGTAGTCTACTTGTGTGCTCCTATCTCCGCTTTTATAAGTCACCCTATACTCCTGTCTCTTCTGGAAGAAAGTATTCATCACAGCCATTTCCATCATTTTTGCAAAATCTACCAACATCTGTCCTTCTGCGTTCCTGTCCTGGATACCAAACCTGTCCATCACTTCCTCGTCCCCTCTATTTCCTGCACCAACATGTCCATTGAAGTCTGCCCCAATGACCACTCTTTCACCTCTGGGGGTACTCTGCATCACTTCATCTAACTCACTCTAGAATTTCTCCTTCTCTTCTAGTTCACATCCTGTCTGTAGCACTAACAACATTGAACATCACACCTTCAATTTCTAACTTGAGACTCATCACTCTGTCTGACACTCTTTTCACTTCTAGAACATTCCTGACCAACCCTTCCTTCAAGATGACTCCTACTCCATTTCTCTTCCCATCCACACCATGAAAAAACAGCTTAAACCCTGCTCCTAAGCTTCTAGCCTTTCCACCTGGTCTCCTGAATACAGGAGTATGTCCACCTTCGTCCTCTGCATCATGTCAGCCAGCTCTCTGCCTTTTTCTTTCATAATTCCAAACATTCAAAGTCCCTACTTTCAGTCCTAGACTCATGCTTTTCCTCTTCTCTCTCTGCCTACGGACACACCTCCCGCCTCTCCTTCTTCCACGTCTTCGAGCAACAGTAAGTGAGAGTCTCTTAAAAAATGTACTAATCCCTGTATAGTACCTGGGTTTTATAGTGTTCGTTTGTTTTTTCCACCTAAACTGGAGTTTTTGTGGAAATATTGTAATCACCAAGTGTTTGCCAGCTTGTCTGAACAAAATCCTCATCACACTTGCACATGTTTTTTCACCCAATCTTAGTGGGGTTACTATCTGACCTGAGTTCGAGAGATTACAGTATCTGAATGTGGACGAGTTGGTCAAAAGTCAAGGTCAGGGTAAGGCTGGGGGGCTTGCGCTGATTGACACGACAATAGAGCATAGGGATACAACATTATTGTGCAGTATGAAGGAGGTACTTTACAATCGGAATATACCTCTGTTTCAAGCTGTGCCCCCCCCCCCACACACACACACACAAACACACACCCCCGTGTCAAAAGCACTAATAGATTGATTTATTGATCTTTACAAAATAGGGTATTTTTATTTGGAACAATTAGATCTTTTTACATTTTTAATGCAATTTAGTTCACAGATAAATAAAATCATTGATGTTGTTCAGGGTTTCTTGCAAAGACAAAAAGTGCTACTAAATTCTGAAGAAGAAATTTTCATGTAGTGATGTATGGCTTCAGATGTAAACACTGCTCTCACCTTATACTGGGTATTTTCCCTTTTATATGATCTCTCATGGTAATTTTTGGTATTTAGAGCCTTTTTGGGTTTCTTTACATGTGCCTCGTACTGTTGGACAGCACATCTACAGAGAATTAACATCACATCTTGATTATTTCCATGACCACAGATGTGACATTGATGCTCTTCTGTTGTATGATTTCTTTTTTAAAAAAATGTTTACCTTCATTTGGCTCTTTAAAACATAAAAAAGTGGTAAACTGAAAGGGAGTTGGTTGAAGCTTATGAAAGACCTTCCTCTATTACCGTACAATATTCAGCATGTGGGAAAATATAAATGAAAATTCTCTTTAACCTCACAAAGAAATAGACCACTCATGTCAAATATATACACTAGTTACTTTCTTCAGCATTTTTATACTAAACACATTTTGCACAATATTGGATGATGGTTATTTTTTTAAGTTGTTTCAGTGTATTGCACATTTTAATGTTATCAAAGTAACTGTTCTGAGGTTTCACTCCGTAACTGATACACTGAAACCTTTGTGCTTACCTTCAACTGCAATTTTCAAAATCATCATTACGTACATCTTTTTCATACTTGTTGTCCTTCATTTAAAATAAATCTCAATATTTGTCATTTTTCTTTGTACATCATTTGAATCACATTAAAATATATTAAACTTTTAATTTTAGTCCATTGCCTGGATATGTAGAATTGTCAATTCGTGATAGGGATTTTTTTCTAGTTGTATGACTTCCATTTGAATGAATAATTTGAGTTCATGTTTGTTTTATATGGCATGTATTGCCCCAAGCCTCTCTACACAATGTCATATATGGAAGTTCAATTAATAGTGTCATCTGTATTGTGATTTTTCACACAGGAAATCCTTAGCTTTATACAGTCCTGCTTTATATTCAGACATTTTGGCTTTAACATGATATACTGCATATGCAGTTTTGACCTTGACTTTTTCACTTTCAATAGTAACACCTAAAAGTTTTGCTTTAAGTACAGTGCCTATTTTAACTTTTATGTCATAAATTTTTCTGTGATTATTCGATAAACCATTTACAAATATTATACATAATGTTTATCCCCAGGCGAAGTGATTTGTTAGCATTTTTTTCTTTTTTTAATTTGTCGTTAGGCTTAGTAGTCATTATCGACAAGTCAAATTGAACCAGTTTCGTAGGACACTCTAGACTAGACGCCCAAAAGCCAAATTTAATGGGGATGAATCCGAAATTCAGGCTGAAACGAAGTATCTAGAGCTTGATAGGCCTCCATGATGGCGTACTTAATAACTTGGCAAAACCATCTGTAGTAATCTCGTTAACAGAACAAGAAGAAAGGGGAAGAAAAGCTTCACTCTGCCCTGCAAAATCGACGCAGGTGATGTACGATCCATGTAGAACCGAATAGCGCGAACAGGACACAAATTGCAGTCCAGAGCCTCATGGGCAACAAAATCCTTCAAGGATTTAACCACAACAGGCTAAGGCCCAAGGTTGGGCCACTGAATCTTAGCCACAAACTGAGGATCCGGATAAAACCAGATCAACGGCCAGTCCCTAGCAGGACGGAAGTAACCTTGATCACGACGAAGGGCCAAATCTCACTATGATGCTTACCAGTAGCTAACGCAACTAACAGAGCCGTCTTGTACGTGAAAAGCTTTCTTGAGCAAGACCCCATAGGCTCAAAAGGGGGATGAAATGAACCAAACGATGCAAAACCAGACCCGAAACCCACTGAAGAACAGGTTGGCGCACCACAGGGTGTAAATTAGCCACTCCCGAGAACCCCGGGCTAAAGGACTGGCAATAATCCAGAATATGGAAGATTGCCATCCTATAACCTCTAGTAGTACTATATGCTTAGCCTGAATCTGACAAAAAGGTAAAGAGACCTAGAAGATTCAGAGGGATCGAGAAGATTGATCTGCCTCTGATGGCACCAACTGGAGTAATGCCGCCACTTGCACACGTAGACCTCCAAGGAGGAGGATCTGACGGCAACTGTAAGGATCAAGGAAGAACCCTCTGGTATTCCTCATCCGGCAAAGACCTGTCGGAGAGCATCCACCCATGAAGCTGAAACAACTGGGGATTCTCGTGAAGTAGATGCCCCTGAGACTTGGAACTAAGATCAGTTGAATTGGATGAGCTACTGACAGTTCCAGAAGGTCCGTGTATCACGACTGGCAAGGCCATAGATGAGCTATGAAGAGTAGGCAAGCCTGCTCAGACCGTACTTTGGACAGAACAGCCCAAAGTAACGGGGTCGGAAGAAAGGCATACAACAGGGCAGATGAAACCAACTCATTGACAGAGCATCCACAGAGAATGCCTGAGTGTCCAGAAAGGGACTGACAAGCAGAGGACACTGATTGTTGATAAAAGTCACAAACAGATCCAGATGGAAGCCCTCCCCAGGGAGGACAGGTGCAGAAACCTCGACCTGCTGAGGGACAACTCCGTGGCAAGAGGTCAGGAGTGAGACAGAGCATCTGCAAGAACATTCCACTTGGACCTGTTGTGTGATAGAGTGATCGCGACAAAACATCAGAATCTGTCAAACGAGACCACAAAGGGTGGAAGAGTGATTGCCCCCTTGATGGCGAATCTAAGAAACAACTGTGGAATTGTCACAAAGCAGGAGGACAACCTGACCCTGAAGGAGTGGACAAAAATGCCTGATGCTCAGTAGAACAGCATGAGCTTCCAGAACATTGACCTGCAAGGCCTGGAAGGCAGGTGACCAGAGCCTTGAATGCGATCTACTCCAAGTACAGCCTCCCAACCCTCCAAGGATGCATCCGTCATGAGATGCAGGGAGGGAAAGGGAAGCGACAGGGGACGACGAAGGAATTGACAAAAGTCATCATTCTGAAGAATAGAGTGGTCCATGGAGTCTCGAAGGGGACGCCAATGAGACAGGACCAGATCTGAAGTGGACACAAATGCAGGCGACCCAAAATGAGAAAGTCCACCAGACTGTTCAGCAGACTGAGCAGAGACAGCAGGGTCCAAGTGGAACAGGAATGCATCGCCAACAGATGAGGAACAATCTCCAGAACCTTGGAGATGTTGTAACGAGCGGGAGCCACCAGACTTAGATGACTGCGGCAAAGAACCCTGCGATACTCGAACTCCTGAGAAGGTACGAGACTGGACTTCAGGTTGAGTATCCACCCGAGGCCTTTGAGGAACGGAAGGACCTACTGCACCTAATCGAGGAGGCACTGGCGATCTTGGTGTAAGGGGATCCAGTCGTACCTTCTAGGTAGACTTTGAAGATGAGCGGCAAGCGCCTCCACAATTCTTGTGAAGACGAGAGGAGCAGTGCATAGTCCGAAGGGGAGCAAGATGCACTGGTAGATCTCCGTGACAGACCAAGCGATGCGCAGGAAGGGCAGAGCATTTGAGTGAAGAGGAACGTGGAGATAGGTATCCTTGAGGTCAAGGGACACAGCCCAATCGCCTGGAAGGACGCCCCTCATCACATTCCTGACGGTCTCCATCCAGAAATGAGGACAATCCCCTTATCTGTTCCGATATTTCACATTTCTAATGGGCTGGAAGCCTCCGTCCCACTTTGGTTCCTCCATGGTGGTCCACCTTGCCACTCTGGTCCAGGCACAGGGAGCCTCATGGGATCCAATCACAGGGGACTTAGTCCGTCGCATGGACAATTTTCTATCTCATGCTCTAGAGGACACTGCTTCTATCGTTGGGAGTCTTTTTCGCCGATGAGATGACGTTTTGTCCAAGTTATGGTCTCACTTAAGGGAACATTTTTCTTCCCTCAGGAGAGCACCGTTGTTTGGGAATTCCCTCTATCCTAGCGATTCCTCTTGGGTCCTTGTCATTCATACCCATGTATTCTGTCTTACTGAGGCTAATCTTCATTCCCCTCCTTTCCAGGGCATACCTCCACCTCTCTAGATTTTCCTGCACTTGTTCTCTGCTCTCACTACAGATCACAATGTCATCTGCAAACATCATAGTCCATGGAGATTCTTGTCTCACCTTGTCTGTCAGCCTGTCCATCACCATAGCAAACAAGAAGGGGCTCAGAGCTGACCCTTGATGCAGTCCCACCTCCACCTTGAATTCGGCGGTCACACCCGACAGCACACCTCACCACTGTCTTACATCTCTCATACATGTCCTGCACCACTCTAACATACTTCTCTGCCACTCCAGACTTCCTCATACAATACCACAGTTCTTCTCTTGGCACCCTGTCATATGCTTTTTCCAGATCCACAAAGGCACAATGTAGCTCCCTCTGACCTTCTCTGTACTTCTCTATTAATATCCTCAAAGCAAACATTGCATCTGTGGTGCTCTTTCTTGGCATGAAACCAAACTGTTGTTCACAAATGCTGACCTCTGCCCTTAGTCTAGCTTCCACTATTCTTTCCCATAACTTCATCGTATGGCTCATCAACTTTATCCATCTGTAGTTGCCACAACTCTGCACGTCTCCCTTGTTCTTAAAAATGGGCACCAGCACACTTCTCCTCCACTCCTCCGGCATCTGCTCACTCTCTAGTACATTGTTGAATGTTCTTGTCAGAAAATCTACTGCTACCTCTCCTAGACACTTCCATACCTCCACAGGTATATCATCAGGACCAACTGCCTTTCCATTCTTCATCCTCTTCAATGCCCTTCTCACTTCACCCTTACTGATCTTTGCTACATCCTGCTCCTCAATGGTCACCTCTTCTACTCTTTTTTCTCTCTCGTTTTCCTCATTCATCAGCTCTTCAAAGTACTCTTTCCATCTTCCCAGCACACTTCTGTCATCAGTCAATACATTTCCCTCTCTGTCCTTTATCAATCTAACTTGTTGCACGTCCTTCCCATCTCTATTTCTCTGCTGTGCCAACCTGTATGGATCATTTTCTCCCTCTTTACTGTCCAACCTGTCATACAAGTCATCATACGCCCTCTGTTTGGCCTTAGCCACTGCTACTTTCGCCTTACGCTGTGTCTCCCTGTACTCCTGTTTACTGTCTTCGGTCCTCTCAATGTCCCACTTCTTCTTAGCTAACCTCTTCCTTTGTACACACTCCTGCACTTCCTCATTCCACCACCAAGTCTCCTTATCTACTTTCCTTCCAGAGGACACACCAAGTACTCTCCTACCTGTGTCCCTGATCACATTTGCTGTGGTTGTCCAGTCATTTGGAAGCACTTCCTGGCCACCCAAAGCCTGTTTCAACTCCTCCTTGAAGACAACACGACACTCTGCCTTTTTCAGCTTCCACCACTTTGTCTTCTGCTCTGCCTTTGCCTTTTTCACCTTTCTCACCATCAGCGTCATCCTGCACACCACCATCCTATGCTGTTTGGCAACACTCTCACTCACTATGACTTTGCAGTCACTGACTTCCTTCAAATTACATCGCCTACACAAGATGTAGTCTACCTGTGTGCTCCTACCTCCGCTTTTATAAGTCACCCTATGCTCCTGTTTCTTCTGAAAGAAAGTACTCACCACAGCCATTTCCATCCTTTTTGCAAAATCTATCAACATCTGTCCTTCTGCGTTCCTGTCCTGGATACCAAACCTGCCCATCACTTCCACGTCCCCTCTGTTGCCTGCACCAACATGTCCATTGAAGTCTGCACCAATGACCACTCTTTCACCTCTGGCGGTACTCTGCATCACTTCATCTAAGTCACTCCAGAATCTCTCCTTCTCTTCTAGCTCACATCCTGCCTGTGGGGCATAAGCACTAACAACATTGAGCATTACACCTTCAATTTCTAACTTGAGACTCATCACTCTGTCTGACACTCTTTTCACTTTTAGAACATTCCTGATAAACTCCTCCTTCAAGATGACTCCTACTCCATTTCTCTTCCCGTCCACACCGTGATAAAATAGCTTAAACCCTGCTCCTAAGCTTTTAGCTTTGCTACCTTTCCACCTGGTCTCCTGAACACACAGTATGTCCACCTTCCTCCTCTGCATCATGTCAGCCAGCTCTCTACCTTTTCTTTGCATAGTTCCAACATTCAAAGTCCCCACTCTCAGTCCTAGACTCATGCCTGTCCTCTTCTCTCTCTGCCTACGGACACGCCTCCCACCTCTCCTTCTTCGACGTCTTCGACCAACAGTAGTCCAATTTCCATCAGCACCCTGTTGATTGACAGCACTGATGGCGGTCATTGTTAACCCGGGCCTCGACCGATCCAGTATGGCGGTAGTAGTTCTGATTTGCATCATAAATGTTTGGCATTGGTTTTACGTCGGATGCCCTTCCTGACACAACCCTCTGCATTTCTCCGGGCTTGGGACCGGCATGAGGGGGAGAGACACTGGTTAGTGCCCCCCCCCCCACCTCATGGATGCTTTGAAAGGTAAACAATGATCAAAGTGCCAAAATGGTGTGAACGGTAAACAAAGGGCGATCTCGGCGCACCAGTTCACGAACTGACAGTTTAGCCGGACTGAAACTTTGTAGCCCGTCCAAACTAAACTAAGCAAACAATAGCGTGTAGAAATTGGCCGATCTAGTAATAAAACATAGAAATCACCGTATGCAACGCTAAGCAAAACAGGCGAGACAACACTCATGCTGAATTAGCCTGACAAAACCAAGTCCAAAAGACCAAAAATAACATTAAATCAGACCTCGTCTTGCGCTGAAAGGTCCGTAAACGTAAACTAGAATGTTTCAAGCGTTATAATTTAGGCTGAGATAGTGTTTTAATTCACCATACTCGCCGACAGTAAACGCCAAAACCAAGAGCCTTGAGAGATAACGTTCAGCTCAATGACGTGGAAGAAACATGTCATTAGTCCAGCTGACGGTATTATCTCAAAAAAAGATGGCGTCTCCTTGATGACGTCATCCCAATATAGCGCGATCACGCGACCTCTTGCGGTGACTCCGAGAGAGGTATAAAGGCGCTATATGTGAAGGCAAAGGGGGAGGCACAGAGGGGATAAAAAGAGCTTTGAGATAATTCAGTGGTAGGTGTGTTTCAATGTTCTATGATAATAAGACCAGAGGTGAGTTTACGAGTAAAACGGAGTGATGATATGGGTATAATAGATTACATTCCATCATGTTTTTTTACTGAAGTCTATCAAGATTATAATTGCAATAAAATGCTTGAAAATGATGTTCAAAATAGATGTTAAATTTAATGTGATTTTCAAATGACATTCAGAAATGTACAATATATGACACTTGTAGAGAATTGCTCATGCAGCTAGGCATGGAAAATACAGCAAGACATGAGAAAAGAAGTTAGATTTAAAATGCTGTGTGTTTTTAACACGAAGTTTAATGGGGCCTCTTTTATATTTTTCCCAATGATTAAATTTGTCTCTCTCCCGTTCACTTAAAAAAGGGCACATAAAATTACAAACAGGTGCAATAGTATGCTTGTTACAGTGTCATCTTAATGTTTAAATAGTTAAACATAAAAAAAAAAAAACTGAGAGACATGAATCACATCTAAGGCTAATGGTTGGGTTTGCTGTTCCTCTGCCAGGCCGACTGATCCATACACTGAAATCTGTAGCGCAGAAACCTCACATGTGGCTTCATGTGAAAGTCAGCAGGTATCTTCCAGTTCCACATTTTCTGCACCTTTAAGGAATAAATAATCCCGTTATTCTGTCTGATCTGCTTCTTACCATGGAATTTTTACTCATAATATTTTCAGAAGTCAGACAGAGCTATGGTGCTTAAAATAACCTGGTACACTGTAACTGATTTAAGCTCTCCACCTTACCTTACTCTAACAGAGCAAATCAGCAGTCCATCTGGGGCTTACTATGTTTCCACAGTCATGAGCATAATCTTAAGCTTTAAGCTGATTAGTTGTACACAGTTTTTAATAAGCAGTATATTTCATAGAAAGTTTACAGTATACACCACTTTTGTTGTTGTTGTTTTTTTTAAAAAAGGACCTTAATATAATTATAGGAAGCTTTGAGACCCACCTTCAGGACCCTGACCAGATGTGTGGTACTGTTTAGCTGCTGAAACTGGACAGAACAAGCAAAACCAGCAAGAGAAAAGAGCTTTTGAGCATCTGTTTATAGAAAATTAAGTTGATTACAAATTACATATGTATAAAATAATAGAATTATGAAATGTGAATAAAATTGTGCAACAAAATAATAATCAAATATATAGATGGCTAAGAATAGTCATAATAATAATAAGCTGATCTGAAAAAAGTTATGTATATATAACTACAGATACATGGCCCAGAGAGCAATAAAAATTGCAACAGATCTACAGTGGATGTGAATGTTACATCTCCAGGAGTTGTGAAAAACTTGGAGAAAGTTTTGATTGTCTTCCTTAATTGTTCGAAAATATGTACATCTGAATTCCAAAACAGTTTGGATGCCGTGTAAAATGTAAATGAAAACAACAGGGCTTTTTTTTTTTTGTTGTTGTTTTTTTGTTTTGTTTTTTTCAGATCTCATAAATCCGTATTTTATTCATGATGGAATATTGAAAGCAAAGGAAATGAAAAAGGAAATGAAGGCAAGACATTTACTATTTCATGAAAAAGTGTGGCAGCAACATACCTCAAAAAAGTTAGGACAGGGACAACAAAAGGATGGATAAGTAAGTGGTACGTACTAAAAACAAACAGCCAGAACTAACTTGTGTGCACAATGATTTCTGGAAGTGCTCCTGAGCATATGAAGCGATTTCCATGATATAATCATACTGGTTTTCAGAATCATATCTTGCATTACAACATGTAAACATTATTCTGAAATAATTCCACAGTATGTAGATGAAGGCTTTTTTTTTTTGCCAGTTAGCCAAATTAGTTACAAAATCTTTATCCAACTGTTTCCTTTTAGTACCACTTACTTTTCCAGCCTTACATTCAAATTCAAAATGAGCTGCTATTTTAAAAAACTAATAAAATGTATGACTTTAAACATTTGATGTGAACTATGTTCTGCTGTAAACAAAAAGTAGGTTTCTGGAATTTGGAAACTATTGTATTCTGTTTACATTTACATTACAGACAAGTGTCCCTACTTTTTAACACACCAGATGTTGGGCTGATCAAATCACTTTTCATCCATAGTCCATTGTCTGTCCATTAACAATTATTTGACAGCTAATTCAATAAAAAAGCTTATTGATATTTTGCATTTAGCTTCCTCCATGGTCTGCTTGTGCAGTTGGGTAATTGATCTCATTTACATATTCAAGAATATGTTGAATTTACTTGTGGCAGCTATTCAAACAAAACTACTGACTACTGACTTGCATGATATGTTGCATACCCATTTCTGTTAGCAACATAGTATATTTATGCACTTCAGTATATATTTCTTCATTTTCTCATTTGCATATTGTATAAGTCAAAGGAATGGCTCTGTTGTCAGTCTCAGTCTTAGTATTGAGGACAACTGCTGATTAACTCAGCATCATACACCTCTTCTTCTTCTTCTTTTCCTTGCAGCTTTTCCCTTCAGGGGTCGCCACGGCGAATCATCTGCCTCCATCTCACCCTGTCCTCTGCATCTTCTACTCTTACTCCAACTACCTTCATGTCCTCCATCACCACATCTATAAATCTCTTTGGTCTTCCTCTCGGCCTTCTGCCATGTAGTTTCAACCTCAGCGTCATACTACCAATTTCTTCACTATCCCTCCTCTGTACATGTCCAAACTATCTCAATCGAGCCTCTCTGACTTTGTGTCCAAAACCTCTTACATGGGCTGTCCCGCTGTGCTGTACTCATTCCTGATCCTATCCATCCTCATTACTCCCAAAGAGAACCTCAACATTTTCATTTCTGCTACCTCCAGCTCTGACTCCTGTCTTTTTCTCAGTGCCACTGTTTCTAAACCATGAAACATCGCTGGCCTCAAAACCGTCTTGTACACTTTTCCTTTCATTCTTGCCGATACCTCCCTATCACACATCACACCGGACACTTTTCTCCAACCATTCCCACCTGCCTCCCTGTAACCTCACCGTTCCTCTTGGGTCCTTGTCGTTCACACAGATGTATTCTGTTTTACTGCGGCTAACCTTCATTCCTCTCCTTTCCAGGGCATGCCTCCAGCTCTCTAGATTTTCCTCAACTTGTTCTCTGATCCCACTACAGATCACAATGTCATCTGCAAACATCATAGTCCATGGAGATACTTGTCTAACCTCGTCTGTCAGCCTGTCCATCACCATAGCAAACAAGAAGGAGCTCAGAGCTGAGCATTGATGCAGTCCCACCTCCACCTTGAACTCTTCTGTCACACCGACAGCACACCTCACCACTGTCTTACTCTCATACATGTCCTGCGCCACTCTAACATACTACTTTGCCACTCCAGACTTCTTCATGCAATACCACAGTTCCTCTCTTGGCACCCTGTCATATGCTTTCTCCAGATCCACAAAGGCACAATGCAGCTCCATCTGACCTTCTCTATACTTCTCTATTAACATTCTCAAAGCAAACACTGCATCTGTGGTGCTCTTTCTTGGCATGAAACCAAACTGTTGTTCACAAATGCTGACCTCTGCCCTTAGTCTAGCTTCCACTATTCATTCCCATAACTTCATTGTATGGCTCATCACCTTTATCCCTCTGTTGTCGCCACAACTCTGCACGTCTCCCTTGGTCTTAAAAATGGGCACCATCACACTTCTCCTCCATTCCTCCGGCATCCTCTTACTCTCTAAGACCTTGTTGAATGTTCTTGTCAGAAAATCTACTGCTACCTCTCCTAGATACTTCCATACCTCCACCGGTATGTCATCAGGACCAACTGCCTTTCCATTCTTCATCCTCTTCAATGCCCTCCTCACTTCACCCTTACTAATCTTTGCCACTTACAGGTCCTCAACAGTTACCTCTTCTACTCTTTTTTTCTCTCTCATTTTCCTCATTCATCAGCTCTTCAAAGTACTCTTTCCATCTTCCCAACACACTTCTGTCATCAGTCAATACATTTCCCACTCTGTCCTTAATCACTATAACTTGCTGCATGTCCTTCCTATCTCTATTTCTCTGCTGTGCCAACCTGTATAAATCATTTTCTCCCTCCTTACTGTCTAACCTATCATACAAGTCATTATACGCTCTCTATTTGGCCTTTGACACCATTACCTTCGCCTTATGCTGTGTCTCCCTGTATTCCTGTTTACTCTCTTTTGTCCTCTCTATGTCACACTTCTTCTTAGCTAACCTATTCCTTTTTACACACTTCTGCACTTCCTCATTCCACCACCAAGTCTACTTATCTACTGTCTTTCCAGAGGAAACACCAAGAACTCTCCTACCTATCTCCCTGATCACATTAACTGTAGTTGTCCAGTCATCTGAAAGAACTTCCTGACCACCCAAAGCCTGTTTCAACTCCTCCTTGAAGACAACATGACACTCTTCCTTTGTCAGCTTCCACCACTTTGACTTTTGCTCTGCCTTTGCCTTCTTCACCTTTCTTACCATCGGCATCCTCCTGCACACCACTATCCCATGCTGTTTGGCAACACTCTCACCTACTACTACTTTGCAGTCACTGACTTCCTTCAAATTACATCACCTACACAAGATGTAGTCTATCTCTGTGTTCCTATCTCCAATTTTATAAGTCACCCTATGCTCCTGTCTCTTCTGGAAGAAAGTATTCACCACAGCCATTTCCATTCTTTTTGCAAAATCTACCAACATCTGTCCTTCTGCGTTCCTGTCCTGGATATCAAACCTGTCCATCACTTCCTTGTCCCCTCTGTTTCCTGCACCAACATGTCCATTGAAGTCTGCACCAAAGACCACTCTTTCACCTCTGGGGGTACTCTGCATCACTTTATCTAACTCACTCCAGAATCTCTCCTTCTCTTTTAGCTCACATCCTGCCTGTGGGGCATAAGCACTAACAACATTGAACATCACGCCTTTAATTTCTAACTTGAGACTCATCACTCTGTCTGACACTCTTTTCACATCTAGAACATTCCTGACCAACCCCTCCTTCAAGATGACTCCTACTCCATTTCTCGTCCCATCCACAGCATGATAAAACAGCTTAAACCCTGCTCCTAAGCTTCTAGCCTTGCTACTTTTCCACCTGGTCTCCTGAACACACAGTATGTCCACCTTCCTCCTCTGCATCATGTCAGCCAGCTCTCTACCTTTTCCTGTCATAGTTCCAACATTCAAAGTCCCTACTCTCAGTCCTATTCTCATGCCTTTCTTCTCTCTCTGCCTACGGACACGCCTCCCGCCTTTCCTTCTTCAACCTCTCCTCTTCGATCTCTCCTTCTTCAACCAACAGTGGTCCAATTTCCACCAGCACCCTGTTGGTTGACAGCACTGATGGCGGTCGTTGTTAACCAGGGCCTCGACCAATCCGGTATGAAATTTGTATTGACGGTTCGCATTCTGTATTATTGCAAACATTTTACGCCGGATGCCCTTCCTGTCGCAACCCTCTGCACACCAAATCGAACAATAAATATTTCCTACACCAATCAGAAAATACAATTCAGTAAAATACAGTCAGTAACCAATCATGCTAGAAATCGAGAAAATCATAAAGTTTGAGTTTAATGCCATATGGATACTGCATTGTGAGAATCAAGATCTGTATCGATCTCTTGATTGGAATTGAGGATGTAACAGTTGTTTGTTCTTAGGCTGATATTCACTCATTAAGTTCACTCAAGTTAATAACCTGTTATCAGAAGATTGAGAACACACTATGCAGAAGCTGTAATGGTACAAAAAAAATCCTAAGGTTTTCCCTTGCAGGATTTTTTCATAGAAAGCTTGACAATAAAAATGATTACAAATTTTATATATGATAAAAATCTTCCTCCGGCTAAAAATCTTGTATAAAATGGTGCAGTCAAAGAATTAACTGTCTCAAATATTTCTACAACCATATGTTCTGCACAAAATGTTTTTACACAAAATACTTTCTTCCAAACATATAAACCCCGTTTTTTTCCTTTAGTGCATGTAAGAAATAATGATCTAGCCAGTCTAGTTCAAGGAATATTACATTTGTTAACTTCCATTAGGCTTACCAGCTGCTTGCGTCTGTTCTGTAGCACCCGGATGCTCTGTTGATGAGGAAAATTATTACCATTAAAGCCTTTTACCGGTAAAAGAAAAAACAGCACTTGTTAAAAGTTAATCTCACTGAAATCTTTCGATTATTGTTTTTTCTGTGCAAAATGTGAGACTGATTGCTTTTGCTGTAACATTTTTATTGATACTAATTGGAAACTGAGTCTCAAAATTATATCAGCAAGGCCCATGTTAAGGCCCAAGGTACACACTCACTAGTCTGTTTTCTTGCTGTGTTTTATGTTCCATTATCAGTTCATTTTGGTTGAACACAAGTTTACACTCTATGAAACCACTCCATCCCACAGACTTAGTGTTTGTCTTTTTTTTGGCATCTTGTTTTGGTTTTCTGTCTGTTTACAATAACAATAATAAGACCACGTGACCAGAATCTTATACAGTTGCAACAATTTGGCAAAATAAAAAGTTCAAGATCAAGTGATATGAAAGCATTTTAAGAGAAATACAAAAGGATGTTTGCTAATATCATGGCGTCTGATGCAGGGGTCATTGGCAGTCTTATACAGGAGTAAGCAACTTCATTCATTCATTCTTTCATTCATGAAACTTTTATTTTACTTTTAATTTTGTTTGGACATTTATTTATTGAGGAAAATTATCCAATATCACATATTTGTGGGTGGCAAAATAATGTAAACCTCTAGGATTAGCTGCAAGTAAAAATTCTTTGGCTTGGAGGAATGTAACCACATCCCTGCGATGACAGTTGGTCTCCTTGCATAAACTACTCGCTTCAGGTCTTTCCACAACATCTCAGTTAAGTTCAGGACTTTGACTTCACAAAACAAAACAATAACTTTATTCTTGTTTACCAAGTCTTTGGTATAACAACTTGTGTGCTTAGGATCTTTGCCTTGCTGCATGACCCACTTTCTCTTGAGATTCAGTTTTTGGACAGATGTCAAGACATTTTTCTTTAATATCTGCTAGTAGAATTCATTGTTCCATTAGTGATTGCAAGCTGTCCTGGCCGAGATGAGCGAAAGAGGCCCAAACCATGATACTACCACCACTATGTTTCACAGATGGGATTAGGTTCTTATGCTGGAATTCAGTGTTTTCCCTTCTTCAAATATAATGGTTTTGATTTACACCAAAAAATTCTATTTTAGCTTTATCCATCCACAATACATTTTTTCCAAAAGCCTTTTGGTTTGTATATTTTTACCAAATTTCAAATGGGCAGCAGTGTTCCTTTGGGGGATCAGTTGGCTTCTCCTTGCAATCCTGCCATTCATACCACTGTTTTTCAGTGTTTTCCTGTTGGGACTTGTGAACATTAACATTAGCCAATGTGAGTGAGGCCTTTGGTTGCTTAGAATTTACCCTGGGGTCCTTTGTGATCTTGGTAACTATTACACACCTTGCTCTTGGAGTGATCTTATTTGGTCAGCCACTCCTGTGAAAGATAACAATGGTCTTAAATTTTCTCCATTTGTACGCAGTCTATCTTACTGTGGATTGATGGAGTCCAAACTCTTTAGAGATGGTTTGTGATCTTTCCCAGCCTGATGTGCATCAACAACCCTTTTTTGGAGGTCTTTAGAAATGTCCTTTGTTCATGCTGTGATACACTTATACAAATGTATTTGTCAACATGTGTTGACACTTTGATAGATTCTTGTTCTTTAAATCAAAGAGGGTGCCCATTCACACCTGATGCCCTCCCATTAATTGAAAACACCTGTCTCTAATTTCACCTTCAAATTACCTGTTAGTCTTAGAGATTCACAAATGTTTTCACACTTACAGATTTATAATATTGGATCACTTTCCTCAATAAATAAATAAACAAGTAAAATATTTAGACGTATTCATTTAACTGGGTTTTCTTTATCTACGTTGAAAACTCTGCCCTTGACCAGAGTCGGCTGAGATGGGCGCCAGCCTCCCCATGACCCTAATTAGGATTCAGCGGTTCAGAAAAAACTATACCCCTTAACTTGGGACTTGATGAGGTCATCATGATTGTTTTCAAATAACCACCAATAAAATCATTAATACTGTACTTATTGGTCTAACATTTTGCACACAGACTTTTAGGCTTTTTCCTTCAGATGATTAAATTTCAATAAGCACCGTCTTCTCCTTTAATTAAATACAGTCGGCCCCCAATTTACGAAATTAATCCATTCCAGAGCCCTTTTTGTATCGCGGGGATTTCGTAAGTAGAGATCGTATCTTACATGTTAAACGCTTAATTCATTACAAGGCTCCAGTTTTTGGGCTTTAAAAATGATAAAAGTACACCAATTTTGTATGATATGTGTTAAAAGTAAAAGGAAATTATTTATTAAACCATTTAAACATTTTATTAACATATCTATTAATTAAACCATTATTAAACATTTTTATTAACACACACACACACACACACACGCACACAAACATACACACCAGTCTCTCTCTCTCTCACACACACACGCGCACACACACACACACATGCATTACAATGCACATGCTTGTTGCGGGCCACGCCCACAAGACGTGTATTCAAAGCACAATCCCTGCTTGACCATTTACTGAATTAAAACAATTTAAAAAAACTAAACTAAAAACTTAAGCGTTATTCCTTCTCTCTCTCTCTAGAGCGCGCGCACGCACGTGAATTCAAAGCGCATTGCCTGCTTGACAAACTCAACTTTAATTTGATTCCTTGAGTGATCGGAATTCCAGATAAGCTCAAATGCGCCCACATTTATTAAGCATTTACTGAATTAAACAACTTTAAAAACTAAAAACTAAAGGGTTATTCTCTCTCTCTCTCTCTCTCTCTCTCTCTCTCTTGCGTGCTGCGGGCCACGCCCACAAGACGTGACTTCAAAGCGCATTCCCTGCTTGACAAACTCAATTTTAATTTGATTCCTTGAGAGATCAGAATTTCAGATGAGCTCAAATGCGCCCACATTTATTAAACATTTACTGAATTAAAACAACTTAAAAAACTAAACTAAAGAGTTATGCTTCCTTCTGTCTCTATCTGGGAGGCCAGTGGGGCAGGATGTTGAGAGACAGCCAATGAGAGAGCAACTCGTGCGTCGTGTGAAATTTTAATTGGCGCGTTTGAATTTTGAATTTCTTTTCGTAAGAGGGGGTCGTCTCATGGAAACGCAGGAAAATGTTTTTCGTAATCCGGGGATTTCGTACACCGGGGTCTTCGTAATTTGAGGGACAACTGTAAATCCTCAATTTAGCATTTTATAACATTCACTGAGCCTTTCATTACCTAATGAAAAGCATTGAATGAAGACCAAACTTACTTAGACCCCTGAGAGTCCCTTGTGGTTCAACTACAGCTGGAAAGCAAGTCACAAATAAAAAAGAACTGAAATGTATAACTTTTACATTTACCAATTCTATGTTCAAGCAGCATCTTTCATCCCAACCAACCTGTTCCAACTGCATCTGTCTGTGAGGAGACTCCAACTGGATCTACTGTGACTGAATAAAGTGTTACTGTTTATAAGCATGAAGGTGTTAATCATGTCACTGATACCCGCATGGTGTCACATTTTAAACTTTACCTCTTGAAATCTCTGTCTGAACCACATTACTGTGTGTCTGTAAGGCATCTAAAAAGTGGTTTGAATAAAACTGTAAAGGAATTCTTATTGTCATGAATCATTTTGTCGGTAATTAGAACACTGAAAAAAGACAATACGGAATATTATGCAGTGAATTAAACCAACTCACCTGTTAGTCCAGCTTGAGCATCAATCCCAGAAACTGCATTTTAAAAGGACAACGAAGTTCTAAAATATGTGGATGAATAGCACCATCACTCAGCATGATGTGTACAGTGTAGCATGCTTACCTGTATGATTTGCAATTCCTTCAGTCACACCAGTGCTTTCATACACTGTGTAAAATAAATTGTATTACTTATTGAAATTTCATGTTTGTGTTTTGTGGATACTAAACCATATCCTTTGTAAACTCACCAGTATCCCTATAACCCCAGGACTTACTTAGAATTATGGTAGGCTAAAATAGAAGTTGTTTATGGAGCAGCATTATTTTGAATCTCCAGGAAAATCTAAATTTAAAAGTATAGTATGTAGGATTTACCAATATCTAGCGTGAATAGCAATGGCAATCAAGTGAATTTTCATTCTCATCTCCTCCCCTTCAAAACATGCTTGGTTCTAGGCTATTGTATATATGTACTGTATATACTGTATACTGCCATGGTCTAAGCTGGTGGCCTCCATGAGAAGAGACCTGCTCCCCATTTAGATCATGAAGAACTTATTCTTATGTTCTTAACATTTGTTTTTCAAATAATTATAGATAACATATTAATATAATTATACAAACTGATTCCAAAAAAGTTGGCACACTATACAAATTGTGAATAAAAACTGAATGCAATGACGTGGAAGTGCCAAGTTTCAATATTTTACTCCAAATAGAACATAGATGACATGTAAAGGGTTTAAACTGAGATAATGTATCATTTTAAGAAAAAATATTTTGATTTTAAATTTCAAGGTGTCAACAGATCTCAAAAAGGTTAGCACAGTTAGCAATAAGAGGCTGGAAAAGTCAACTGTACGTATAACAAATATCTGGAAGACCAATTACCACTAATAAGGTCCATTGGCAACATGGCTGGGTATAAAAAGAGCTTCTCAGAGTGGTAGTGTCTCTCAGAAGCAAACTGCCCTCCCAAGCCAGACCGCAGTATCTGCAATTTTAGCCAAATTGGCCTTTTATGTTTTTCTGACTAAGTGCAATCAGCTCCACCTAGTGGGCTCAATTTTCTCAGTTTCATGATTTTGCAGATACTGCGGTCTGGCTTGGGAGGGCAGCAAAGATGGGTAGAGGATTATCAATTCCCCCAATGTTACAGAGAAAGATAGTGGAGCAATATCAGAAAGGTGTTTCCCAGTGAAAAATTGCAAAGACTTTGATATTATCATGATCTACAGTGCATATCATCATCCAAAGATTCAGACAATGTAGAACAATCTCTGTGCGTAAGGGTCAAGGCTGTAAGACCATACTGGATGCCCGTGATCTTCGAGCCCTTAAATGATAATGCACCACAAACAGGAAATGATGTAAAGGAAATCACAGAATGGGCTCAGCAACACTTCCAGAAACCATTGTCAGTGAACACATTCCTCTGTGCCAGCTGAAACTCTACCATACAAAGAAGAAGCCATTTCTAAACAGGACCCAGAAACGCAGGTGTTTTCTCTGGGTCAGGGGTAATTTAAAATGGAATGTGGCAAAGTGGAAAACTGCTCTGTGGTCAGATGAATCACGATTCAAAGTTCTTTATGGAAAACTGAGACGCCATGTCATCATGACTATATGTATACAAGGACAAACCAATTTTTATCAGTGCTCAGTTCAGAAGCCTGCATCTGTGATGGTATGGGTTTGAATGCGTGCGTGTGGCATGAGCAATTTGCTCATTCGGAAAGGCACCATTAATGCAGTAAGGTATTCAGGTTCTACAACACCATATGCTCCCATCCAGACATTGTCTCTTTCAGAGAAGACCTTGCATTTTTCAACATGATAATTCCAGACCACATGCAGCATTAATTACAACTTCAAAGCTGTGTAGAAAAAGGATGGGGGTATTGAAATGGCCAGTGTGCAGTCCAGATCTTTCACCTATAGAGAACATTTGGTGCATCATAAACAGGAAGGTGCAACCAAGAAGGCCCAAGAGAGTTGAACAGTTAGAGACCTGTATTAGAGAAGAATGGTTCAGCATTCCTATTTCTAAACTTGAGAAACTTGTTTCCTTGGTTCCCAGACATTTGCAGACTGTTGTAAGAAGAAGGGGGAATGGCTCACAGTGGTGAAAATGGCCTTGTTCCAACAATTTTTAGATTTGTTGACACCACAAAATTTAAAATCAACATATTTTTCCCTTAAAATGATACAATTTCTCAATTTAAACTTTTGACCTGTCATCTATGTTCTATCCGGAATAAAATATTGAAATTTGGCAATTACACATCATTGCATTCACTTTTCATTCAGAATTTCTATAGTGTGCCAACTTTTTTGGAATCCGCTTTGTAGAAAACATATTTAGTTATGATATTCTTAACTTTTGCTGGCATATCCTCCACAATATTACGGCTTTCTATTTATCGCACCTTTAAGTCCATAAAAACCCCAAACGCCAAAGAATCCTAAAATTTAATCTCAGGATCTACAGATACAGTTGTGTTCAAAATAATAGCAGTCAGGCATCACCAACCCAGCCAATCAGTGTTTTTAGTAGAAATGATATATTTCCATGGCAAATAATTTACTGCCAGGTGTAGTAGAGTAATATAATCCAACAGACCCAACAGTCATGACATGAATGCTGCGGATTCTGTGTCATTGAATCACTAATTGAAAGGGGTGTATTCAAAATAATAGCAGTGTGGAGTTCAATTAGTGGGTTCATTCATTTTTTGAAAAACGTGCCAATTATTGCCCTTATTTAAGGAAGTTAGGAAGGCCGCAAATGTTGTTTGTACATGCTGGTTATAGATCATTTCTTTCTGAAATTCTGAGGAAAAATCCAGACAGTTCCAGACATTGTTCAAAGGAAAAGCATACCTTTATTAAAAAGATGATTTTAGAGGGGAAACCACATAAAGAAGTTCATTGACTGCTCAGCTAAAATGATCCCGAATGTTTTAGAATGACAACCCAAACCTTAGCGACATGGAAGAAAGCGAAAAACTACCATTCAGATGGATGGAAGAATAGCCAAAATGTCAAGGACTCAGCCAAAAATCAGTGCCAGGAAGATCAAAGAAGCTCTATATTATATATGTAAATTTGCCAAAGAGCACATTAACTGGCCTAAAAGGAAATGGCATAACATTTTTGTGGACTTATAAAAGTAAGATTGTTCTTTTTGGATCTAGTGGCCTCCCCATAGATCAGGGGTGTTCAATACGTTGATTGCGAGTTCCCTCCTATTTTAAGCCCTCACTTTTTTCTTAAAGTAAAGAACGCTGTAAAGAACATGCGTATGGATGCTGGAGCAAAGAAGAAGACAAAGTATCACTTTCATACGGAATGGGAGGCGGACTTTTTTTTCACGATGTCACTTTCGAAGTGCACTTGGAAGTGTGCTTGAGGCTGGCTGTCAGCAGCTACTGTCTGGACTATGCATCCCTGGCTCATTCAATTCAGTGCAAGTCATCAAAGTGAACCCAGTTAGTTACAAAAAATTGTCATAGTTAATTATTTTGTGTTGTGAAATATTGGCTCATGCGGTTATGCAAGGCACATAAATATACATTTACACATAAGGAATCCTCAATATACTTTAAAATAAATATATGTTTTGCATTTTGTACTAGGTAGATCTTTGTGACTTGGTCATTCTATAAGTAGCTTGTGTGCTGGAAAAGTGCCATAGATGACTCTCAAACAATGAATTCAAGCCACAGTACACTGTGAAGACCGAAGCATGGTGGTGCAAGCATCGTGATATGGGGATGTTTCTCATGTTATGGTGTTGGGTCTATTTATCATGTACCAGGGATCATGGATTAGTTTGAAATCAGAATACTTGAAAAGTTCATGCTTGTGAATGAATGTGAATGAAGTTGTTCTTGATTATTTGTTGAACTATATTTATTTTTTTTGTTTTTAATATTAATAAAGTTACAATGTTATACAGAAGTATACCAATAACAATTTTAAAGACAAATAATACTATTTATAGTTGCGTGTGGGGTAGTGTGTGTGTGTGTGTGTGTGTGTGGGGGGGGGGTTTCATTCCTAGCGGGGGTGTCACAGAAAAGGGCAGTGGTGGCCTGGTGGTAAAAGATGCTGGATCACTGATCCTAAGGTTGGGAGTTCAATTCCCACACTCCACAAGGTTGTCACTGTCCCTCCAGTGCAGCTAACTGGGTTATCAAAGGCTGGCCATGTCTCTCACTGTCTATGGTGAGAGGCATGTAAAAGAACCATTGTTGACTTTTGTCAAGAGTAGGTTGCATAGCCGTCAGTGTGTTTCTGCCCCTTGTGTCAGGAAGGGCATCCGACGTAAAAAAAAAAAACCTATGCCAAATCAAACATGCGAATAATTAATATGACTCCTATGAAGATGGAGGCAGATGATTCGATGTGGCAACCCCAGAAGGGAGCAGCCGAAAGGAAAAGAAGAACGGGGCGTCACAGAAAATAATGGAGAAGCACTATAATCTGTTCTGGACAGATGAATAAAAGATCAAGTTATTTGGAGTCACAGTACACATGTGGACAGGAGAAGATCCTAATACCAATATGGTGAGAGAAATGTTATAGTTTTGTGTTGCTTAACTGCTTCATGGACTGTGGAACTTGCAGTCGCTGATTCTGAAAGATCACACATTATTGTGATATGTGTGTGCATGTATGTGTGTATGCTCATTAATTAATGTGTAAATAGTAGAGAGATGCCCACATTGAAGCTGTAAATGTAAAGACTTCCTTTAACAGGGTCTGGCACAAGATGGAGGCAGGTCTAAGAAAAATTTTAATGCACACAGTATTGATATGTATAGAAACCCTCAACAGACATGTATTCATATATTTTTTACATTCGTTTTCTTGAGATATCGGATACATCGTGTCATTTTCTTGGGAAAACAAAGGTTGTTTTCTCAATACAAGTTATTTCATTTGCTTTCCAATGATCTTGACTTGTTTATAAAAAGGCATAAAATTATTTCAGCATCAATCAAGACTTTATTAAAGAGAAATGTGACGTGGAAAACTATATACCTACTCCTCTGATATGATGTTGTTTATTTTTGTAATCTACACTGTTTTTTATATCAAGATCAAATATTGATTATATCATTATCACAGCAAAACAATGTTATGCTTTATACAGCCCATGAGAAAATGATCCAGTTATCCTGAGAATATGAAACAAACAAGTCAAGATCATGGGAAAACAAATTAAATTAACTCGTTATTCTGATAAAACAACTATTCTGTTATTCCAAGAAAATCAAAGGTAAAAATGTATGACTGCACATCTGCTTAGGGCTTCCATAGTTATCTGTAGAGGTATAATGGTTAGCATGCCTCACAGTAAGAAGGTCCTGGGTTTGAGTCCCAAGCTTGACTGTTTCTGTGTGGAGTTTTTAAGTTCTCCCCATGCTTGTGTGGGCTTCCTCTGGGTACTACTGTTTCCTCTCACGGCCCTACCACATGCACATTAGGCTAACTGGCTGATCCAAATTGCCCTCAGGTGCAGGTATGAGTGTGAATGGTTGTGTGTGGACATGCATGTAAATGGTTGGCCCTGCAATGATCTGGCCAGCTGTTCAGAGTTTAGCTTGCCTTCACCTAGTGTCAAATGAGATAGGCTCCAGCCTCACGGCAAAACACTTGTAGGATTAAGTGGTTTGGCAAATGAGTGAGAGAGAGAGAGAGAGAGTACTGATATGTTCCTGCTTTGTATGGCAGTGGTAGCTTAGTGGATAAGGCAATGGGTGGCTTATCTGAAGATCAGCAGTTCAATGTTCACTATCACCACTGTTGGGCCCTTGAGCAAGGCACTTAACCCTTAATTCCTCAGCTGGAAAAAAAGATAATTGTAAGTTGCTCTGGATAGGAGTGTATGCCAAATGCTGAAAATGTAAATGTTTTGTTCAAATGCAGACCAGGGAAAGGCATGAATTACAAATACGCCAATTAAGAAAGATTGGTTATTGAATGTTTATTTACTTATTGATGTATTTCACGCTGGTCCCAAGCCCGGAGGAATGCAGATGGTTGCGACAGGAAGGGCATCTGGCGTAAAACTTTTGCCAAACTGCAAACCGTAAAGACAAATATCATACCGGATCAGTCGAGGCCCGGGTTAACAACGACTGCCATCAGTGCTGTTAACCAACAGGGTGCTGGTGAAAATTGGACTACTGTTGGTCGAAGAAGGAGAGGTCGAAGAAGGAGAGGTGAGAGGCGTGTCCGTAAGCAGAGAGAGAAGAGGAAAAGCACGAGTTTAGGACTGAGACTAGGGACTTGGAATGTTGGAACTATGACAGGAAAAGGTAGAATGCTGGCTGACATGATGCAGAGGAGGAAGATGGACATACTGTGTGTTCAGGGGACCAGGTGGAAAAGTAGCAAGGCTAGAAGCTTAGGAGCGGGGTTTAATCTGTTTTTTTCATGGTGTGGATGGGAAGAGAAATGGAGTCAGAGTCATCTTGACGGAGGGGTTGGTCAGGAATGTTCTAGAAGTGAAAGGAATGTCAGACAGAGTGATGAGTCTCAAGTTAGAAATTGAAGGCATGATGATGATCCCCACAGGCAGGATGTGAGCTAGAAGAGAAGGAGAGATTCTGGAGTGAGTTAGATGAAGTGATGCAGAGGACCCCCAGAGGTGAAAGAGTGGTCATTGGGGCAGACTTCAATGGACATGTTGGTGCAGGAAACAGAGGGGACGAGTAAGTGATGGGCAGGTTTGGTATCCAGGACAGGAACTCTGAAGGACATATGTTGATAGATTTTGCAAAAAGGATGGAAATGGCGAATACTTTCTTCCAGAAGAGAGAGGAGCATATGGTGACTTATAAAAGTGGCGATAGGAGCACACAGGTAGACTCCATCTTGTGTAGGTGATGTAATTTGAAGGAAGTCAGTGACTGCAAAGTAGTAGTGGGTGAGAGTGTTGCCAAACAGTATAGGATGTGGTGTGCAGGATGATGCTGATGGAAGAAAGGTGAAGAAGGCAAAGACAGAGCAGAAGACAAAGTGGTGGAAGCTGAAAAAGGAAGAGTGTCGTGTTGTCTTCAAGGAGGAATTGAAACAGGTTTTGGGTGGTCAGGAAGTTCTTTCAGATGACTGGACAACTACAGCTAATGTGATCAGGGAAACGGGTAGGCGAGTACTTTTTGTGTACTCTGGAAGGAGAGTAGATAAGGAGACTTGGTGGTGGAATGAGGAAGTGCAGGAGTGTGTACAAAAGAAGCGGTTAGCTAAGAAGAAATGGGACATAGAGAGGACTGAAGAGAGTAAACAGGAGTACAGGGAGACACAGCGTAAGGCGAAGGTAGCGGTGTCAAAGGCCAAACAGAGGGCATATGATGACTTGTATGTTAGGTTGGACAGTAAAGAGAGAGAAAATGATTTATACAGGTTGGCACAGCAGAGAGCTAGAGATGGGAAGGACGTGCAGCAAGTTAGAGTGATTAAGGACAGAGTGGGAAACGTGTTGACTGATGACACAAGTGTGCTGGGAAGATGGAAAGAGCACTTTGAAGAGCTAATGAATGAGGAGAATGAGAGAGAACAAAGAGTAGAAGAGGAGACTGACTGTTGAGGACCAGGAAGTAGCAAAGATTAGTAAGGGTGAAATGAGGAGGGCATTGAAGAGGATGAAGAGTGGAAAGGCAGTTGGTCCTGATGACATACGGGTGGAAGTATGGAAGTGTCTAGGAGAGGTAGCAGTAGATTTTCTGACAAGAACATTCAACTAGCTCTTAGAGAGTGAGAGGATGCGGGAGGAATGGAGGAGAAGTGTGCTTGTGCCCAGTTTTAAGAACAAGGGAGATGTACAGAGTTGTGGCAACTACAGAGGAATAAAGTTGGTGAGCCATATGATGAAGGTATGGGAAAGAATAGTGGAAGCTAGACTAAGGGCAGAGGTCAGCATTTGTGAACAACAGTTTGGTTTCATGCCAAGAAAGAGCTCCACAAACGCAGTGTTTGCTTTGAGGATGCTAATAGAGAAGTACAGACAAGGTCAGAAGGAGCTGCATTGTGCCTTTGTGAATCTGGAGAAAGCATATGACAGGGTGCCGACAGAGGAACTGTGGTATTGCATGAGGAAGTCTGGAGTGGCAGAGAAGTATGTTAGAGTGGCGCAGGACATGTATGAGAGATGTAAGACAGTGGTGAGGTGTGCTGTCGGTGTGACAGAAGAATTCAAGGTGGAGGTGGGACTGCATCAAGGGTCAGCTCTGAGCCCCTTCTTGTTTGCTATGGTGATGGACAGGCTGACAGACGAGGTTAGACAAGAATCTCCATGGACTATGATGTTTGCAGACATTGTGATCTGTAATGAGAGCAGAGAACAAGTGGAGGAAAATCTAGAGAGGTGGAGGCATTCCCTGGAAAGGAAAGGAATGAAGGTTAGCCTCAGTAAAACAGAATACATGTGTGTGAACGAGAAGGACCCAAGAGGAACAGTGAGGTTACAGGGAGCAGAGATAAAGAAGTTGGAGGATTTTACGTACTTAGGCTCAACAATCCAGAGCAATGGAGAGTGTGGAAAAGAGGTGAAAAAGCTCCTGCCTGGTTGGAGAAAAGTATCCGGTGTGATGTGTGATAGGAAGGTATCGGCAAGAATGAAAGGAAAAGTGTAAAAGACGGTGATGAGGCCAGCAATGTTGTATCGTTTAGAAACAGTGGCCCTGGGAAAAAGACAGGCGGCTGAGCTGGAGGTAGCAGAGATGAAAATGTTGAGCTTCTCTTTGGGAGTAATGAGGATGGATAGGATCAGGAATTAGTACATCAGAAGGACAGCACATGTTAGAGGTTTTGGAGACAAAGTTAGAGAGGCTAGATTGAGATGGTTTAGACATGTACAGAGGAGGGATAGTGAGTATATTGGTAGTAGGATGCTGAGGTTGGAACTACCAGGCAGAAGGCCGAGAGGAAGACCAAAAAGAAGATTTATGGATGTGGTGAAGGAGGACATGAAGGTAGTTGGAGTAAGAGTAGAAGATACAGAAGATAGGGTGAGATGGAGGCGGATGGTTTGCTGTGGCGACCCCTGAAGGGAAAAGCCGAAAGGAAAAGAAGATTAATTTATTGCACCCGAACTTATTCAGTCATCTATATATTTATTTGTATATTTGAAGTTAAGGGAGAAGTTATTACAATTACAACTATGTGTGTGAAAGACTCTGTAGAAATAATGTGATTGTATGAAAGTTGAAGTTTCATTCTCACAAGATCATGTACATGATAAGTAGATGGCTCAAAAACAAATGGAAGCTTATGGAATGGCCAATTTAAAGCTCAGATTTGAACCCTACAGAAATATTGTGGGGATTTTAAAAGGGAAGATAATTCAAGAAAACCCTCAAGCATTTTTCCACCAGAAGAAAGAGTAGTCTAACATTTCAGAAAGCTGATAATAGAGATGGGTGGTTAATCATACAAAATCTCTAGAACATCTTATTTCTTTTATAGTGGGGCAGTACTAGAAGTACTTCACAGAAGAATATTATATACTGTATATTGCTATTTTTAATGAATAACTTAATGGAAGCTCATTTTACTTGTGGTTTTGTCCTATAACCATTTTTTTGTTTTATTTTCTAAACAGCTTTGTCCTCTTTTAGGGTTGCACCCAGCCTAATCTGGACAAAGACAGGGTATGCTTTGACCAGCTCATCAGACCAAGGCCAACACACAAAATCATTCACATTCAGAATTGTAGTAATCAATAATATCCAAGAGAAACTTGGACTATCAAGAGGAAACCCATGCAAGGGTGTTAAGAACATGCAAACTCCACACAGAAATGCCTTTTTGCCAAGCCCACATCTCAAACCCAGGACCTCTTTAATTTGAGGCAGAAGTGTTAACCACAATTCCACCATGCTAACTGGCACTTGTTGTTTGCTTTTTGAATTATGTGTGTGCGGGGGGGCAATTTTCTTTCCTTCTTATTTATTTTTTTCTGATGGTACACTGTTGACCCATATCCAATCCATTAATTTTGATCACCAATTATTCATTCATCCATTCATTGTCTAAGCAGCTTAATCCTAATTAAAATCACAGGAAGGCTGGTAGTTATCTCAGCTGATTCTGGGAGAAGGTGGGGTACACTCTAAATGGTTCACCAGACCATTGCAGGGCCAACACTTATATAGCCATTCACATGTACTCTAACAGCTAAGGGTGATTTAGGAACAGCCAATTTGCCTATTGTGTATGTTTTTGGACCTTGGAAGGAGACTGGAGTACCCAGAAGAAACCCACACAAGCACACGGATAACATGCAAACGCCACACAGAAACGCTGAAGCCCAGGAATCGAGCCCAGGTCTACTTGCTGTGAGGCAGATATGCTAATCACTGAGCCACCATTCCATCTAATAATAATAATAATAATTATTATTATTATTATTAATGGCTCACTACCAGAAGGTCCTTTGTTTCTGTCTGGAGTTTGCATGCTCTTCCTATGCTTGTGTGGCTTTCTTCCAGATTAAGTTTCCCTTTACAGTCCAAAGACATGGATATTAATCTAATTAGCTACTCCAAATTGCACTTAGGTTGTGTGAATGGTTGTGCGTGATGACTATGTGACTGGCAAGTTGTGCAGGGTGTACTTGTTCAGAGTTGGCTGAGATATGCTCTAGTTTCCCTGCAACCCTAGTGCTTTAATAATGAATGAATAGAAAACAATTTTTCTTTAGCTTCCTAAGGGGATAAGTTGACTTCCCATAGTTCCCTGTAATATCAATGAAAAAACATTTGTTTCTGAAGTGCATGTGAAGAAATGCCCAGTCAGCAAATACAAACCTAATGTATCTGGTGGTCTAGAACTGTAGATGGAATCACCCATGACTGAAAGATAATAACATACAGTTTTAATATTAAGTGCATGCTTTATTCATTTTTCTCATACTTATACATTAACATTAGTTTGTTCTGCAAGTGTATCATCCTTAGCTTACTTGTTATGCCAATCATTCTGTGTCCATTGGTCACTGGTTCACCTTCTAAACCTGCTAAATCATAAATTATTCCATACATGCAAAACTCTACACTTTTTTAAAATTTATTTTATTACATCTCACTGTGTTTAATACCTGTCATGTCCGTTTGCATTCTTACATCAGCAGCATGTGATGTAAGTGCAGCTTCCGCTTAGAGCAAAAATATTAAAAGTGTTCAAATTTCATATTGTAAATTGCCTTTAGCGATAACTTCTCGATTGTACTTCAATGGATGTGTCAAGGGATAAAATATGCTAACTCTGTGGCCTTAGCAAAATTAAGCATACTTACAGGGGATTTTGGTGACCGGGCTAACAGTCGGGTTCTTAACGTCCAGGATTTCTGCTGAAAAAGCAATGGAAAAATCTGATCTGTGATCTCCAGCTGTTATTTTAATTACAGTGTTAAGCCTTAGCTGAGACTTTTTAGTATTTACATGGTGAAATAGGGACACAGTTATACTGAAGAGTTACAGAAAAAGTGCTATGGATAAGTGATCATAAGACTCACCTGGATCTGTGTGTGTGATGAGTCCATGGTGTTCATGACCTGCTAAAATATTGGGAATGCCAGTAAAATTAAACATCATACTTTTTTATTTTTAAATTCACATGGTTTTCCACTGACAGTTTTTATTTAGTCTTATGGAGTTTCAACCTATTTAACTACAATTTTATATTTAATGTAATGTACTGCATGGGTAATAAATATTACATAAATACACTTATTACATGTTTTTTCTTTCAGTCATAAAACTAAAACTGTAAAGAGAACAGTCAGTGAAAATGGTATCACGGTAACATGTCATGTTCTGAACAACATCTTTACAATTTTGCGTCCATAGACCACATGACCTTGCAACTCTCATTGACTGACGTCAACATTTTCAAATGATTTAATCTGAAACCAAATTTAAACATAATTTTCAAAGTTACATCAATCATTTTTAACTTTTTTTGTACACAATGACAGGGCCCCATTCAGAGTATAGTGCAAACATTCTGTCAAAACAAACATTTTAAACCACATGAACACACGCGTTATTCAGGCAAATCATTTTAATATGTTTTATATATATATATATATATATATATATATATATATATATATATATATATGTATATACACACACAGACACACACACACACACACACACACACAGTGGTACCTCACTTTACGAAGTTAATCCGTTCCAGAGCCTTTTTCTTAACCTGGATTTTTTGCAAATTGAACCGCATTTTACATGTAAAACGTAGGATTCTTCCAAGGCCCCAATACTACCCCCTAAACCCTTTAAAAATTATAAAAGCTTACCTTTTAAGACCTCCTTCTGATTCAATATCGTACCAATGGTACACGGGTTTGGCCATATTCTTTTGCGATATCACTCAACCGCATGCCACGAGCAAGTTTCTTCTTCTCACTTGCACCAGAAATCACGTGTGTGTGTGTGTGTGTGTGTGTGTGTGTGTGTGTGTGTGTGTGTGTGTGTGTATGTGTGCGCACGTGTGTTGACCATGTCTTCTTAGCAGAGTTATAATCTTGTAAATGTTTATGCAAGGTCAAAAGCCTGAGTCAAGAAATATAACATGAAACAACAGTAACTCTGTCCTTTACATGAAAGGCATTATGGGAGATGCAGCTTCATAATAGCCAATGGGAGGGAGCTGCATCATCCCTCCTAGCCAATGGGAGGCCAACGAAGCAGGATGTTAGGAGATAGCCAATGGGAGGCCAACGAAGCGGGATGTTAGGAGATAGCCAATGGGAGGTAGCTGCGTCATCCCTCCTAGCCAATGGGAGGCCAGTGGGGAGGGATGTTTGAACGTCACTGATGGGAGAGCAGCTCGTGCATCGTTTGAATGGCGTGTTTTAATATTTGAAGGGTGCATTTGAATGTTTGAATGGCGTGGCGCGTTTGAATGTTTGAATGGCGCGTTTGGTGTGTTTCATAAGGAGAACTTGTTTCGTATACAGAGACAAAAAATTTTGGAAAATGTTTTTCGTAAACTGGATTTTTCGTTTGCTGGGACTATCGTAAGGTGAGGTACCACTGTGTGTGTGTGTTTGTGTGTGTATATTTTATATATATATATATATATATATATATACAGAATAGGGCAGTGGTGGTCCAGTGGTTAGGGCGCAGGATCGCTGATACTAAGGTTGGGGGTTCAAGTCCCCACAAGGTTGTAACTGTCCCTCCAGTGCAGCGAACTGGGTTATCAAAGGCAGGCCATGTCTCTCACTGTCTATGGTGAGAAGCATGTAAAAGAACCATTGCTGACTTTCGTGAAGAGTAGGCTGCAAAGCCCTCAGCGTGTTTCTGTCAGTCTAGGAACCACCACAGCCGTCTTAGCCAGCTGAGTCACCGTGGCAGGGACCGAGGCCATGAGAGCAGGGATCAGTCAGCACAAACTGTCTCTCGCTATACAAAAATACTCAGCGCAGGCGAGGAGAAATAACTCTTCACTATCTTCAAATTCGAAGAACAGAGCCATCTATACAGAATACATGTGTGTGAACAAGAAGGACCCAAGAGGAACGGTGAAGTTAAAGGGAGCAGAGATAAAGTAGGTGGAGGATTTTAAGTACTTAGGCTCAACAAACCAGAGCAGTGGAGAGTGTGGAAAAGAGGTGAAGAAGCGTGTGCAGGCAGGTTGGAATGGTTGGAGAAAAGTGTCCAGTGTGATGTGTGATCGGAAGGTATCGGTAAGAATGAAAGGAAAAGTGTACAAGATAGTGTTGAGGCCAGCGATGCTGCATGGTTTAGAAACAGTGTCACGGAAGAAATGACAGGAGGCAGAGCTGGAGGTAGCAGAGGTGAAAATGTTGAAGGTCTCTTTGGGAGTAATGAGGATGGATAGGATCAGGAATGAGTACATCAGAGGGACAGCACATGTTAGAGGTTTTGGAGTCTTCATCAGTCTTGATCTTTCATGTGTATGTTTATTGTATGCTTTGACCCATTCCAAGAAAGTTTAAGCAGGTATATATCTTCCATAAATAATGTTAAATTAGCTTATCTCTTGACTTTCCGTTTCTACCAGTAAAGTTACACAAATGGTACACAGCTTTCTAGAGTGACTTTTATATATGTAAAGGGCAGTGGTGGCCTGGTGGTAAAGGGCACTGGATTGCTGATTCTAAGATTCTAAGATAAACATACAACAAGAGCTGCACTGGAAAGGTATAGATCAAAGTATCAAATGTCCAGTCGAAGCCAAGACCTAAAGCTGATTGAGAATTTGTGGAAAGACTTGTTGTTTACAGAGTGCTCCATTCAATCCGACTGCACTTGAGCTATTTGCAAAGAAGAATGGGCAACAATTTCAATTTGTAGATGTACAAAGCTGGTAGAGACAGACCAGAAGACTTGCAGCTCTAATTAAAGTGAAAGGTGGCTCTACAAAATTTTTAAAAAATGTTTACTTCCTGAGTCAATGATTTGAAGACCATGCATCATTTTCCTTCAACTTCACAATTATATGATACTTTGGTCTGTCACATAAAAATGCAGCTGTGAGTGGTGGTGGTGGTGGTGGTGGTGGTGGTGGTGGGGAGGGGGGGGGGGGGCACAAACCAGTGTCTCTCCCTCACGCCAGTCCTTAGCCCAGATAAATGCAGAGGATTGTGTCAGGAAGGGCTTCTGACGTAAAACCAATGCCAAACTTTCTCATGCAAATCACAGATATGACCTCCATACCGGATTGGTCGAGGCCCAGGTTAACAACGAACGCCATCAGTGCTGTTAACCAACAGGGTGCTGGTGGAAATTGGACTACTGTTGGTCGCAGAAGGAGAGGCGGGAGACGTGTCCGTAGACAGAGAGAGAAGAGGAAAAGAATAAGTTTAGGACTGAGAATAGGGACTTTGAATGTTGGAACTATGACAGGAAAAGGAAATGTATTTTACAGAAGTGTGCTGGGAAGATGGAAAGAGTACCTTGAAGAGCTGAAGAATGAGGAAAATGAGAGAGAAAAAAAGAGTAGAAGAGGAGACGGTTGAGGAGCAGGAAATAGCAAAGATTGGTAAAGGTGAAGTGAGGAGGGCATTGAAGAGAATGAAGAGTGGAAAGGCAGTTGGTCCTGATGATATACCTGTGGAAGTATGGAAGTGTCTAGGAGAGGTAGCAGTAGACTTTCTGACAAGAACATTCAACAAGGTTTTAGAGCGTGACCAGATGCCGGAGGAATGGAGGAGAAGTGTGCTGTTGTCCATTTTTAAGAACAAGGGAGACGTGCAGAGTTGTGGCAAATACAGAGGGACAAAGTTGATGAGCCATACGATGAAGTTATGGGAAATAATAGTGGAAGGTAGACTAAGGGCAGAGGTCAGCATTTGTGAACAACAGTTTGGTTTCATGCCAAGAAAGAGCACCACAGATGCAGTGTTTGCTTTGAGGATGTTAATAGAGAAGTACAGAGAAAGTCAGAGGGAGCTGCATTGTGCCTTTGTGGATCTGGAGAAAGCATATGACAGGGTGCTGAGAGCGGAACTGTGGTATTGCATGAGGACGTCTGCAGTGGCAGAGAAGTATGTTAGAGTGGTGCAGGACATGTATGAGAGATGTAAGACAGTGGTGAGGTGTGCTGTCGGCGTGACCGAAGAATTCAAGGTGGAGGTGGGACTGCATCAAGGGTCAGCTCTGAGCCCCTTCTTGTTTGTGATGGTGATGGACAGTCTGACAGATGAGGTTAGACAAGAATCTCCATCGACTATATTTGCAGATGACATTGTGATCTGTAGTGAGAGCAGAGAACAAGTGGAGGAAAATCTAGAGAGGTGGAGGTATGCCCTGGAAAGGAGAGGAATGAAGGTTACCCTCAGTAAGTCAGAATACATGTGTGTGAATGAGAAGGACCCAAGAGGAACGGTGAGGTTACAGGGAGCAGAGATAAAGGTGGATGATTTTTAGTCCTTTAAAGTAATACTTTAAGTATTTTAAGTAAGTGTCCGGTGTGATGTGTGATCGGAAGGTACCAGCAAGAATGAAAGGAAAAGTGTACAAGACAGTATTGAGGCCAGCGATGCTGTATGGTTTTGAAACAGTGGCACTGAGGAAAGACAGGAAGCAGAGCTGGAGGTAGCAGAGGTGAAAATGTTGAGGGTCTCTTTGGGAGTAATGAGGATGGATAGGATCAGGATTGAGTACATCAGAGGGACAGCATATGTTAGAGGTTTTGGAGACAAAGTCAAAGAGGCTCGATTGAGATGGTTTGGACATGTACAGAGGAGGGATAGTGAATATATTGGTAGCAGGAGGCTGAGGTTGGAACTACCAGGCAGAAGGCCTAGAGGAAGACCAAAGAAGAGATTTATTGGTGTGGTGAAGGAAGACATGAAGGTCGTTGGTGTAAGAGAAGAAGATGCAGAGGACAGGGTGAGATGGAGGCCGATGATATGCTGTGGCGACCTCTGAAGGGAATAGCCAAAAGGAAAAGAAGAAGAAGAAGATTGGTCTATCACATAAAATACCGATAAAATACATTTACATTTCTGGCTGTCTCAGGCTTAGGGGATGTTATAAAAACACTTACTGTATTCTGTGACATATTCCTTGCGGTATATACATCATATATGCATGATGCGTGTGTACACATATTTATATATAAGTATATAAAACATTTACCTGTGTAAAGGTGGATGCCCTTCTCAGAAGGATCACCTGCAAAATGCAATTCAACAAAACTAACTTTATACTTATTCTTATATTTATTCTCCCTTTTCTGAATATCTACAAAGATGATGGATTTTTTAATATGTTTTTGTTTGTGTTTTGTTGTTAATACCTATGTGTATGTCTGTAACTGGTCTGAGACGACCATTGCCTGCAAGACATAAATGACAAAAATACTTGTGAATAATTTATTTTCTCAGTCAAATTGCCCTATTCTATTATAAATATACTACTGTTCTATAAATAAATGGATGGTTAGTGCAATGATTAGTATGTTTCAGCTGGTAACAAGGTATTCATCTTTAACTGATGCAGAGTAGCTTCTTCATTAATCAACAATTTTGGAAGATGTATTCCAAAGTAGTGGAAATTATCTCATTACATTTCTGAAGGTCAAGTTCTCATTTCATCAAGCAAATAAATAAGATGTTGAAATGACTATAATTGGGTTATGAACCATCCAATACATGATCAGCAGCTGCACGAATAGTGCTCAACCTCAACTTCACACAAGAAATTTGCTTGAAAAAAATTCTGACTGAGTGTGATCAGAAATCATGTAAATGCTTGGTGACTTAGATTCCAGGAAAAAAAAACTGCACTAAAATAAAAGTTGTGACATTGTATTAAACAAAGGGGGAATATAAAAGTGTGTTTGGCAGAGTAGTGTATTTAATTTAATTACTCCAGCATTAGATCTCACTAAAGCTTACCATTTATACTGGCAGAATCAGCAACATTTTTATCAGCACCTTCTAAGGAGAAGAAGTGAAATTAAAAATTCTAGCACTCACAAGCACTAAGATACACTAGGAATAGCTGTTTTTGTGATGAGCTGATCAGAGAAGTACAATTGATCACATGTGAAATCAAATTAAACTTGACAAGAGCTCATAAGATGGCATGGTGGCATCGTGGTTAGCATATCTGCCTCACAGCACGAAAGTCCTGGGTTCAAGTCCAGGGCTCGGTGAGGACTTTCTACGTAGCGTTTGCATATTCTCCCTGTGCATGCATGAGTTTCGTCTGGGTACTCCAGTTTCCTCAATACACAGTCCAAATACATGTGCATTACAATAACTGTATAATCCAAATTGCCCCTCAGTATGTGTGATAATACTTATGTGTGAATTGGTCCTGCGATGGACAAGTGGATTGTTCAGGATGTACCCTGCCCCCATCTAGAGTCAGCTAAGGCTCCAACTAATTGGTTGTTCCAAATTGTACCCAGGTCCTAGAGTGAGTGTGAATGGTTGTATGTATGCTGGCCCTGCAATGGTTTGGCAAGCTTTCAGGGTGTACTCCACCACCCATTCAGAGTTGCTGAGATAGACCCTAGCCTCACCGTGTCCATAAATAGGATTAAGTGGTTGGGAAAATAAATGAATGAATAAATGAAGCGCCAAGTTGTATTCAGCACCATTATTAGAGGACATTAAAAAGATACTCATAAAATACTAGTATAATGAAAATAATGAAAGACAACAGGTTATACTTAAATTTAGCCTTGTTTTAGTATATTTTGTATGTAGCTGACCAATATGTTTACCAATGGGAGAAGCAATTGGCCCATTTCCTGCAGAGTCAGGAGCTGAATAGATTGGGTAAAAGAATGGAAGATTTTAATTACACATTATTACAACATCTCGATATTTAAAAATATTCTAGGCCCAGTTTCACAAAAATCATTGGAATATTAAGATCATGTCAGAGAGACTGTTGAATGGTATATAGTACATGCTATCATTTAACAGTAACCATTGGAATCCTTTCTGTATTGTGCACAGGTAGAGTGCAGAACATTTTACACACATGACAAGTATTAGTCAAAAATGACTGTCATTATCATAATCCAGGGGATTTCTTATGTTTACAATATTAAGGGCCTAGCAAAGCATTTAAGTAAGCACTAAGGTAGGGATAATACTAACAGAGTGCATACAGAGTAGGGATTAAAAAATAACAAAGAAAGCTATTACTTGGTCGAGCTGAACTGATGATAGCTGGCAGTCCTGGATCTAATGCAGCTACTGCAAACAGTGAGAAACAAGGTAACCAAAGTGTGATTCACGTAAACTCTTTTATGAAAAAACTGTGAAAAGAGTGAGGTGACTAGTCACACATGTGCAATGACAAAACTTAACTTTTTTTATGGGTCATGTTGGTGAATTTATTTTTCTAACCCTACCGTTCTGCTAGTTTAATTCTCTTCTAGCTTAAAAAAAGGGCAAATATATGGCGAACTGTTACCAAGAAGTTAGCAATATTGGTGAATAATTTGGGAGTGTTTGGATACAGTCTAGAGAGGTAAGGTAAAGTCCATTGGGCTTTATACACCCAAGCCATAGTGGCTCAGCAGGCCGGTGCTTATCCCCGGTTTCCATAGCGTGAAGCGAGCAGGAGTACAACTCTTGGATGGGACGCTAGTCCATCGCAGTTACCTTCTCAGTATATTGTACTGGTACCCATTTATACTGCTGAGTGAACAGAGGCACACTTGTGGTTAAGACCTTGCCCAGGGGTCTTAGCACAGTGGGGCTCTAACTGGGATTTGAACACACGACTTCCCGATAATGAGTGCAGCACCCTAACCACTACACAACTGGCCCCAATAAGTTTACATCAATTCTAGAATTGACCCACTTTTAGGCAGTAAAAATTATTTAATCATGCATTGTAACAGTTTATTTTGTAGATTACTTCATAATTTGAATGTCTCCAACATTTCCCGAACTATTTGCCACAGTAAAATTTCACCAAAAGTGTTTAAAAATACCATTTTCTTTGCCATATTATTGGAATATTTGATTTTAGTGAGATAACCCTTTTAGCGTTCTTTTTGCTATTCATCTTATTCATGCCCCCAAAAAATGGGTAACTGACCACCAGACATTGCCTTGAATCAAGACTTTTTAATAAGTTTGTTCTCAGATCATCTTCGAAATATGTCTTTTAAAAAACAAATACAGTATGCATAATTGTATAATGGAGCAAAAATGTTTGTCCATGCTTCCATTAAATAGGTAAGACCCTGACTGTGTTGATTTTGCAAATTATGATATAAGTATAATAGGGAAGATTGTGATATGGTAGAAAAAATTTACTTGTAGTCATACAAGAATAGAGAGATTAAGAAATGTGGCTTAGTGTATATGTGCACATTACTCCCCTTTTGGAAGTTCCATGCACATCTGGTGACACTTTTTCCTTTACACTGTTAGTTAATTTATTTTTTTAACAAAAAACACTAACCTGTTGACTCGACCTGAGGAGCAAGTCCCATGTGATCTGCTGAGATAACACCATTGATTAGGCACGTAGGCATAACATCTGAGGGAGCTTCTGTGAAGTCTGAAGGCATACCTATAGTTTCTGTGTAGGGATCTGGAGTAAAGTTGTCCACCATGCCTCCTACACAGAGACACCATGAGCATGTATCAGAAAACGTTATTATGTTGTTATCAGGAAATGTTATTACATCTAGCTATTAATAGGGACAAAAACAATTCTCACCCATTAAACCAAACAGGAAGTCATGGCTGGAATGGTCTATAATACCTGGATGAGTTAAGAGACCCAGTAAACGTAGTTAGCATTTGAAAAAGATTTTACAGTTGATATTCATGCTATTATACCATGGCTTGCAACAGTATTCATACTCCTCAAAATTTTTCACATTTTTGTCACGATACAACCACAGATGTAAATGTATTTTATTGAAATTTTATGTGATAGACAAAAAAAGGTGATTCATTATTGTGAACTGAAAGGAAAATGATACATGATTTTCAATATTTTTTATAATTAAAAATATGAAGAGTGCAGCATATAATTGTATTTATCCCCCTTTCCTCTGGTTCCCCTAAATAAAATCCAACGCAAGCAATCATCTTCAAAAACCAACCAATTAGTGAATATACCCCACCTGTGTGGAGGTCTCAGATGTTTGTAAATATAAATGCTGTAAAAGTTTGTTTAACACATTATTGAGCAAACAGCATCACAAGCCCAAGTAACTTGGAGGGCAGCTGCAGCCTAATGGTTAGAAAAGTGGCTTTGGAACCAAAAGATAGCTGGTTTCCTCATGAAACATTTGTTGTAGTAGATGAGTGAGCAGCACCATCGCTTCCTCCACATAAATGGGTGAAGTGCCCTTGACCAAGGCACCTTATAACCCTCACACTCTTCGGGTGCTCATAATGTGTGTGTGTGGCAGCCCACTGCTCTGAGTGCATGCTCAATGTTTACTTGAGTGTGTGCTTACCTTCTTCTTCTTCTTCTTTTCGGCTTTTCCCTTCAGGGGTTGCCACAGCAAATCATCTGCCTCCAGCTCTCCCTATCCTCTGCATCTTCTACTCTTACTCCAACTACCTTCATGTCCTCCTTCACCACATCCATAAATCTTCTCTTTGGTCTTCCTCTAGGCCTTCTGCCTGGTAAATCCAACCTCAGCATCCTACTACCAATATACTCACTATCCCTCCTCTGTACCTGTCCAAACCATCTCGATCTAGCCTCTCTGACTTTGTCTCCAAAACCTCTTACATGGGCTGTCCCTCTGATGTACTCATTCCTGATCCTATCCATCCTCGTTACTCCCAAAGAGAACCTCAACATTTTCATGTCTGCTACCTCCAGTTCTGCCTCCTGTCTTTTCCTCAGTGCCACTGTTTCTAAACCATGCAACGTTGCTGGCCTCAACACCGTCTTGTACACTTTTCCTTTCATTCTTGCCGATACCCTCCGATCACACATTGGACACTTTTCTCCAACCATTCCAACCTGCCTGCACACTCTTCTTCACCTCTTTTCCACAGTCTTCATTGCTCTGGACTGTTGAGCCTAAGTACTTAAAATCCTCCACCTTCTTTATCTCTGCCCCCTGTAACCCCGCTGTTGAGTTGTTGTAACGCTTGAGTCCTTGTCGTTCACACACATGTATCCTGTTTTACTGCGGCGAACAGTCATTCCTCTCCTTTCCAGGACATACCGCCACCTCTCTAGGTTTTCCTCCACTTGTTCTCTGCTCTCACTACAGATCACAATGTCATCTGCAAACATCATAGTCCATAGAGATTCTTGTCTAACCTCGTCTGTCAGACTGTCCATCACAATAACAAACAAGAAAGGCTCCAAGCTGACCCTTGATGCAGTCCTACCTCCACCTTGAACTCTTCTGTCACACCGACAGCACACCTCACCACTGTCTTACATCTCTCATACATGTCCTGCACCACTCTAACATACTTCTCTGCCCCTCCAGACGTCCTCACGCTATACCACAGTTCCTCTCTCAGCACGCTGTCATATGCTTACTCCAGATCTAAAAAGGCACAACGCAGATCCTTCTGGCCTTCTCTGTACTTCTCTATTAGCATCCTCAAAGCAAACACTGTGTTTGTGGAGCTCTTTCTTGGAATGAAACCAAACTGTTGTTCACAAATGCTGACCTCTGCCCTTAGTCTAGCTTCCACTATTCTTTCCCATAACCTCATTGTATGGCTCATCAACTTTGTCCCTCTGTAGTTGCCACAACTCTGCACGTCTCCCTTGTTCTTAAAACTGGGCACAAGCACACTTCTCCTCCATTCCTCCGGCATCTTCTCACTCTCTAAGACTTTGTTGAATATTCTTGTCAGAAAGTCTACCGCTACCTCGCCTAGACACTTCCATACCTCCACAGGTATGTAATCAGGACCAACTGCCTTTCCACTCTTCATCCTCTTCAATGTCCTCCTCACTTCACCCTTACTAATCTTTGCTATTTCCTGCTCCTCAACAGTCTCCTCTTCTACTCTTTTTTTCTCTCTCATTTTCCTCATTCATCAGCTCTTCAAAGTACTCTTTCCATCTTCCCAGTACACGTCTGTCATCAGTCAATATGTTGCCCACTCTGTCCTTAATCACTCTAATTCAGCTTCCACCACTTTGTCTTCTGCTCTGCCTTTGCCTTCTTCACCCTCCTCACCATCAGCGTAATCCTGCACACCACCATCCTATGCTGTTTGGTAACACTCTCACCCACTACTACTTTGCAGTCACTGACTTCCTTCAAATTATATCGCCGACACAAGATGTAGTCTACTTGTGTGCTCCTACCTCCGCTTTTATAAATCACCATATGCTCCTGTCTCTTCTGGAAGAAAGTATTCACCACAGTCATTTCCATCCTTTTTGCAAAATCTATGAACATCTGTCCTTCCGTGTTCCCGTCCTGGATACCAAACCTGCCCATCACTTCCTCGTCCCCTCTGTTGCCTGCACCAACATGTCCATTGAAATCTGCACCAGTGACCACTCTTTCCCCTGTGGGGGTACTCTGCATCACTTCATCTAACTCACTCCAGAATGTCTCCTTCTATTCTATCTCACATCCTGCCTGTGGGGCATAAGCACTAACAACATTGAACATCACGCGTTCAATTTCTAACTTGAGACTCATCACTCTGTCTGACACTCTTTTCACCTTTAGAACATTCCTGACCAGCCCCTCCTTCAGCATGACTTTTACTCCATTTCTCTTCCCATCCACACCATGAAAAAACAGCTTAAACCCTGCTCCTAAGCTTCTAGCCTTGCTACCTTTCCACCTGCTCTCCTGGACACACAGTATGTCCACCTTCCTCCTCTGCATCATGTCAGCCAGCTCTCTACCTTTTCCTGTCATCGTTCCAACAATCAAAGTCCCTACTCTCAGTCCTAGACTTATGCCTTTCCTCTTCTCTGTCTGCCTACGAACACGCCTCTCGCACCTCCTTCTTCGACCTCTCCGTCTTCGACCAACAGTAGTCTAATTTCCACCAGCAACCTGCTGGTTGACAGCACTGATGGCGGTCGTTGTTAACCCGGGCCTCGACCAATCCGGTATGAAATTTGTATTGACGGTTCGCATTGTGTATTTTGGCAAAAGTTTTACGCCGGATGCCCTTCCTGTCACAACCCTCTGCATTTATCCGGGCTTAGGACTGGCGTGAGGATGGACACTCGTTTGTGCCCATCCTCATGGCTGCACTGAGTGTGTGCTCACCTTGGATGGGTTGAATGCAGAGGAAATTATTTCCCTTATGGGATTAATACAGTATATCAAAAAACAATAAATACTTAAAAGAACACATCAGACAGGTCAGGGAGAAAGTTGTGGAGAAGTGTAAAGAAGGGTTAAGTTACGAAAATATATGAAAATATTACTGGTTTTGACCATTTTACAGAGTACTATTCAAGCCATCATCTAAAAGTAGAAAGAGAATGGCACAGCTGCAAACCTACCAGGATATGGCCATCCACCTGAATTGACACATCAGACAAGAAGAACACTGATCAGAGAAGAGCCAAGAGACCTTTGATTACTCTGGATGAGCTGTTGAGATACACAGCTCAGGGTGGAAAATCTGTTTACAGATCCCCTATTAGTTGTGCATTCCACATCTAATAGGGGATCTGTCCACAGATCCACAAATCTGGACTTTATGGAAGAGCGGGAACAAGAAAGCCACTGTTGAAAGAAAAAATAAGTCCATAAAATTCCCTTTTGCAGTTTGACCAAAGCCATGTAGAGGACACAGCAAACATATTGAAGAAGGTGCTCTGGTCAGATGAGAACAAAATTGAACTTATTGGCCTAAATGAAAAAAACTGCTGTGTGGTGGAAAACTAACACCATTCTTAGTGTGAAACATGCTGGTGGCAGCATCATGCTGTTGGAATTTTTTTTTTAGTAGGCACAGGAAAGCTGGTCACAGTTGAGTGCAAAGACTTGAAACAGGGGCAAAGGTTCACTTTCCACCAGGACAATGACAATAAACATTCAGCCAGAGCTACAATGGAATGGTTTAGATCAACTCAATTGTATGAGTTAAAATGGCCCAGTCAAAGTCCATACCTAAATCCAACTGAGAATTTGTGGTAAAATTTGAAAACTGCCGTTTATAGATGAGGTATTGCGGGTGGCGTAGTAGTTGGCGTGTCCGCCTCAAAGAAATAAGGTCCGAGGTTCAATTCAAAGCTCGGGTGTTTCTGTGTGGGATATGCATGCTCTCCCCATGCTTGTGTGGGTTTCCTCATCCTTGACTATTTGTGGTTTTGTACTTGCGCCCGCGCTTGCGCCCTATATATATATATATATATATATATATATATATATATATGTGTGAGTGTGTGTGTATATATATATATATATATATATATATATATATATATAGAGAGAGAGAGAGAGAGAGAGATCCCTCACTTCGCGTGGTTAATTGGGACAAGTTTCGTTTCAACATCGCAGGCACAGCCATCCCAACAATCTCAGAGAGGCCAGTCAAGTCTGTTGAAGGTTTTTGACGGCTCTCTCAAAGACACAGCATCCATCCAGATGGCTTGTGGTGAGTTGGAGGGCTATCTAAAGTCGGAAAATTCAAGGAATGGGTTTATCAGCATGGTATCCTCCCCAGAATCCTATGGCCGCTTCTCATCTATGCTGTCTCACTCTCCACAGTAGAGACCTTGGAGAGGAAAATCAGTACCCACCCCCGGAGATGGCTGGGGTTACCAAAGAGCCTAAGCAGCACTGCACTCTATGGGCGCAATAACAAATTGCTGCTGCCCTTTAAATCCTTGGAGGAGGAGTTCATGGTAACCAGAGATAGAGAGGTGTTGCTGTACAGGGACTTCAGCGATCTAAAGGTGGCTAATGCTGGAATCCAAGTGAGGACAGGCAGGAAGTGGAAGGCGGAAGAGGCCGTGCAAACAGAGGAAGCTAGGCTGTGCCACAAGGCTCTGGTGGGAGTGGTCTCACGGGCCCGAACTGGCTTAGGTTCCTTCTCAACTCTTCAAAACATCAAGGGGAAGGAGCGGAGGCACCTGGTCCAAGAGTAGGTGAGAGCTGCTGTGGAGGAAACAAGATCCTGTAAGGCTGTGGGCATGAGACAACAGGGAGCCTGGACAAGATGGGAAAATGCGCTTGAGAGGAAAGTAACCAAACTGGACTGAGATCTGGAAAGCTGAGCCTCACCGCATCAAATTTCTCATCCAGGCAGTGTACGATGTGCTGCATAGTCCATCGAACCTGCACACTTGAGGCTTAGCAGAGTCACCAGCTTGCCAATTGTGCTCCAAGAGAGGAACGTTAGAACACGTCCTAAGTTGTTGCTCCACAGCATTAAGAGAAGGGCGCTACCGGTGGAGGCATGACCAAGTCCTGAAGACCATCGCCGAGGCCATCAGTATGGGATTGGCTTGGGCAAAGCAATTCCGCCCCCTAAGAACATCATTGCCTTTGTGAGGGCTGGGAAGCAGGCTACCCCAGCGAAAAGACCACCAGCAGGCATTCTGACCTCTGCAGAAGACTGGCAGCTGTTAGTGGATCTTGAACACCAGTTGAAGTTCCCTAGCCATATTGCGGTCACCACCCTCCGTCCTGACATTGTCCTTGTGTCAGAGGCCACCAAGCAAGTGACGCTGCTGGAGTGTACTGTCCCGTGGGAAGACCACCTGGAAGAAGCCTTTGAGAGGAAGCTTTCCAAGTACACGGAACTGGTGTAAGACTGTCAGCAAGCAGAATGGATGGTGCAGTGCCTTCCAATGGAGGTTGGCTGCAGAGGCTTTGCAGCCCGGTCCTTCGCCAGAGCTCTGGGCTGTCTAAACATCGTCGAGCAACAGAAGAGAAGAGCCATCCGCAATACCACTGAAGCAGCAGAGTGAGCCTCAAGATGGCTGTGGCTTAACAGAGGAGAACCATGGGATCATGGTAGCTAGTGTGCCAACTGGACACAAGCCGGGGTCTGATCAGCCCCAGCTGTGTCACCTGGATCAGGGTGTATGATGTTGAAAGACCTGAAACACCCAATGATTCCAGGAACATCACTGATGATGTGTCCAGTCGCATTAGAAGATGTATTTACATAGTAACTGGATAAGACTGAAACGCTCTGTAAATCTGATCAGATCCGCTGTGCTGTGCTTGAGAGGAACCAGGAGTTTAAACACTGGACATAAGGAATGTACAGATGATTATGGAGAGAGAGAGAGAGAGAGAGAGACAGATATTGTACACAGTACAAACTTGTATAGATTACTTCAGTGGTTCTTAACCTTGTTGGCGGTACTGAACCCCACCAGTTTCATATGCTTATTCACCGAACCCTTCTTTAGTGAAAAATAAAATATGATTTTTTTTTCACATTTAAGACATAGGTATATGTTTTTATTGGGGCACCAAAATGAACCGTGCATTAACATCACTGTGTTCAAAGAACAAAACCAATACAATGCATGAACTCCCCTCACCACAACTACTTATATTTTTATGTGAGGTGCGCATTTGAGTGCGTGTGCGACTGTATGTGTGTGTATTTGTTTTATTTACATCTTATGCATTATTTTTGAATGTTTAATCGTTATTATAAGCATTTATAGTACTGAATATGTATTTATTGATATTATATGTACATATACATGTACGTATACGTCAGTCAGCACAGGGTTGATACTACTTTGCAAATCATGCAGATAGGACGCCGACTAATATCACGTTCTGTTATATATGTGAATCCAGGTTGTACATATTCGTCCGACCACTTTCTTTTTTTACTCAACATAGTATGGATTAAAACATTAAGTAAGAAATCACATGACGTACCATCACAACAGTCACAATTCGACGACTGAGCACACCAAATTTCCTGCAACACAGATTGGCCAAGCAATGCAGCGTGATCACCTGCAGCCAGTGATGGCCAAGCGGGGCGTGTCGTCATGAATATGAGTCAGGTGTGTGTCTTGACCTCCGCCGAACCCCTGAGACTGATCGAACCCAGGTGAGGAACCACTGGATTACTTATACAAGGTTTAAGCATAAGTCCCCCGCTAAAGAATGCCCTGTAACGACTTACGAACAAATTCATCTAAGAACGGCCGTCCTGAACCTAACTTGTTAGTAAGCTGGGGAGCGTCTGTACACACACATACGGATGGTATTGTATGAGAATAAGACGACATACATACACGCACACACACACACACACACAGATGCAACAATATATCCAGTTTTGATGTTAAGATTTTGGGTTGTTTTTTTTTTGCTTTGTGTTTGTTTAGGGTTTTTTTTTTTTTTTTTTGCATAATTAGCCTTGTTTTTGTGACATTTTACATAACTTTTCACCCTATTCCTTCTTAATTTCCTTATTTTTTAATTAGATTAATATTTATTTAAAAAAAAAGATACACTGAATCCGCAATAATTGAAGCACTAAGTACCGAGGGATCTCGATCTCTCTCTCTCTCTCTCTCTCTCTCTCTATATATATATATATATATATATATATATATATATATATATATATATATATGCTCCCCCACTGACGAACATTGAAAGTGAAATGAAATTCAAGAACAGGTGATAATAGAACTTGAATAAAATCTATAGAAAGATATATCATAAGTATAAGTATGAAATATGATTAAACATTGTCCTGAGGTACACTTAATACTAGGCTCCAGCAGAGGGGCGTGGCTTACACCGGAGGTCTGGGAAGAGAAGCAGAAGATAAATTTCTGAACTCCTGTAAAAATTATAATGAACTGGATAAGAGTGAAATTCTCTGTAAGTCTGATCAAATCCACTGTGCTGTGCTTGGGAGGAACCAGGAGTTTAAACACGGGACATAATGATATTGATAATGTGATGATTATGGAGAGAGAGAGAGAGAGGTTAAAAGTTTTCTAAGTGTTTAATTTCATGTCCCCCACTAGTATGAACTTTCCACCTGTGAGCCAATGTGTGCGCACTGCTCTCAGAGGTCAGCACGTCTTGCACCTTTCCAGCAACGCACAGCCTGAAGTGCATGCGCGGCCACCACGTACCTCCAGATCCTATACAGATAACTTCATTATCTGGGACCGGGGACCGGGACCGGTGGGTTAAATGGTGTGCCTTGGCAATGCTGAGTGGTTTTGATGTGTAGGATGATGTTTACTGCGGTGTCACGGGAGGTGTCATTAACAATGATTTGTGATAGTCATGATTTAACACCATAAAGACTTAGCTTCAGACGCTCGAGCAGCAGGTTGAGTCAAGTCAGGTCAATGTGGGGCTGAGTGAGACACAAACCATGAATCATATTGGGAAATGATTCACAAATAATCCACCAATCAAATAGAATTATCTAGGATGCATGACACACACTTCGGGTAAATAAATAAATAAATCAGATTATCTTCGTGTTGAAGCTCGATTATAGTTCTCGGGTGCTCCTTCCAAGGGCAACCGGAAGCTGATCAGTTCAATTTTCCAGTGTCGCCCGTGTGTGTGTGTGTGTGTGTGAGAGAGATAGAGAGAGGATATGCTTATTATTAGACTGAGCTCAAGAGCATCATTACACCGCACAGTCAGTTATGGAATAACTCGGAGAGAGAGAGAGAGAGAGAGAGAGAGAGAGAGAGATTGTATACAGTACAAACTCGTATAGGTTACTTGTACAATGTTTAAACATATATTCCCATCTAAAGAATGCCCTGTAACAACTTATGAACAAATTCATCTAATGAACGGCCGTCTGGAACCTAACTCGTTCGTAAGCTGGGGAGTGTCTGTATATGTATATGTGTGTGTGTGTGTGTATATATATACATATATATATATATATATATATATATATATATATATATTACACTCATGCCTCGGTTTAACGGACTAATAAAGGGAAGACTGGTCTAAAGTACCCGATTGTCCGAAGTTTCCGATTCCATATATAGGTACTTCTCAAAAAATTAGCATATTGTGATAAAGTTCATTATTTTCTGTAATGTACTAGTAAACATTAGACTTTCATATATTTTAGATTCATTACACACAACTGAAGTAGTTCAAGCCTTTTATTGTTTTAATATTGATCATTTTGGCAAAAAAGTAAAGAAAAACCAAAAATCCCTATCTCAAAAAATAAGCATATTTCATCCGACCAATAAAAAGTGTTTTTAATACAAAAAAGTCAACCTTCAAATAATTATGTTCAGTTATGCACTCAGTACTTGGTCGGGAATCCTTTGCAGAAATAATTGCTTCAATGCGGCGTGGCATGGAGGCAATCAGCCTGTGGCACTGCTGAGGTGTTATGGAGGCCCAGGATGCTTCGATAGCGGCCTTAAGCTCATCCACAGTGTTGGGTCTGGTGTCTCAACTTTCTCTTCACAATATCCCACAGATTCTCTATGGGGTTCAGGTCAGGAGAGTTGGCAGGCCAATTGAGCACAGTAATACCATGGTCAGTAAACCATTTACCAGTGGTTTTGGCACTGTGAGCAGGTGCCAGGTTGTGCTGTAAAATGAAATCTTCATCGCCATAAAGCTTTTCAGCAGATAGAAGCATGAAGTGCTCCAAAATCTCCTGATAGCTAGCTGCATTGACCCTGCCCTTGATAAAACAGTGGACCAACGCCAGCAGCTGACATGGCACCCCAGACCATCACTGACTGTGGGTACTTGACACTGGACTTCAGGCATTTTGGCATTTCCTTCTCCCCAGTCTTCCTCCAGACTCTGGCACCTTGATTTCGGAATGACATGCACAATTTGCTTTCATCCGAAAAAAGTACTTTGTACCACTGAGCAACAGTCCAGTGCTGCTTCTCTGTAGCCCAGGTCAGGCGCTTCTGCCGCTGCCTCTGGTTCAAAAGTGGCTTGACCTGGGGAATGCGGCACCTGTAGCCCATTTCCTGCACACGCCTGTGCACGGTGGCCCTGGATGTTTCTACTCCAGACTCATTCCACTGCTTTCACAGGTCCCCCAAGGTCTGGAATAGGCCCTAGAGTACCTTTTCATGATATGCTAATTTTTTGAGATAGGAATTTTGGGTTTTCATGAGCTCTATGCCAAAATCATCGGTATTAAAACAATAAAAGACTTGAAATATGTCAGTTGGTATGCAATGAATGTAAAATATATGAAAGTTAAATTTTTATCAGTACATTACAGAAAATAATGAACTTCATTACAATATGCTAATTTTTTTAGAAGGACCTGTATTTCAATGATTATGTTACAAAAAACTTTAGCACACCATGTAATCTGCAAATGTAAATACTGTACCTATACTCTGTAAATGTACTCCATAAGATGGTAATGTAGACAGTACAGTATGTCGAAAATAGAAATTTGTTAAATATCATTCAGGCTTACCAATCGATGAGCAGGTGTTGCTTGATATGATGCCGTGATCTCATAACGGGGGACTCAGAATTGTACTATTCTGAGTCACTGGAGCTTTGCAGCTCCATTGATGTACAGTACACGTGCTGCTGGTTTCAGGCTGTTGAGGAGTTGAAGACTGCAAGCTTGACATAGACAATGTTGGTTCGCTTGGTGAGGGTGGGCTGGTTGGTATCAGCTGAGCCGGCAGTTTGTTTAGGTCTGAAGAAAGTGTCTAACTTCAACTTTTTGCCACCTGAGAATTGCTCTCTTAATGTTTCTCGCAAATTTCTGAGATTTGCACAATGAGCAGACACTTCTCTGTTCTTGGAATAATCGACGTAGTGTAGCACTAAGTCAAGAGCACTGCTCACTTCAGAAAGTTTGGGCAGCGTAACCAGCATCTCGTCTTCGTCCTCGCTGCTGCTACTGTCCTGGGTAGCCAGCACCTCAGCAGCAATCTCTTGCTGAGTGAGCATGTTGTACCCAGGATCAGCTTCATTTTTATTACACGTGTTGCGACACAGATGTAAACAATGCGACCTCTGGGCATCTGGCGGTCACATTCGGAAACAACGGCCCACGTCCAAACAATCCGGACGAGCTGGAAGCTACAGATTTTGTCAGTTGCATCCGAAATCCGTTAAAGCGAAGTCCATAAAACCGAGGCATATGTGTGTGTGTGTGTGTGTGTGTATATGTATATATATATATATATATATATATATATAAATAAAATGCAGCCGCCGTGAGGGGGGGCACAAACGAGTGTCTGTCTTCACGCCAGTCCCAAGCCCGGATAAATGCAGAGGGTTATGACAGGAAGGGCATCCGGCGTAAAACTTTTGCCAAAATACAGAATGCAAAATGTCAATACGAATTTCATACCGGATCAGTCGAGGCCCGGGTTAACAATGACCGCCATGAGTGCTATCAACCAACAGGGTGCTGGTGGAAATTGGACTACTGGTGGTATAAAAACGCGAGGTCGAAGAAGGAGAGGCGGCAGGCGTGTTCGTAGGCAAAGAGAGAAGAGAAAAGGCATGAGTCTAGGACTGAGAGTAGGAACTTTGAATGTTGGAACTATGACAGGAAAAGGTAGAGAGCTGGCTGACATGATGGAGGGGAGGAAGGTGGACATATTCTGTGTTCAGGAGACCAGGTGAAAATGTAGCAAAGCTACAAGCTAAGGAGCAGGGTTTTAATCTGTTTTATCATGGTGTGGATGGGAAGAGAAATGGAGTAGGAGTCATCTTGTAGGAGGGGTTTGTCAGGAATGTTCTAGATGTGAAAATAGTGTCAGACAGTGATGAGTCTCAAGTTAGAAATTGAAGGTGTGATGTTCAATGTTGTTAGTGCTTATGCCCCACAGGCAGGATGTGAGCTAGAAGAGGAGAGATTCTGGAATGAGTTAGATGAAGGGATGCAGAATACCCCCAGAGGTGAAAGAGTGGTCATTGGTGCAGATTTCAATGGACATGTTGATGCAGGCAACAGAGGGGACAAGGAAGTGATGGGCACGTTTTGTATCCGGGACAGGAATACAGAAAGACAGATGTTGGTAGATTTTTCAGAAAGGATGGAAATGGCTGTGGTGAATACTTTCTTCCAGAAGAGACAGGAGCATTGGGTGACTTATAAAAGCGGAGGTAGGAGCACACAGGTAGATTACATCTTGGGTAGGCAATGTAATTTGAAGGAAGTCAGTGACCACAAAGTAGTAGTGGGTGAGAGTGTTGCCAAACAGCATAGGGTGGTGGTGTGCAGGATGATGCTGATGGTGAGAAAGGTGAAGAAGGCAAAGGCAGAGCAGAAGACAAAGTGGTGGAAGCTGAAAAAGGAAGCGTGTCATGTTGTCTTCAAGGAGGAGTTGAAACAGGCTTTGGGTGGTCAGGAAATTCTTCTAGATGACTGGACAACTACAGCTAATGTGATCAGGGACACAGGTAGGAGAATACTTGGTGTGTCCTCTGGAAGGACAGTAGATAAGGAGACTTGGTGGTGGAATGAGGAAGGGCAGGAGTGTGTAAAAAGGAAGAGGTTATCTAAGAAGAAGTGGGACATAGAAAGGACCAAAGAGAGTAAACAGGAGTACAGGGAGACAGCATAAGACGATGGCAGTGGTGTCAAAGGCCAAACAGAGGGCGTATGATGACTTGCATGATAGGCTGGACAATAAGGAGGGAGAAAATGATTTATGCAGGTTAGCACAGCAGAGAAATAGTGGTGGGAAGGGCATGCAGCAAGTTAGAGTGATTAAGGACAGAGTGGGAAATGTATTGACTGGTGATAGAAGTATGCTGGGAAGATGGAAAGAGTACTTTGAAGAACTGATGAATGAGGACAATGAGAGAGAAAAAAAGAGTAGAAGAGGAGACTGTTGAGGACCAGGAAGTAACAAAGATTAGTTAGGGTGAAGTGAGGAGGGCATTGAAGAGGATGAAGAGTGGAAAGGCAGTTGGCCCTGATGACATATCGGTGGAGGTATGGAAGTACCTCGGAGAGGTGGCAGTGGATTTTCTGACAAGAACATTCAACATGGTCTTAGAGAGTGAGAGGATGCCGGAGGAGTGGAGGATAAGTGTGCTTTTGCCCATTTTAAGAACAAGGGAGATGTGCAGAGTTGTGGCAACTACAGAGGTTGATGAGCCATACGTTGAAGTTTTGGGAAACAATAGTGGAAACTAGACTAAGGGCAGAGGTCAGCATTGGTAAACAACAGTTTGGTTTCATGCCAAGAAAAAGCACCACAGATGCAGTGTTTGCTTTGAGGATGTTAATAGAGAAGTACAGAGAAGGCCAGAGGGAGCTGCATTGTGCCTTTTTGGATCTGGAGAAAGCATATGACAGGGTGCCGAGAGAGGAACTGTGGTATTGCATGTGGAAGGCTGGAGTGGCAGAGAAGTATGCTAGAGTGGTGCAGGACATGTATGAGAGATGTAAGACGGTGATGAGGTGTTTTGTCAGTGTGACAGAAGAGTTCAAGGTGGAGTGCATTAAGGGTCAGCCTGAGCCCGTTCTTGTTTGCTGTGGTGATGGACAGGCTGACAGACAAGGTTTGAATCTCCATGGACTATAATGTTTACAGATGATATTGTGATCTGTAGTGAGAGCAGAGAACAAGTGTTGGAAAATCTAGAGAGGTGGAGGTATGCCCTGGAAAGGAGAGGAATGAAGGTTCGCTACAGTAAAACAGAATACATGTGTGTGAACGACAAGGTGAGGTTACAGGGAGCAGAGATAAAGAAGGTGGAGGATTTTAAGTACTTAAGCTCAACATCCAGAGCAACGGAGAGTGTGGAAGAGAGGTGAAGAAGTGTGTGCAGGCAGGTTGGAATGGTTGGAGAAAAGTGTCTGGTTTGATGTGTGATAGGAAGGAATCAGCAAGAATGAAAGAAAAGTGTACAAGACGGTGTTGAGGCCAGCGATGTTGTATGGTTTAGAAACCGTGGCACTGGGGAAAAGATAGGAGGCAGAGCTGGAGGTAGCAGAGATAAAAATATTGAGGTTCTGTTTCGGAGTAACGTGGATGGATAGGATCAGGAATGTGTGCATCAGAGGGACAGCACATGTAAGACAGTTTTGGAGACAAAGTCAGAGAGGCTAGATTGAGATGGTTTGGACATGTACAGAGGAGGGATATTGAGTACGTGAGTATTAATGAGTAAGACTATCTCTGGAATCTGTTTAAGAAGCATATTTTCGCACATGTAATAGACACAGTATTTTACTTCCCATTCACGCATGTAATATAATACAGGGGATTTTACTTTTGGGTACAGAACTCATGGATTATCTTCATTCGTGGGAGGGGCTGGAACCAAACCCCCGTGAATAACGAGGGCCTACTGTACTGTGGTTTCCTCCCACAGTCCAAAAACATACACAGTAAGCTAATTAACTGTTCCAAATCTCCCTTAGGTGTGAATGGTTGTGAGAGTGTCAACCCTGCTGTGGCCTGACAAGCTGTCCAGGGTGTACCCCACTCTTGTCCAGAGTCGGCTGAGACGGGCGCCAGGCTCCCTGCAACAATAATTAGGATTAAGCGGTTCAGAAAATGAATGAATGAATGTTTACAGATGCTGTTCCTCTGATCTGACTCGGGTTGAACTACAGTATTTTGCAAATAAAAAAAAAAGGGGGGGGGGTCCGGATATTGTAGATGTGCAAATCTGGTAGAGACATAACTCAAAGATTTGCAGCTGTAATTACAGTGTAAGGTGGTCCTACAAAGTATTGACTCGGTGCCTGTGTGTGTATGTGTATGTATGTGTGTGCGTGTATGCAACAGCTTTCCAATTTTTATTTATAAAAAATTTAGAAAACCTTATTTTCTTCTACTTTATAATTATGTGTCACTTTGCATTGGTCTATCACAAAAAATCTCAATGAAATGATTTTATTCTTGTGGCTGTAACATTACAAAATGTGAAAAGATTCAAAGATGTGAATTACTTTTGCAAGCCACTGTACCTGATGAGTCCAGCTTAACTGTTGCAATATGCATCCTGCTAGAATACCTTACTGTTCTTTAAATTCAGGATTTACAAGAGGACTCGCACTTATTTGTAATGACAATCTGAGCTGCACAACCTAAGGAAGGACAGGGGACTTCAAAATAAACATACCTGTCAATTCCAGATTAGAATCAAATGAGTCAAAACCACCTGGGAAATAAATTTAATTTAATTCTGGACATTTCCATATTGGGACACAAATATAAGACAATTGAAAAAATGTAAACCTTTACATTCTGGGCGCACATTTCAACATGCATACCTGTGGAGTCGATTTGAGTAGTGCCCTCCATGAAATTATTGATGCCTGTGTAAGAGCCATCCAGAGCTGAGTGTTACAGAAGAAAACACGTTTTGTAAAAGAATCTTATAAGATAATTATTAGATAAGAAATTCCTGCATTCTGAGCTTACAGTGATTTGTAAAAGTATTAATACCCTTCCAATTCGTACACGTCTTGTCACATAACGACCACAAATGTAAAGTGATTTTATTGGGAATTATTTTTGTAATAGATTAATACAGTGTTGTGTGTCATTTTGAAGTGAAAGGAAAATAATACATAGTTTTCAATAAAAAATAAAATACTACTACTACTAGTACTACTACTATTAATATTAATAATAATAAATACATTAATTAATTAATTAATTAGTTAATTAATTAATTAAATCTAAAAAACATGGTATGTATTCAATCAACTCTGACCAGACTTCCTGTCCATGGTGAAGTTATGCTCTCAGTTTTCCACCAAACACAGTTGCTGTTTTGGCCAAATTTTGGCAAAAACACATTTTGGCCAAAAATTTACATTTTGGTCATATATGGCCAGAGCATCTTTTCCCTCATGTTTGGTGTGTCCCACACTGCTTATTGTCTGTCTTCCTTTCGGCTTTTTCCCTTTTACTCGGGAGTCGCCACAGCGAATCATTTGATTCGCACGTTTGATTTAGCAGAGGTTTTTACGTCGGATGCCCTTCCTGTCACAACCCTTTTAGCAAGGGACAGAAATACGCTGACGGCTTTGCAGCCTACTCTTTACGAAAGTCAGCAATGGTTCTTGTACATGCCTCTCACCATAGACAGTGAGAGACATGGCCCGCCTTTGATAACCCAGTTAGCCGCACTGGGGGGTGTCCCACACTGCTTATGTCAAACTGAAAATGAGACTTCTTATGAGTTTCCTTCAACAATGTCTTTTTTTCCTTGCCACTCTTCCATGAAGCCAGATTTGTGGTGTGACCTACTAATAGTTGTCATGTGGATAGATTCTGCCCTCCTCTCATGAGTGGTGGGCCTCTACAGTGCCTTCAGAGTTACTATGGTCTTCATATCTGTTTCTTTGATTAATGCACTCCTTGCCTGGCCTGTCAGTTTGAATTTTATTTTGGGGTATCAGAGTAAAGGAGGTTGAATGCACGCCACACTTTTCAGATTTTTTTTTATTTAAAATATTTTGAAGACTATGTATTTGCCTTCCACTTCAATTTTGCACCACTTTGTGTTGGTCTGTCACTTTTTTTAATTTGTTGTTGGTCTGTCAAATAAAATCTGAATAAAATAAATTTAGTTTGTGGTCATCATGTGAAAAAATCTGGGAAAGTTCAAGAGGTATGAATATTTTGCAAGCCACTTCAGAGGACAATATTAGAAATCATGTCTAAGTAAGTAATTAAGAAGTGGCAGTGGTGGCTCACTAGTTCAGGCTCTGCATAACTGATCACAAGATGAAAGGTTACAGTGATCCATTAACTTACCAGCATACAGGGGTGCTCGAAGGTTTACATACCCCTGGCAAAGTTGGTGATTTTTTTTTTTAAAGAATATGAATGATAATACAAAAAAAAAATCTTTAACTCATGGTTTGTGGTTGCATGAAATGATTTATCAAACTATTGTGTATTATCAAACGCTTTCTAAATCCTAATGTCAACAGAAACTAATTAGATCACCCTCATCAAAAGTTGGTTTTGGACTGATATCTCATCTCATCATACACATCATAAAAGTTGGCACACATGGCTTTAAACGGCTAATAAAGGTAACCATCCCCAGTTGTGTCCTATTTGCTGGAAATCAGTGGGTGCATTAAATGACAGTGAGTTTCTGAGCACCTGACAGACCCCTGCTTATTTCAGCCAGTGCTGAACTGGTGTTGCTGGATTCCAGGCAATGCAGAAAGCAAAAGAACTATCAAACAATCTGCAGGAGAAGGTAGTTAAACTTTATAAAAGAATTAAAGAAGATAAAAGAATATCCATGCAATTGAGAGTACCAATCAACAGTGTTCATTTTTCGTATTAGGAGTGGGAAATGAAGGATTCTGTTGAAATCTTGTTGAAACCAATTCAAGGTCAGGTAGAACAACAAAAATGTCATCCACAACTGGCAGAAAAATGGTTTGGGATGCAAACAATAAATAGAAACAACAAGGTGCACAATATGGAGGCACTTGAACAAAAATGGGCTTTGTGGTCAAGTTGACAGACTTACTATGTCAATACCGCAAAGAGTACAAAACACCATACAGCACAAGCCTCAAAACTTATGCAACAAAGTTATTTGGGTGATGAAATCAAAACTGAACTTTATGGCCACAACCATTTATGCTATTTTTGGAGAGGAGTCAAGGCCTGTGATGAAAAAGCCATTATTCCTTCCGGTGCTAGAAGATTGTTCCTTGCTTCACGTCTCTGTTTCCCTGTGATATCTCTGGTTCCTGGTTCCAGTTCCATGCTCGACCAGTTACCCACGCCTTAGTTCCCAGTGCTTAGTGTTTGTTGTGTTTTTCCATTCATCTCCAAGAGTTACCGTGCTTGCATCCTGCTTGAGTCTTTCCCCATTAAAATAATAAACCAGCTCTGTGTCCTCTTACACTGTCTCCTGCATTTCTGGGTCCAGTTGAAAGTCATTCCATCACAGAATCTTCTAGCCAACATGGACCTAGCAGAGACCGAGCAGCTCAGGCAGGCGTTGTCTAGCCAGGGACTCCTGTTAGGCCAGCAGGACTCCACCCTGCACTGGGTTATGGGCAGCCTCCAAAAATTGACCACCAGCATTGTTCAGCTCGGCGGAAGAATGGACGTCATCACTACCCAGCTCACCGTTCCGACCCCGCCCACTAACCCTTCACTCTCTGCACCAGCTCTCACCACGTGCCGAGACCCACTCATCCCCACCCTGGGAAGGTATTCAGGCACGATCAGCGCATGTGCTCAGTTCCTCCCCCAGTACCTGGACAACATCCTGATCTTCTTGAAGAGTCACGACAAACATGTCTGTCACGTAATAACGGTTCTTTACCGACAACTGGCGAACAAGTGGTTCGTCAAGGCAGAGAAATGCAATGCATGTCTCCACAGTGTCTTTGCTGGGGTATATCGTGGAGAAGGAACAGATAAAACCAGATCCGGAGAAGATGAAACCGGTATCAGAGTGGTCAGTTCCAACAACGCGCAAAGAACTACAGAGGTTCCTGCGACTTGTAAACTTCTACAGATGGTTCATCTGAGAGTATAGCCACCTAGCAGCCCCTCCTTATGCAGTTAACATCCGACAAGATACCCTTCCAATAGTCCCCTGGTGCACAAACAGCATTCGACTGGTTGAAAACCAGGTTCACCAACGCACCTGTTCTGATCCACCCAGACCCCACACTACAGTTTGTGGTGGAGATGGACATCTCAAATTCAAGAGTGGGGGCTGTCGTCTCCCAGGGCTCCCCTGCGGACCAGAAATTACACCCATGCGCATTCTTTTCCCGTCGCCTGTTCCCAACAGAACGAAACTATGGCATGGGGAACTGTGAGCTGTTGGCGGTGGTCCTGGCGCTCCAAGAGTGGCTGCACTGGCTGGAAGGGGCAGCCCATCCTTTCAACATCTAGACAGACCACAAGAATCTGTCATACCTCCATTCAGCAAAGAGATTGAGCTCCCGGCAAGCATGATGGTCCTTCTACATGGGGAGATTCAACTTTATCCTCACCTACCGCCCTGGATCACGAAATACTAAACCAGACGTTCTCTCTCGGCAGTACTCCCCAGGGGAAGACACCAGCATGGAAACTATCCTGCTTGCCTCCTGCATGCTCGGAGTGGCCCAGTGGGAGTTGGAGCACCTGGTCCAGGATGCCCAACAAGGAGAACCGGAGCTCGAAGGGTGTCTCCAGGGATGGTTATGTGCTCATCCAATGGCCAGAACTCCAGTGCTCCAGTGGGGACATGCGTCCAAATTGACCTGCCACCTCGGAGTCCACCGAACCCTTTTCCTCCTTTGACAACATTTCTGGTGGCCAACCATAACAGCCAACACCACAGAGTACGTCAGAGCTTGTGCCACCTGTGCCCAATGAAGTCCTCCCACCATGCACCTGCAGGTCTCCTCCAACCCTTGCCCATACCGCATCGCCCCTGGTCACCCATTGCCGTGGACTTCGTCATTGGGTTACCTCTGTCCGAAAGCAACACTGTCATCCTAACCATAGTGGACCACTTCTCTAAGGCGGTCCATTTAATCCTCTTACCCGAGCTCTTCTTGGCTATGGAGACAGTTGGCCCACTGGTCCAACACGTGTTCCGCCTCCATGGAATCCCCCAGGACATCGTTTCGGAACCGAGGCCCCCAATTCGCATCCAGGTTATGGAAGGTGTTTTGTGAGACCCTGGGGGTTTCCAGCAGCCTGACGTCTGGCTACCACCCCCAATCCAACAGGCAAGCAGAGAGGACAAATTAGAGCCTATAATCCTCCCTGCACAGTGTGCACGTCTTTGGACTTTATTAGGAAACCAGAGTACCTGAAGGAAAACATACAAGCATGGCGAGAACATGCAAACTCCATGCAAAAATGCCCTTGCCAAGCCTGGGACTCAAGCCCAGAAACTGCTAAATACTATACCACCATGCTGACAGTATCACCGGTTGGAAATAAAACGGAATCAGCCACAATGTCCTTCCAAAAAATTTTTCTTACCCCTGTACACAAGTGTCAGTGACCCCGGAACTGGGGATGGTGACATCAGTAAACATTGTGATCTTGAGGTGAGTGAGAGTGCAGAACACTTGATTGACTCCGACTTTTCATTGGTCTACAAATTGGTGTTGTACTGCCAAGTTATGTGTTGAGCATGCCGAGTTCCCTCTTGTGACGTGGTTATATGATTGTTATTGGAAATGTACACCAAATAAAAAAAGTTAAACAGATAAATAAGAGAGACAGTCTATGAGCTGGAGTAGTTTCACCAGAAAACATTTATATTAGGTAAAACTGAACTGTCAATCTAAAATAAAATGCATTTACTATTTTCTGGCAAGAAAGTGGGGAATTTTAAATCCCCAGTACCTCCAAGCTACCATTGTCGGGCTCGTTGAACAAGACCCTTAACCCTCAACTGGCAAGTAAATACAGACACAACAGATCTAGAAACTCTTTGAGATAAGTAATCATTTAACATTCCCACCTGGGTGTCCTGTTTCTTGTCCATTACTGAGCTGTTTGTGTCCATTACCTGTGGTAGTAAACCTTAATCATAATTGCTGCTGTGGCCAACATAATACGTGTGTTTGTTCTTATTACTCACCATTGGTTTCAGTATCTGGATTCTCTAATACTAACTCTGAGCCTAAATGAACATAAATAAAATGATTTAATTGTGATACTAAATTTTGGTGTGCACTATATGAGACCTGATCTTTAGTGACATGTCACTGTGACATTACCTGGAGCTTCAATTTGAGATCCAATATGAACTGTCAGGCTTTCACCTAAAGCAAGAGAACAGCTTTACAGGATTGTTCTTACATGCTGTAGTAGAGAAAAAAAAGACAATGCATTCTAGGATCTATACTCAACATACCATGTTCGCCATTTTCATGTGTCGCTCCATCAGTAGTTGTTGACTCTGAACACACATACACACATAGATATGCAGAAAGAAATCTTAACGGATGACCTCTTGAGTTGTGGTCAGGTAGGAGGGTAACGTATCATGTTAATGTTTCATCATACCCTCTGTCTGTGTTTGGGCTTCAGACGAAACAAAAACTGAACCACTTGTCTGATCTGATATCAGAGTTGACGAATGACTTGAAGACATTTGACCTGATGACACATGGCTCATTGATACTTCGTTTGGTGACCCTGATGAACAGAAGAACTGAACTAACATCTGACATTAATGTAGAAGAAATGCCTTGACAATTCAATTTACAGTGTAATTTAATGTGCATGTCACATGTAACATACAGTTAGATAAATACCATGAGAAACAGTGCCTGAGTAAGCACTATCAGCTGCTCCTGCAAAACATAAAACTTACCATAATTATCTGTGAGGCTTGATTTAAGAGTTTTAATACAATTCTTAATAATTCTTCATTTAAACATAAAACACCATTACCAGGGACCTTTGAGCCTGAGTTTCCATGACTAGCCACACTTAAAACTGCACCTACGATGACAATATCATGTTACAGAATGTAAAGCTTCCATGTTTAGATTCCAAGAACCAATATCATATACATATCCAGTCATTTGAAAAAATTAGGTCACCTCATTAAATAGTCTTAACTCTTCATTAAGAAATGTTCATATAACAATGTCCAATCTTGGTTTTATTTATTTCTTGAGAAGAACGAAATTTAATTTTAATTGAGATTTAATATTAAACCACATAAATTAAGATGGGTATACTAGGGCAGTGTTGGCCGAGTGGTATAGGGCGCTGGATTACTGATTCTAGGGTTGGGGTTCGAGTTCCACTCTCCACAAGGTTGTCACTGTCTCCCCAGTGCAGCTAACTGGGTTATCAAAGGCCGGCCATGTCTCTCACTGTTTATGGTGAGAGGCATGTAAAAAAATCATTGCTGACTTTCATAAAAAGTAGGCTGCAAAACCATTAGCGTGTTTCTGACCCTTGCTAAAGGGTTGTGTAAGGAAGGGCATCTGAAGAGCATCTGATGTAAAAACCTATGCCAAATCAAATGTATAAATCAGATGATTCGTTGTGGCGAAACCTGAAAAAGGTAAAAAAGCCAAAAGGAAAAGAAGAAGAAGAAATTAAGATAGTTATACTCATGAAGCAAAAATGCAGCCGTGAGGGGGGGGCACAAACCAGTGTCTCTCCCTCACGCCGGTCCCAAGCCCGGATAAATGCAGAGGGTTGCGTCAGGAAGGGCATCCGGCGTAAAACAAATGCCAAATAAACTATGCGAATCACAAGAAAGAATGACATACCGGATCGGTCGAGGCCCGGGTTAACAACGACCGCCATCAGTGCCGTCAACCAACAGGGTGCTGATGGAAATTGGACTACTGTTGGTCGAAGACGTCGAAGAAGGAGAGGCGGGAGGCGTGTCCGTTGCCAGAGAGAGAAGAGGAAAGGCATGAGTCTAGGACTGAAAGTAGGGACTTTGAATATTGGAACTATGACAGGAAAAGGTAGAGAGCTGGCTGACATGATGCAGAGGAGGAAGGTGGACATACTGTGTGTTCAGGAGACCAGGTGGAAAGGTCGCAAGGCTAGAAGCATAGGAGCAGGGTTTAAGCTGTTTTATCACGGTGTGGATGGGAAGAGAAATGGAGTAGGAGTCATCTTGAAGGAGGAGTTTGCCAGGAATGTTCTAGAAGTGAAAAGAGTGTCAGACAGAGTGATGAGTCTCAAGTTAGAAATTAAAGGTGTGATGGTCAATGTTGTTAGTGCTTATGCCCCACAGACAGGATGTGAGCGAGAAGAGAAGGAGAGATTCTGGAGGGAGTTAGATGAAGTGATGCAGAGTACCCCAGAGGTGAAAGAGTGGTCATTGGGGCAGACTTCAATGGACATGTTGGTGCAGGAAACAGAGGGGACGAGGAAGTGATGGGTAGGTTTGGTATCCAGGACAGGAACGCAGAAGGACAGATGTTGGTAGATTTTGCAAAAATGATGGAAATGGCTGTGGTGAATACTTTCTTCCAGAAGAGAGAGGAGCATAGGGTGACTTATAAAAGTGGAGGTAGGAGCACACAGGTAGACTACATCTTGTGCAGGCGATGTAATTTAAAGGAAGTCAGTGACTGCAAAGTAGTAGCGGGTGAGAGTGTTGCCAAACAGCATAGGATGGTGGTGTGCAGGATGATGCTGATGGTGAGGAAGGTGAAGAAGGCAAAGGCAGAGCAGAAGACAAAGTGGTGGAAGTTGAAAAAGGAAGAGTGTCGGGTTGTCTTCAAGGAGGAGTTGAAACAGGCTTTGGGTGGTCAGGAAGTGCTTCCAGATGACTGGACAACTACAGCGAATGTGATCAGGGAGACCGGTAGGAGAATACTTGGTGTGTCATCTGGAAGGAAAGTAGATAAGGAGACTTGGTGGTGGAATGAGGAAGTGCAGGAGTGTGTACAAAGGAAGAGATTAGCTAAGAAGAAGTGGGACATTGACAAAACCGAAGAGAGTAAACAGGAGTACAGGGAGACACAGCGTAAGGCAAAGGTAGCAGTGTCAAAGGCCAAACAGAGCGCGTTTGATGACTTGTATGCTCGGTTGGAAAGTAAGGAGGAAGAAAATGATTTATACAGGTTGGCACAGCAGAGAAATAGAGATGGGAAGGACATGCAGCAAGTTAGATTGATAAAGGACAGAGAGGGAAATGTATTGACTGATGACAGAAGTGTGCTGGCAAGATGGAAAGAGTACTTTGAAGAGCTGATGAATGAGGAAAATGAGAGAGAAAAAGAGTAGAAGAGGTGACTGTTGAGGACCAGGAAGTAGCAAAGATTAGTAAGGGTGAAGTGAGGAGGGCATTGAAGAGGATGAAGAATGGAAAGGCAGTTGGTCCTGATGACATACCGGTGGAGGTATGGAAGTGTCTAGGAGAGGTAGCAGTAGATTTTCTGACAAGAACATTTAACAAGGTCTTAGAGAGGGAGAGGATGCCAGAGGAATGGATGAGAAGTGTGCTGGTGCCCATTTTTAAGAACAAGGGAGACGTGCAGAGTTGTGGCAACTACAGAGGGATAAAGTTGATGAGCCATACGATGAAGTTATGGGAAAGAATAGTGGAAGCTAGACTAAGGGCAGAAGTCAGATGCAGTGTTTGCCTTGAGGATGTTAATGGAGAAGTACAGAGAAGGTCAGACGGAGCTGCATTGTGCCTTTGTGGATCTGGAGAAAGCATATGACAGGGTGCCGAGAGAAGAACTGTGGTATTGCATGAGGAAGTCTGGAGTGGCAGAGAAGTATGTTAGAGTGGTGCAGGACATGTATGAGAGATGTAAGACAGTGGTGAGGTGTGCTGTCGGTGTGACAGAAGAGTTCAAGGTGGAGGTGGGACTGCATCAAGGGTCAGCTCTCAGCCCCTTCTTGTTCGCTATGGTGATGGACAGGCTGACAGACGAGGTTAGACAAGATTCCCCATGGACTATGATGTTTGCAGATGACATTGTAATATGTAGTGAGAGCAGAGAACAAGTGCAGGAAAATCTAGAGAGGTGGAGGTATGCCCTGGAAAGGAGGGGAATGAAGATTAGCCTCAGTAAGACAGAATACATGTGCATGAATGCCAAGGACCAAAGAGGAACGGTGAGATTACAGGGAGCAGAGATAAGAAAGGTGGAGGATTTTAAGTACTTAGGCTCAACAATCCAGAGCAATGGAGAGTGTGGAAAAGAGGTGAAGAAGCGTGTGCAGGCAGGTTGGAATGGTTGGAGAAAAGTGTCCGGTGTGATGTGTGATAGGAGGGTATCGGCAAAAAGGAAAGGAAAAGTGTACAAGACGGTGTTGAGGCCAACGATGCTGTATGGGTTAGAAACAGTGGCCCTGGGGAAAAGACAGGAGGCAGAGTTGGAGGTAGCAGAGATGAGGGTGTTGAGGTTCTCTTTGGGAGTAACGAGGCTGGATAGGATTAGGAATGAGCACGTCAGAGGGACAGCACATGTAAGACGTTTTGGAGACAAAGTCAGAGAGGCTAGATTGAGATGGTTTGGACATGTACAGAGGAGGGATAGTGAGTATATTGGTAATAGGATGCTGAGGCTGGAACTACCAGGCAAAAGGCCTAGAGGAAGACCAAAGAGACGATTCATGGATGTGGTGAAGGAGGACATGAAGGTCGTTGGTTTAAGAGAAGAAGATGCAAAGGATAGGGTGAGATGGAGGCAGATGATTCGCTGTGGCGACCCCTGAAGGGAAAAGCCGAAAGGAAAAGAAGAATACTCATGAAGCAAAAAACATGAACAACAATGCTTAATTCTTAATAAAGACTCGATTTTTAATAGGGTGCCATAATTTTTTTCAACGGGCAGTGGTGGTTTAGTACTATCGGTGCTGGATCGCTGATCCAAAGGTTGGGGGTTCGAGTCCCACTCTCCACAAACTTGTCACTGTCGCCCCCAGTGCAACTGGGTTATCAAAGGCCGGCCATGTCTCCCACTGTCTAAAAGAGTTTCCAGTTTTCTCCCACAATCCAAAAACATGCCCAGTAAGCTGATTGGTGGTCACAAATTGCCTCTAGGTGTGAGTGTGAGTGCAAATGAATGTGTGTACTGGCTCTACAGTGGTCTTGTGAGCTCTGTAGGGAGTACTTTGCCCTCACCCAAAGTCAACTGAGATGGAGCATCTCTGCGACAATTATTAAGTTTTATTGAGTGGTTCAGTAAATTAATAAATGAATGGACTCTTGGAGGTGGATGGCTGAATAAATCAACCTGCATTTAAACCTGTGATCACCAGGTTGATGGTTGCACAAGAAAGGATACTTAATTAAATGTATGATTTAATGAAGTTGGCCTTGCTCATTCCACATTTTATTCCACTATAAATCTAATCCAGCTCCCTTATAAACACAACTTCTTTTTCTTTTTCTTCTTTGTCCTCTGCATCCCTCTCCATCACTCCAATCATCTGCATGTTCTTAGTCACCACCTCAATAATCATTGTCAATGCTACCATCTCCAAACAGTACAGCATTCACTTCTGTCTTCTAAACATTTCCCTTCAGTCTTGTAGATACCCCTCTATCCCAAATCGCTCCAGCCACTCTTCTTCACCCATTCCACCCTGACTTCATTCTTTTCTTCAAGCATGTAATACACATGACGGTGCAGAAAATGTTTCAGATGTGGTGAAAACTCTGTTGCCCTGAGGGACTTCAGACAAGCCGACTTCAACATTGAGCTCAGTTCGGGAAGCCTACCAAGTCACCATTCAGTTGTTTTACCTTGAGAACCTGAGGGCAAGACTTGGGAGTCTCTTCCATTAATTCCTGTGAAGATATGAAACATGCATGACTGCTAGGCATTTAGTTGTACATGAACAAATATGTAAATTGAAAAAAATGGGAAGTCTATGGCTGACACAAGATGACTTTCATTACCAAAAGTTTCAGCACCCCCACCAGTACCAGCTGCTGCTGCTGCTGCTGAGGAACCACTTGATGCTGTGATGCAACAATACATGAACAGTTTGAATATAATTTGTGTAAATTACATTTAAATCCTATGCTACAGATTTACAAATTTACCTCAAAGTACATGTCATAAGTAAATATTGTAGTATTTATATCATGGATCACCGATAAATCTCTAACATTTGGGGAGGCTACAGAATAGAATATTTATTTATGTGCTGAATTGCTTATAAGGAGCAGTGGTGGCCTAGTGGTATAGGTGCTGGATCACTGATCATAAGGTTGGGGTTTCAAGCCCAACTCACCACAGATTGTCACTGTCCCCCAGTACAGCTAACTGGGTTATCAAAGGCCGGCCATGTCTCTCACTGTCTATGTTGTGAGGCATGTAAAAGAACCATTGCTGACTTTTGACAATAGTATGCTGCAAAGCTGTCAACGTGTTTCCCCCCTGCGATGGCCTGGTGAGCTGTCCAGGGTGTACTCTGCCCCTGCCCAGAGTCGTCTGGGATGGGCGCTAGCCTCCCCGCGACCCTAATCAGGATTAAGAGGTTACAGAAAATGAAAAGAAATTAAATGAATTGCTTATTCCTATTATCAGCCAAATCTGCATGAAGGTGGATACACCCTGAACACTTCACCAGACCATCACATTGCTGATACACACACAGCCATTCATGTTCACACTTAAGTCATAATTTAGAACAGTCAATTGGCATAATTTGCAGGTCTTTTGACTGTGGGATAGTACCTGAAGGAAACCCAAGTTTGTTGAGACCATGCAAACTCCATAGAGAAGTGCACTTGCCAAGTTTGGAACCAAGGACCTTCGAACCAAGGTCCCTCTTGTTTTGAGGCAGACTACCCTACTGTACCACTAACATAATAGAGCATGATATACTGTAATTATAATACAGTCAAAAAGTTTGAGCTGAAAGCAAGATAACGTACACTCCAACAAGCCATTTTTGATAAAGGCTCTTATTAGCCCATCTTTGGTTGGAGTTCAACTTACAGTCAAGGCTTGTCTGTACCGCACCAACTCCATTCACTTTGAAACCTAGGAAATATCAAAACTTGGGGTTTTACACTCCATTTCCCTGAAAGCTGAAAGTACATTTAAAAAGAGATGGGGTCACTGAGTTTCTATTAGACTTACCCAAGACCCTTTTGTCACTGAATACGTGAGAAAAATGGACTAATGGACTTGTTACTTAGGTTAACGAATAGTGTTTACTCTCCTTACCATTTGGAGGTTCGCCCACCAGAGAAGTGCCAGGTAGAACAGTCACACCTTGAAGAGAATGAGCCCTTTTATTCAAGGCAAGATTATAGTCCGTTGAAATACCTCTCAGTACACTCTGAACCATATGTAACTCAAAGCTACCTTTGAAATAGATGTGTAAGCCTCATCAGAATCATTTCAGATTTTTGTAATCTTTTGGCTAAGATTTCCACATAACTGAGCCCTAACCTAACGAAAGAATGAATTTGTCCACTCAGCAGTAAAGGAAGCTTAAGTTGTGCTTTCTGAGATGCTTTTCAGAGGTGAGAGGGGTTTAGTGTTCTCTCAAATCCCAAAGAGATCTGTCCCCAAAAACTAAAAAGTGGATTAGCATCATCTTACCAGGGCCCTTGGGCACCACAGTGGCTTGCTGGGCTCCAGCTCCTGTGAAGAAAAAAAAATCCAGAGAATTAAGAAGCACATCCTTGAGGTTCCGCAAGATCAAATCTTGTTTGAGCATTTGGTCGGGTTCTAGTTGGGTCAGTAAACACTGAACAATGCCACTCTGTCGGTCTTGCAAGACTTTATACATTTTGTTCAAGGACAAAAAAGCAAACCTATCTAATTACATATTTGCAGTGTTTTGTCAGTATTTATATGCAGGTTTTAACTGATTTTATATTTATTATGTTCAGTTTAGATATGACACTCAATGTCTCATCAAAATAAATAATTTTAAAAATAGATTTATGTCTAAAATATCAACCTCTGTATTAAGGGTTCTCAAACTATCACATCTCACATTATACTATGAGGACCACAAAGCTGAAATATAGTAATAATTATTTAATTGCTTAATTAATCATTAGTTAAAACAAGCTCTTTGCATTTTAATGTAGGAAATTCAGGAAATAGTGATGCATATAAACTACTGTGGATTAATCCAAACTAGACCTTTCAAATACAATTCTCTAAAGTGTTAGTATATAAAACTTTTATCAAAGTTGCTGCAAATTGTCTTTACAGAACTCCAGATTAAGTAACCTGCTGCTGATTAAAAATCAATCCCTTTCACTAGAGTAATTTCTTTAAAGGCATTCAGTAAACAGGTTTTATAACACAGTAGGACGGTGACACCAGGGTGGTAGTGGCTTCGTGGTAAAGGCAATGGGTTAGTCATCCAAAGGTTCATCATTTTCTGTAACTGCTTTATCCTAATTAGGGTCGCGGGGAGGCTGGCGCCCATCCCAGCCAACTTCGGGCGAGGGCAGAGTACACCCTGGACAGCTCGCCAGGCCATCGCAGGGTGGAAACACGCCAACGGCTTTGCAGCCTACTCTTGTCGAAAGTCAGCAATGGTTCTTTTACATGCCTTTCACCATAGACAGTGAGAGACATGGCCGGCCTTTGATAACCCAGTTAGCTGCACTGGGGAGGACAGTGACAACCCTGTGGAGAGTGGGACTCGAACCCCCAACCTTTGGATCAGCGATCCAGCGCCCTATACCACTAGATCACCACTGCCCCGACTCATCCAAAGGTTAGTGGTTTAATTCCCACTGTCATCATTGTTGGGACCTTGAGCAACTCTCTTAACCCTCAGTTGCTCATTTGTATAAAATGATAATTACAAGTCGCTCTAGATAGAACGTCTTACAAATGCTGTAAATTACATGCAAATAAGAGTAGTCCTTACGGCAAACATGGTATTATGAGGAGAACTTGAGTGTATTTTAGAAATAGAGAACAGGAAAATAAAAAATGTTAAAGAGCCTGAACATATATTTTAACTTATCTCTTGGGTTGATCATAATGCTGATTACATTGTTGAGAAATGGCCACTTCATACTACAATTGTTTTTTTTCTCCACATAATACTACCTTACTACAGCCACGAACAGAATAAGTCACCATGGTGATCATAGCTAAGAATTACCATTATTAATCATGTGACTTATAAGGTACTGTATATGCATCATTATCTCCTGTTGAGTGCATTAATTACCTCGTCATCAAGTAAAAATTATTTAAGTGTGGGGATTATAGTAATGTTATCATTATTATTACTTAATTATTTTTAATCTCCATTATTAGATTTCAACTCGCATTACATAATTATGGATACAAACACAAGGTGTAAGCTTGGCCTATTAAACCATGGGTGAAGTTTTTATTTTTGGTGGTAAGTTGCTAACTTGTCACCCACCCTTCATATCTTGACCTTTGGAGTCATCATCATCTGTAAAGAAAGGGGAGATGGATACAGTTTATAACAACTGTTCACAAGTCTTTCACTTTCCTGATGACTTTTTCTTCTTCAGTCAGGCATTCTTCCTGATGCACTGTTTTTACATATAACTTTATTTAATGTAGTAAAATAAAACAAAACAAAACAAAACAAAAAATTAAACTGTCCTCGGTGTTACCCATGCTTATCCTACAGCATTACAATATAGACATTTTGTATGATGGTGGTTTATTTCTTGTTAAAATGCTTAGGATATTTTTACTTTTTTATGTTTATAAGGTGAAAGGGATTAAGACCACATGTTATATAGTTTGAAATTAGTAATTCAGTAGAGATGACTGGGTACAGATGTCAGTCAAAGCTGTGCCTTCAGTATTATCGTTATCTTTATTATTATAGTTATATCTCCACTAATTATCTTCCTTTAATACTGACATACATGTGTGAGGACAGGATTTGTTGGCACTTTATACGTAGTTTTATCTTTTATTTCAGTATTAGTCAGTTGTATAATTTCAAATTTGTGGATCTTCATTTCCTACCCTCTTCTTCCTCTGAGAGCTCTTCCTCCCCCTCCTCTGCTTCAAAATCATTTTCCACTGGTTCTTTATCTGGAAAGAGAGTTTTATGTATATACCTGTTTCAGTCGTTCCATTTTTCTTTTCATGGGATTAGGGGATAAAAAATAAGTATGAAAACCAGTGTACCTTCAACTGGAGCAGCTGACACTACTATTGCCAGAAAGACAAATGCTACTGAGGCAATTAAGAGATTTCTGTAAAATGTAAAACATCTTATGTAGGATTCTGTGGGTCTTGACACAACACAGCACATGAACAGGATTTGCAATAACCACAGATGTGTATTGTTATACCTTCAGGAAAATTATTCTTGTCGTCTCACACAGAATGCATGCTTTCTAAACTTTATGTAATGGTACATCAATGCATACATATAATAATACAGTATAAACCAATGAAATGTCACATATTCTTAAGCTTTTTTTAATGACTATTTATAACTATATAATCATCTTTAAATGTTATCTATCTATCTATCTATCTATCTATCTATCTATCTATCTATCTGTGTGTGTGTGTGTGTGTGTGTGTGTGTGTGTGTGCGCGCATGCGTGTGTCTGAGGATGCACACACACACACACACACACATACATACATACACACAAAAACACACAAATAAAGTTCATTCAAACACATTAACCACACTGGAACAGATTGTTATACATGACTAGTATGGATGCTAAACAGTGTAACTCTGAGTTTGAGGCATGATGCATCATTACTACTATCACCTTTCTTATAAATGTTTGCTTGCTGATCTGTGTCTGTTTCTGGATTTAGTACTAATTTAGCATCAAGAAAAATATCTGTCAGTGTTTTTATCATTGACTTACCGTGACATCTTCAGTACAGATCTAAGTCGGAAACTTAAGAACAGACATAGAGTAAGAAGCACACAGGTTTTTGACTTTCTTACGTTTCACTGGGCACAAATATTTGTTTTATACCCTCCCACTCCCCATCTTATTAAGGGGCAGGACTTTATTTCTAACCCTAGCCCTTATCACTGAAGTTACTCCCACTATTTGTACAAGAATTATTCAATAAAAAATGTTAATAATAGACTCCAATAATGTGATCAAATAATACATTACAGGCTGGTATAGTTTTAAAATGCTTTTTAAAACAAATTTTATGGACAAACCACAAATTTTGTTTTAAAAAAACATTAAAGCTACACATCAGAAATTGAAAAATTAACAGAAAACTCCTAACATGTTCTTTTTCAGCCAATTCTGGGCAAAGACAGGGTCCACCCTGAACAGTTCACCAGGCCATCACAGTACTCTAACCTGTATACCTTGCCTGACTAATTGCTCATTAGAGACCTTAAATTATTGCTTATCCAGTTGCTGTTCTTGCATCTCAAATCTTATACTTATTTGTGGGGTCTCTTCTCATCAGTTGGTTTTTCTCTGATCAGATGAAGATTGGAGATTGTTATCTGAAGAATAGTATACAAATTTCAGAGTCATGAATAACATTACAACAATCATAAAGATGTTTTTATTCATCAGGGACATCTATCCATATGCATTAACAGTATCAATGCCTGGGTATGTAAGAGGCTTAATGTATTAATGCTGCTTTACTGGTATTGAATACCTGCTGCCTTGGTGGGAGATTGCATTCCCGTTCCGCTTGCCAGTTGTCATCAGTAACAGTCAAGCCTTTATAATGTAATTAATGAGAGCACCCTTGCTTATTAACCCCCTGTGATGTACTTTATACAGGCTCTCTTTGTTCCATAGTGAAACATAATAGTCAGTCTTTTGTGTACATTTGTGTTTTAAATAGAATATTGCATCTGTTATCATACTTGAACTTTTCCCCATTGACTCCTTATTAATTTTCTGTGACATGATTAAATCCTGACTGAGAATTTTCCTGTCACCACTGTTGTTTTGAACCCCCGTGCACAAGATGCTTTTAGAGTAAACTGTTCCCCTAGAAATCAGAACTGTTACCTGCCCCATAGGATTAAATGACCAAGCTCTGTTGTAGGGATGTATAGAAAGGCTACATTATTACATGCAAGAGAGATCTGCTGGTCATCTTGCCAAGATTTCTTTTAGCCAGATTTGTGTCCTATGCTTCTCCAGCTTCCTGCAGGCCTGTCTGATCCAGAACAATAGCCCTCTGTAATGGAATGAAACCATAGCAGCTTTGGAGCCAATATTGGGTGATGAGATTGGATCCAGAATCCTTGGTGCTGGTTCCATTCAGATTTACTGGGGTTAGGGGTCAGCCACTGAGATTACGTCTTTACTGTTCACATAGTGTTTGGTGTGCCATGCTGACAGATTTAGGGGGACAAGAGATGTGTTACTGGGAATTTGCAGACTTGGCAAATACTAAATCACTTTAAAAGAAGATTCTAAAACACACAGAAAAGTCCAGAAGCTCTGTGCTACTAGGTTTACACATTGCAGTACAACATGCTGGGAGTATACTGATCAGAGACACTGATTGAAGAAAATCCACATTGGCATCTGTCCTGTTCTCAAGCGTGCAGAGTCTCTTTCCTCTCTTCTTGAGTTTCAACATCTAAAGCAATCATAAATTTTCCTTTATCTTGGTGGTCAGGAGACAGCTGTTCTCCTCTTGAAGTGGCTGTTTGGTTTAGAGTCAAGATCTTCCTGAAATTTTGAGATGAGTGTTGTGTGAGCCTCCAGACTATTCTATAATTAATCAATCTTGGAAAACTGTGGTAGATTGCAGATAGCCATTATGTTTCTTCAAAACACAATGCATGCTTCAGCTTGCTCTGTCTAATCTCGTATGAATTCTGTCCATCTTCCTTTCGGCTTTTTCCCTTTTACTCAGGAGTCGTCACAGCGAATCATTTGGTTCGCACATTTGATTTGGCAGAGGTTTTTACGTCGGATGCCCTTCCTGTCACAACCCTTTTTAGCAAAAGACAGAAACACCCTGACGGCTTTGCAGCCTACTCTTTACGAAAGTCAGCAATGGTTCTTTTACATGCCTCTCACCATAGACAGTGAGACACATGGCCCGCCTTTGATAACCCAGTTAGCTGCACTGGGGGGGGGGGGGGGGGCAGTGACAACCTTGTGGAGAGGGGGACTCGAACCCCCAACCTTTGGATCAGCGATCCAGCGCCCTATACCACTAGACCACCACTGCCCCTCTCGTATGAAATCTCACTGTCATAATTAAAGTGTTAAAGGTTGCATCATGAGAGTATAATAGTCTACATTACGTGTAACTCTTCTGAACAGGGAAATATTCTGCATAGTTCTGCAGAAATAAAGTAAAAGGAATTAATAGATATTAGAGTTTCATTCATTCGAGGGCAGTGGTGGCCTGGTGGTAAAAGGTGCTCGCTGATCCTAATGTTGGGGGTTTGAGTCCCACTCTCCACAAGGTTGTCACTGTCCCTCCAGTGCGGCTAACTAAGTTATCAAAGGCCGGCCATGTCTCTCACTGTCTACGGTGAGAGGCATGGAAAAGAACCATTGCTGACTTTCTACAAGAGTAGACTGCAAAGCTCTGAGTGGGTTTCCGCCCCTTGCAAAAGGGTTGTCTCAGGAAGGGCATCCGACGTAAAAACCTAAACCAAATCAACCATGCGAATCATAGATTTGCTGTGGCAACCCCTGAGAAAAAGGGAACAGCTGAAAGGAAAAGAAGAAGACATTCATTCATTCATTCATTCATTTCCTGAACTGCTTAAAAATAATTAGGGTCATGAGGAGGCTGGCTCCCATCTCAGTCAACTCTGGGTCAGGTACACCCTGAACAGCTCACCAGGCCATCACAGGGCCAACACTCACACAACCATTCATACTCACACTCACACCTAGGGGCACTTTGGATCAGCCAATTAACCTACTGTGCATGTTCTTGTACTGTGAAAAGAAGCTGAAGTACCCTGAGGAAACCCACGCAAGCACGGGGAGAACATACAATCTCCACACAGAAATGCCTGAGCTGGGAATTGAACCCGGGACATTCTTGTTGTGAGGCAAACACGCTAACCACGACACCACCATGCTGTTCCAGATATCAGACAGCATAAACTTAACATAATATTGTACAATACAATATCAGCATATGATATAATCATACTAACCATGCAATATTATACAAATAGTGCCATAATACTTTATATAAACAAATTTAATGAGTTTTATGGGTTTGTACTATGTATTTGTAGTATTTTATGCAATAATCTCAAAGCAGCTTTGCATAATTCTGGATGTAATTGCCACGACCATGATGACGATCATAAAACACTGCTTGGGATATACTGGTACACTATTATTATAATGTATTCTATACTAAAAGCATATACTTAAAGCATATACTAAATACATATACTAATGGTTATATACTAACCTATATACCAAAATTCACATATTAAAACAATATATGAAAACTATGTGGAACAAACCAATTCTGGGCAAAACAGGGTACACCCTGAAGAGCTCCTCAGTGCATGGAAGAACAATACCCCCCATCCATTCACACTCACACCTAGGGGCAATTTGGAAGGGCTAGTTAGCCTGCTGTCTATGTCTTTGGAGTGTGGTAAGAAGCAAGAGCTCCTGAAAATAACTCCCACAAGAAATAGGGATAACATCCAAACTCCACTCACTGAGCCACTCACAATGCCTTCACTGAGCCCCAGACTTGAACCAAGATCCTTCTTGCTGTGAGGTGGACGTGCTAACCACTACACCAACCTGCCACATGATATGCTAAAAATATATGCTAAAACTGTATAGTAAACTCTTATGCTAAAACATATACTTCAGCCCATATAGTGAAAGCCATGTAACAAAAGTAAATACAACACGTACAAAAACAAACCTGCATTAAATCCCACTACTCAGTCCTTTTTGTGAGTATCCTGTCATATAATTTTGCTGATGTTCAAAAGAGTAGTGGTGATACTAAACTAACCATTATATGAAAAATAAATATAGAACTGTTATCTTATTTATCTTGCAATTTAAATTTTAAATGCCCTTTACAACACATTAAGAAAAAAATCAACTGTGAAATAAGTGTCACTGAGTGTGAGTAAGACCCTGTATGTAAGGTAAAGGTAAATCTTTTCTCACAGATATCAGTCTCAGGAGCAGTGGAGACACTGAAAGCCTTTTCACCGTAAATTAAAGTGTAATATTTCAGAAAAGTTTCTTGTGGCCTTCCTCACCTTTTTGACTCTTTGGTTAAGTGGGTCACTGCAGGCTGGGGCATATAATATGTTTCCAGGGGGTCAGGCTTCATTGGCTGTCTACCTTTGGAAATTTACTCTGTTTTTTTTTTTTTTAGTGAAGTGTACATCACTGGATGTGGTGAAATTTGTACTGACTGGTGCTGATTCTTGCTTCAGCCAGCAGGACATAGGCTCTCTTTCTCTCTCTCTCTCTTTTTCTTCCATGCAGTTTAGTGACTTTTGTCTGAGGTGCTCTTCAATCCTCCTCCCCTACCCTTCAATTTAACAAACACCCGGCATGGACCACCAAGTCTCGTTAATATGTAATGTGAGTCTGAGGCCCCTGCTTTGAGCACCATTTAGAGGCGCACGTGGAAAAGTATTTTATAGAGAAAGGGTCAAATGATCTCTCCTGTTATGTGACTACAAGATTAAAAAAGGAGTTCTCAAATAATGCTCTTTTTTGCCCTCTCTTAAACCTGCTGAAACATTACCCAACTTTACCATTAGTTCTGTGATCTGATAACATTCCCCATCAACCACAGGCAGGTGGACCCTGCTTGAGAAAGTGTTTATCATATGAACTCAAGGGTAATCACTTACAAAGTAAGCCCACCCAGAACACAGCAGATTTTTTCTGCAGACTTATAAAACGTAATTAGGTATGTATTGGCAATACATTGGCAATATATTGGCAATACAAAATTGGCAATTATTGGCAATATGGGGCAGTGGTGGTCTAGTGGTATAGGGTGCTGGATTGCTGATCCAAAGGTTGGGGGTTTGAGTCCCACTCTGCACAAGGTTGTCACTGTCCTCCCCAGTGCGGCTAACTGGGTTATCAAAGGCAGGCCATGTCTCTCACTGTCTATGGTGAGAGGCATGTAAAAGAGTAAAAGAGTAGGCTGCAAAGCCATCAGTGTGTTTTTGTCCCTTGCTAAAGGGTTGTGTCAGGAAGGGCATCCGAAGTAAAAAACCTATGCCAAATCAAACGTGCGAATCATTCGCTGTGGCGAACCCTGAAAAAGGGAAAAGCTGAAAGGAAATCTCATCTCTTCTGAATATTTACTCTCCTCTTATTTTACCATTCGCAATGTCTTCTAAAGTCCTTCTAACGGTGGAAGTCCTGGTCTCCAATGTACTCAATAAACTATATAAACTTAGTCAAAATAAGAGACTTCGAGAACAGAAGAGAAGAAGCAGCTTCATTTGATCACACAGGCAACCATTTTCCATTTCCCATTATTTTCATCTTCTGTCTCTGATACTGCTTCAGTTCCTTCTAATCTTGTTGATGTCCTCCATGCTTTGGTGACATCATCTCCTGTCTTTATAATTTCCCCTTATTTTCAGGTTGTTTTTCGAACTTTTATTTTTTAAAAATTGCACCTATTTCCTCTTCAACTTTATTTGGCTGTAATTTCCCTAATTGTTAACACAGATCATATTGGCTCTGCACGCTGTTTCCTTGCTTCACATACCTCGCAGTAATGTTCATTCATTTTTCATTCAAGCTTCTCACCCCTACTGGGACATAGGCTGCCAACAAGTTCCATCCATCTATCTCTCTCCTGGGCCAGGTTTTCTAGCTGACCCCATGAGTAGCCCATCTTCTTGGCATCCGCGTACAGGTTTCGTGGCCAAGTGTTTCTCAGCCTCCCTCTCTTCCTTTTTCCTTGGGAGGTTCCACCTCAGGGCTTGCCTTGTTGTGTTGGTGGCTGGTTTGCCCAGAGTGTGGCCTAATCACCTCCAGCAATGTTGTTTGATTTCGACTTCTACCGGCTTTTGCCTTGTTTGTTCCCACAGTTCCCTACTGTTGATCTTGTCAGGCCATCTTATCCGGAGGATCCGATCTGTCTCAGGCAGCCATTGATGAAAGTTTGGATCTTTTTTGTGGTAGTGGCGGTGGTTCTCCATGTTTCAGCTCCATATATTAAGACAGACTTCACGTTGGTGTTAAAGAGCGTTATCTTGGTGTTGGCTGATAGGTCTCGTGAAGCCCAGATGTTCTTGAGCTGTAAAAAGGCTATTCTGGCCTTGTTTGTTCTGGCCTTTACATCTGCGTCTGTCCCTTCTTTGGAGTTGACAATGTTGCCAAGGTAGGTGAAGCTGTCCACCTCCTCTAATGCCTCATCTTCCAGAATGATAGCGGATGCATTGTTGGTGTTGACTTTCAGGACCTTGTTTTTTCCTCGATGGATGTTCAGACCTCGCTGGCATGAGGTCTCTGCCACGATGCTTGTTTTTTTTTTTTGCATCTGATGTTGAGCATGTGAGAGCATGGGGCAGTGGTGGTCTAGTGGTATAGGGCACTGGATCGCTGATCCAAAGGTTTGGGGGTTCGAGTCCCACTCCCCACAAGGTTGTCACTGTCCCCCCCCAGTGCAGCTAACTGGGTTATCAAAGGCGGGCCATGTCTCTCACTGTCTATGGTGAGAGGCATGTAAAAGAACCATTGCTGACTTTCGTAAAGAGTAGGCTGCAAAGTCATCAGCGTGTTTCTGTCCCTTGCTAAAAAAAGCGTTGTGACAGGAAGGGGATCCGACGTAAAAACCTCTGCCAAATCAAACGTGCGAATCAGATGATTCGCTGTGGCGACTCCCGATTAAAAGGGAAAAAGCCGAAAGGAAGACAGACAGTTCAGCATGTGAGAGCAGTGCCAGGTCGTCAGCAAAGTCCAGATCATCCAGTTGTGAAGAGAGAGTCCATTGTATGCCATTCTGTCTCTGGGATGTGGATACATTCATAATCCAATCACTGTCAAGCAGGAATAGAAAAGGGGACGGCAAGCATCCCTGTCTGACCCCTGTTCGAACTTGGAAAGCATCAGAGACCTAGCTTCCATGGACTACCCTGCAGGTGAGTCCCTCGTATGAGTTCCTGATGATGTTGGTGAGTTTCGATAGTACTCCGTGGTGTCGTAGCAGTTTCCATAGGGTCACTCTGTCCACACTGTCAAAGTCTTTCTCATAGTCGAGGAAGTTGTCATAGAGAGAGGTATTCCACTCCAGGGACTGCTCCAGGATGCTGCGTAGCATTGTGATCTGGTCTATGCACGAGCGGTCTTTCCGGAAGCCTGCCTTCTTGTCTCTAAGCTGTGGGTTGACGATGTCTTTCATCCTGTTTAGTAGGCTCCTGCTAAAGACCTTTCCAGGAACTAACAATAGGGTGATACCTCTGTAGTTTGCAGTTACTGAGATCTCCTTTCTTTTGCAGTTTGATGAGGTATCCCTTCTTCCACTCTGATGGCACTTGTTCTTCCTCCCAGATCTTTTCAAAGAGGGTTAGAAGTGATGTCCATATCTGGCTTCAGTGCCTCTTCCGGGATGCCTGTCTTCAGCTATCTGAGAGCTTTTATAATTTCCTCCTTGCTGGGTGGACTACAGTCAATCGGGAGGTCTTTGTCAGCTGTCGGGATGTATGGTGGGTTTTATGGGGCTGGTCGATTTTGGAGCTCTTCAAAGTGTTCTCTCCATCTGTTCTTTTGTCCTGCGTCACTTGGTATGGCTTTCCCGACTTTTCCTTTTACTGGTTTTTCAGGCTTGGGGAACTTCCCGCTGAGCTTCCTGGTGATGGTGTAGAGGTCCTTCATGTTTCCGTATCGTGCAGCTTCCTCTGCCTCTGTAAGTGCCTCCACATACTTTTTCAAAGAGGCGGCTGTTATCCACTCCTTGTGGCTTTGAGTCTTGTAGCCCAGTATCTCTTGGCAGGTTGATGTCACTGACTCTCTCATCGCCTTCCATTTCCCATCTACAGTTTCTTCTTCAAGCAGCTCGCAGAGGACTTGGAACCCATTTGTGAGAGCCAGTCTGTATTCTTCCAGCTTCTCTGAATCCTTTAGGAGTCCCATGTTGAAGCACTGGCGTATTCCTGTTCCCTCACTCCAGCTCCTCTTCAGCTTGAGCTTGAGTCGAGCCACCAGTAGGTGGTGGTCGGAAGTGATGTCTGCCCCCTCTTGACTCGCATGTCTTGTAACGACCGGCGGAACTTTGGCGATGCTCACATGGTCAATCTGATTTTTCGTGTTGTCCGGTGAGACCCAGATTACCTTGTGGATGCACTTCTGGGGGAAGAGAGTTCTGCCAATGACGAAGTTATTTAATGCACAAAAGTCTGCAAACCACTCCCCATTGTTGTTCATCTAGCCCGGTCCTTGTTGACCCATGACTTCTGCATAGCCCTGATTGTCACTGCCCACCTGAGCCTTCATGTCACTCATGATGATGTTGAGGTCTCTGTTTGGGCAGGTCTCAATGATGGTCTGGAGTCTGTTGTAGAATTCCTCCTTATCCACATCATCGCCTTCATTGGTAGAGGTGTAGCACTGAATGATGTCCATGTTGAGCTGTTTCTTCTTGGTCCTGAAGGATGCTGTTAAGATGCGTGGTTCATGGGCTACCCATCCAATGAGGGCTCTCTCTGCTGTTTTGGAGAGCATCAGTGCCACTCCCTGGGTACGTGGTGCATCCTCTCCCTCATGACCGGAAAGCAGCAAGGTTTCTCCCGAGTCGAGTCTCCTCTTGCTGCTGCCTGTTCATCAGGATTTGCAGATCCCAAGGATGGTTAGGCCGTAGTTCCTCATCTCTGCAGTCACCTGTGCCGTTTTCCATGCTTTGTACATCGTCCGTACATTCTATGTACTAATGGAGGTGGAGTTTCTAGCTGGGAGGATGGAGGTCTGCTAAATGGCTTTAAGATGGCGCTGGCTTTCATCACTCAGCGTCATAGGTCCACCAGCTGGAAGTCCATCCTCTCCCAGGAGTGTTGTTAGATTTGGATTTCTTGTTGGCTAATTGTGTCTTCTTTTTTTTAACAGGGTTGGAGTGCTGGCCCTTCGCCTTACCCTCCTCCTTTCTCATCCAGGTTTGGGACCAACCATGGTGGAGTTTCGCAGTAATGTGCAAGTATCCTAATCGTCTATCTAGGCCATCATTCCAGAACATGTTCTGATCTTAACTGCAGTTTTGTTTTTCATTTTATAAGGAATACTTTTACAGTGATATTGCTTCACAATGACTCTATGTATTTTATTAATTATTAGCAAGCCAATATTTTGCAAACCATGAATAAGTAGTGCCAATATTTTGTATTCCATGAATCATTAGCGATCTAATGTTTTTGACCACCTCCAGACTAAATTGGAGTGCCCTCACATTCGATGGCTTGCATTTGCAGTTGTCTTTTTCTCATGTCAAATTGGCCCATTCCTTCTGTTCTAACTCCCGTCTTTTATTTTGGTTCATATCCTGGGCTTTGAGCTTTAAGCATTCCATTACATGTGTTTTTCTAAGCTGTATTTTATCAGATTAAACAGTCACATAATATGCAACTTATTTACTCAATGTTCTAGAAGTGACAAGAGTGTGAATGTTCTAGAAGTGAAAAGAGTGTCAGACAGAGTGATGAGTCTCAAGTTAGAAATTAAAGGTGTGATGGTCAATGTTGTTAGTGCTTATGCCCCACAGACAGGATGTGAGCGAGAAGAGAAGGATAGATTCTGGAGGGAGTTAGATGAAGTGATGCAGAGTACCCCCAGAGGTGAAAGAGTGGTCATTGGGGCAGACTTCGATGGACATGTTGGTGCAGGAAACAGAGGGGACGAGGAAGTGATGGGTAGGTTTGGTATCCAGGACAGGAACGCAGAAGGACAGATGTTGGTAGATTTTGCAAAAAGGATAGAAATGGCTGTGGTGAATACTTTCTTCCAGAAGAGAGAGGAGCATAGGGTGACTTATAAAAGTGGAGGTAGGAGCACACAGGTAGACTACATCTTGTGCAGGCGATGTAATTTAAAGGAAGTCAGTGACTGCAAAGTAGTAGCGGGTGAGAGTGTTGCCAAACAGCATAGGATGGTGGTGTGCAGGATGATGCTGATGGTGAGGAAGGTGAAGAAGGCAAAGGCAGAGCAGAAGACAAAGTGGTGGAAGTTGAAAAAGGAAGAGTGTCGGGTTGTCTTCAAGGAGGACTTGAAACAGGCTTTGGGTGGTCAGGAAGTGCTTCCAGATGACTGGACAACTACAGCTAATGTGATCAGGGAGACAGGTAGGAGAATACTTGGTGTGTCATCTGGAAGGAAAGTAGATAAGGAGACTTGGTGGTGGAATGAGGAAGTGCAGGAGTGTGTACAAAGGAAGAGGTTAGCTAAGAAGAAGTGGGACATTGAGAAAACCGAAGAGAGTAAACAGGAGTACAGGGAGACACAGCGTAAGGCAAAGGTAGCAGTGTCAAAGGCCAAACAGAGCGCGTTTGATGACTTGTATGTTCAGTTGGAAAGTAAGGAGGGAGAAAATGATTTATACAGGTTGGCACAGCAGAGAAAAAGAGATGGGAAGGACGTGCAGCAAGTTAGATTGATAAAGGACAGAGAGGGAAATGTATTGACTGATGACAGAAGTGTGCTGGGAAGATGGAAAGAGTACTTTGAAGAGCTGATGAATGAGGAAAATGAGAGAGAAAAAAAAGAGTAGAAGAGGTTACTGTTGAGGACCAGGAAGTAGCAAAGATTAGTAAGGGTGAAGTGAGGAGGGCATTGAAGAGGATGAAGAATGGAAATGCAGTTGGTCCTGATGACATAATGGTGGAGGTATGGAAGTGTCTAGGAGAGGTAGCAGTAGATTTTCTGACAAGAACATTTAACAAGGTCTTAGAGAGTGAGAGGATGCCAGAGGAATGGAGGAGAAGTGTGCTGGTGCCCATTTTTAAGAACAAGGGAGACGTGCAGAGTTGTGGCAACTACAGAGGGATAAAGTTGATGAGCCATACGATGAAGTTATGGGAAAGAATAGTGGAAGCTAGACTAAGGGCAGAAGTCAGCATTTGTGAACAACAGTTTGGTTTCATGCCAAGAAAGAGCACCACAGATGCAGTGTTTGCCTTGAGGATGTTAATGGAGAAGTACAGAGAAGGTCAGAGGGAGCTGCATTGTGCCTTTGTGGATCTGGAGAAAGCATATGACAGGGTGCCGAGAGAAGAACTGTGGTATTGCATGAGGAAGTCTGGAGTGGCAGAGAAGTATGTTAGAGTGGTGCAGGACATGTATGAGAGATGTAAGACAGTGGTGAGGTGTGCTGTCGGTGTGACAGAAGAGTTCAAGGTGGAGGTCGGACTGCACCAAGGGTCAGCTCTCAGCCCCTTCTTGTTTGCTATGGTGATGGACAGGCTGACAGACGAGGTTAGACAAGATTCCCCATGGACTATGATGTTTGCAGATGACATTGTGATCTGTAGTGAGAGCAGAGAACAAGTGCAGGAAAACCTAGAGAGGTGGAGGTATGGCCTAGAAAGGAGGGGAATGAAGATTAGCCTCAGTAAGACAGAATACATGTGCATGAATGACAAGGACCCAAGAGGAACGGTGAGATTACAGGGAGCAGAGATAAGAAAGGTGGAGGATTTTAAGTACTTAGGCTCAACAATCCAGAGCAATGGATAGTGTGGAAAAGAGGTCAAGAAGCGTGTGCAGACAGGTTGGAATAGTTGGAGAAAAGTGTCCGGTGTGATGTGTGATAGGAGGGTATCGGCAAAAATGAAAGGAAAAGTGTACAAGACGGTGTTGAGGCCAACAATGTTGTATGGTTTAGAAACAGTGGCCCTGGGGAAAAGACAGGAGGCAGAGCTGGAGGTAGCAGAGATGAAAATGTTGAGGTTCTCTTTGGGAGTAACGAGGATGGATATGATTAGGAATGAGCACATCAGAGGGACAGCACATGTAAAGTCGTTTCGGAGACAAAGTCAGAGAGGCTAGATTGAGATGGTTTGGACATGTACAGAGGAGGGATAGTGAGTATATTGGTAATAGGATGCTGAGGCTGGAACTACCAGGCAGAAGGCCTAGGGGAAGACCCAAGCGACGATTCATGGATGTGGTGAAGGAGGACATGAAGGTCGTTGGTGTAAGAGAAGAAGATGCAAAGGATAGGGTGAGATGGAGGCAGATGATTCGCTGTGGTGACCCCTGAAGGGAAAAGCCGAAAGGAAAAGAAGAAGATTCACTCAATGTATTGTTTTTCTTCTTTCGCTCAGTCAGCTAGTTCTGCCATGGTTGTTGTGCCATTGTTGTCACCATCGTCACCCACCTGATCTCCTTGGGTTTTTACACCCGAGCATAGTGGCTCATCAGGCCGGTGCTTGTCCCCAGTTTCTGTAGCGTGAAGCAACCAGGAGTTCAACTCCTCCTGGATGGGACGCTAGTCCATCGCAGGTTACCTTCCCAGTATATTTTCACTGGTATGCATTTATACTGCTGGGTGAACAGAGACACCCTAGTGGTTGAGACCTTGCCCAGGGGTCTTAGCACAGTGAGGGTGTCAGTGGGATTTGAATCCACAACCCCCGATCATGAGCACAGCACCCTAATCACTACACCACCAGCCCCATCCCCTGTTCTTCTTGACTACCTGGAATTCCACTCTATTACCTTGTTCCAGCCCATTCTTCTTGAGCTTCAATCTGTAACACGTTTTCACTTAGCCCATCCTCCTACTGTCACCCATGATTAGATCATTCATTCTTAACCAGCAACATGTGACCAGTCTACCATGACTGATGGCTTCACATCTGATAATTATTCCAGTACCTCTTTTTTTCCTTCTGGCTCCCCTTACATTCCCTTACTCTCGCTTGAGTATTATCATCAGTTGATTAAATGAACCAAGTCAGGTGTACTGCTGTTTGGTTGAAAATGATCTGCAGCGAGACGGGCCTTTGTGGCATGAGTTTGCTGCCCCTGCCCTAACGGCTTGCCAGAGTCTCCAACAGATTACTCCTCAACTTCTCCCATGGAATCCAAGGCGCCTTCCTCCTCCACCGACATCATTGTGTTTGACAGGCTGACTGACTTTCAATAAATTTTCTCTTTCCTTCTTTCAGTCTCAGGGTAGTTATTCCATCAATACACTAATAATAATAGTCAAACATGGGTATTCATTCATTCATTCATTTTATGAACCGATTAATCCTAATTAGGGTTGCAAGGAAGCTGGGACCCATCCCAGCCGACTGGGCAAGGGCAGAGTACACCCTGGACAGCTCGCCAGGCCATTGCAGGGCAGAAACATGCTGACAGCAGCAATGGTTCTTTTACATGCCTCACACCATACACAGTGAGAGACATGGCTGGCCTTGTCTGGCCCAGTTAGGTGCACTGGGGGGCAATACAACGCTTTGAATGTGGGGCTTGAACCTCCAACCTTGGGATCAGTATCTTTACCACCAGGCCACCACTGCCTGTGTGCGTATTATAAAGATTATATGTAAGTATTAAGAATTATATGTGAGTATGATGGATTTGCATTGATCAAAGCTATGTACTGTTCAAAGCTGAACAGTTCTAATCGATAAACACTACTTTTAAACACATTGTTGCTAAATTAATACTGAGTAAATCATTTCACCGACAGCAGCCATTGTTATTAATGATATTTCCTGCTTCACTTTGCGCATGATTTTATAATGCAGCCGTGAGGGGGGGGCACAAACCAGTGTCTCTCCCTCACGCCGGTCCCAAGCCCGGATAAATGCAGAGGGTTGCGTCAGGAAGGGCATCCGGCGTAAAACAAATGCCAAATAAACTATGCGAATCACAAGAAAGAATGACATACCGGATCGGTCGAGGCCCGGGTTAACAACGACCGCCATCAGTGCCGTCAACCAACAGGGTGCTGATGGAAATTGGACTACTGTTGGTCGAAGACGTCGAAGAAGGAGAGGCGGGAGGCGTGTCCGTTGCCAGAGAGAGAAGAGGAAAGGCATGAGTCTAGGACTGAAAGTAGGGACTTTGAATATTGGAACTATGACAGGAAAAGGTAGAGAGCTGGCTGACATGATGCAGAGGAGGAAGGTGGACATACTGTGTGTTCAGGAGACCAGGTGGAAAGGTCGCAAAGCTAGAAGCATAGGAGCAGGGTTTAAGCTGTTTTATCACGGTGTGGATGGGAAGAGAAATGGAGTCGGAGTCATCTTGAAGGATGAGTTTGCCAGGAATGTTCTAGAAGTGAAAAGAGTGTCAGACAGAGTGATGAGTCTCAAGTTAGAAATTAAAGGTGTGATGGTCAATGTTGTTAGTGCTTATGCCCCACAGACAGGATGTGAGCGAGAAGAGAAGGAGAGATTCTGGAGGGAGTTAGATGAAGTGATGCAGAGTACCCCCAGAGGTGAAAGAGTGGTCATTGGGGCAGACTTCAATGGACATGTTGGTGCAGGAAACAGAGGGACGAGGAAGTGATGGGTAGGTTTGGTATCCAGGACAGGAACGCAGAAGGACAGATGTTGGTAGATTTTGCAAAAATGATGGAAATGGCTGTGGTGAATACTTTCTTCCAGAAGAGAGAGGAGCATAGGGTGACTTATAAAAGTGGAGGTAGGAGCACACAGGTAGACTACATCTTGTGCAGGCGATGTAATTTAAAGGAAGTCAGTGACTGCAAAGTAGTAGCGGGTGAGAGTGTTGCCAAACAGCATAGGATGGTGGTGTGCAGGATGATGCTGATGGTGAGGAAGGTGAAGAAGGCAAAGGCAGAGCAGAAGACAAAGTGGTGGAAGTTGAAAAAGGAAGAGTGTCGGGTTGTCTTCAAGGAGGAGTTGAAACAGGCTTTGGGTGGTCAGGAAGTGCTTCCAGATGACTGGACAACTACAGCGAATGTGATCAGGGAGACAGGTAGGAGAATATTTGGTGTGTCATCTGGAAGGAAAGTAGATAAGGAGACTTGGTGGTGGAATGAGGAAGTGCAGGAGTGTGTACAAAGGAAGAGATTAGCTAAGAAGAAGTGGGACATTGACAAAACCGAAGAGAGTAAACAGGAGTACAGGGAGACACAGCGTAAGGCAAAGGTAGCAGTGTCAAAGGCCAAACAGAGTGCGTTTGATGACTTGTATGCTCGGCTGGAAAGTAAGGAGGGAGAAAATGATTTATACAGGTTGGCACAGCAGAGAAATAGAGATGGGAAGGACGTGCAGCAAGTTAGATTGATAAAGGACAGAGAGGGAAATGTATTGACTGATGACAGAAGTGTGCTGGGAAGATGGAAAGAGTACTTTGAAGAGCTGATGAATGAGGAAAATGAGAGAGAAAAAGAGTAGAAGAGGTGACTGTTGAGGACCAGGAAGTAGCAAAGATTAGTAAGGGTGAAGTGAGGAGGGCATTGAAGAGGATGAAGAATGGAAAGGCAGTTGGTCCTGATGACATACCGGTGGAGGTATGGAAGTGTCTAGGAGAGGTAGCAGTAGATTTTCTGACAAGAACATTTAACAAGGTCTTAGAGAGGGAGAGGATGCCAGAGGAATGGAGGAGAAGTGTGCTGGTGCCCATTTTTAAGAACAAGGGAGACGTGCAGAGTTGTGGCAACTACAGAGGGATAAAGTTGATGAGCCATACGATGAAGTTATGGGAAAGAATAGTGGAAGCTAGACTAAGGGCAGAAGTCAGCATTTGTGAACAACAGTTTGGTTTCATGCCCAGAAAGAGCACCACAGATGCAGTGTTTGCCTTGAGGATGTTAATGGAGAAGTACAGAGAAGGTCAGACGGAGCTGCATTGTGCCTTTGTGGATCTGGAGAAAGCATATGACAGGGTGCCGAGAGAAGAACTGTGGTATTGCATGAGGAAGTCTGGAGTGGCAGAGAAGTATGTTAGAGTGGTGCAGGACATGTATGAGAGATGTAAGACAGTGGTGAGGTGTGCTGTCGGTGTGACAGAAGAGTTCAAGGTGGAGGTGGGACTGCATCAAGGGTCAGCTCTCAGCCCCTTCTTGTTCGCTATGGTGATGGACAGGCTGACAGACGAGGTTAGACAAGATTCCCCATGGACTATGATGTTTGCAGATGACATTGTAATCTGTAGTGAGAGCAGAGAACAAGTGCAGGAAAATCTAGAGAGGTGGAGGTATGCCCTGGAAAGGAGGGGAATGAAGATTAGCCTCAGTAAGACAGAGTACATGTGCATGAATGCCAAGGACCAAAGAGGAACGGTGAGATTACAGGGAGCAGAGATAAGAAAGGTGGAGGATTTTAAGTACTTAGGCTCAACAATCCAGAGCAATGGCGAGTGTGGAAAAGAGGTCAAGAAGCGTGTGCAGGCAGGTTGGAATGGTTGGAGAAAAGTGTCCGTGTGATGTGTGATAGGAGGGTATCGGCAAAAATGAAAGGAAAAGTGTACAAAAGCGGTGTTGAGGCCAACGATGCTGTATGGGTTAGAAACAGTGGCCCTGGGGAAAAGACAGGAGGCAGAGTTGGAGGTAGCAGAGATGAAAATGTTGAGGTTCTCTTTGGGAGTAACGAGGATGGATAGGATTAGGAATGAGTACGTCAGAGGGACAGCACATGTAAGACGTTTTGGAGACAAAGTCAGAGAGGCTAGATTGAGATGGTTTGGACATGTACAGAGGAGGGATAGTGAGTATATTGGTAATAGGATGCTGAGGCTGGAACTACCAGGCAAAAGGCCTAGAGGAAGACCAAAGAGACGATTCATGGATGTGGTAAAGGAGGACATGAAGGTCGTTGGTGTAAGAGAAGAAGATGCAAAGGATAGGGTGAGATGGAGGCAGATGATTCGCTGTGGCGACCCCTGAAGGGAAAAGCCGAAAGGAAAAGAAGAAGAGACTTTGCGCATGATTTTATGTCCACTCATCTAATTTCAGACATGGGAATGTGTTATTTGTTCATCAGTATTAGTTGTTCATGTGTCTCTCATGTGTACATCACTCTGAGGACGAATTGTTTCACATTATCAACAGTTTTCCAGCATCACCTCTAAGTGTCGCCAAAGCAACAACAGCAGCATAAATACAAGTATGCGTAGCCATGAAGTTGGCTTGAGGCACTGCACATTTCCACATCATTTCACACTTGATACTTTTAAACTTTGCTGTGGGAAAGGAGGTACACCACATTTTTGTGGGTACTTACCTTTTGTGATTGAGCCCCCTGGAGAGCAGACAGAAGGGAATAGAAAGGAATGCAGCAGCAAGAAAATGGTAGTGTATTCCTTTAACAGTGTATTTTTTCATCACAGAAAAAGACTTGCAATGTGGTACCATGCCTTCTTAATTTTTAGTAAAGGCAATAATCAACAGGCAGACAAATCCTAAAGGTTTTTTATGGTGGCACTTAAATAGAACATGCATAGTCCTCATCATGTTTCAGCCCTGCAATGGCCTGGGGAGCTATTCAGGTTGTACTCTGCTGTCGCCCAGAGTCAGCTGAGATGGATGCCAGCCTCCCCGTGACCCTAACTGGATGAAGTGTTTTTTCTTATTAAGAGCACAATGTTTGCCTAAGTATTTTTGTATACTAAGTATTATCAGGCCTGTTGCTCATTGTGTTTGAGGTTGCGTTAATCAGTGTATAATACTATAGGCTGCTGTGCTACCTATAGCCAATGATACCATATTGTTTTGATTGCAAGCTGTTGCAATTGGAATATTTATCATTATGCTCTTTCATCTATCATTATGCTCTTTCATCTATCATTATGCGGGCAGTGGTGGTCTAGTGGTATAGGGCGCTGGATCGCTGATCCAAAGGTTGGGGGTTCGAGTCCCACTCTCCACAAGGTTGTCCACTGTCACACACACACACACCCCCCCAGTGCAGCTAACTGGGTTATCAAAGGCGGGCCATGTCTCTCACTGTCTATGGTGAGAGGCATGTAAAAGAACCATTGCTGACTTTCGTAAAGAGGAGCTGCAAAGTCATCAGCGTGTTTCTATCCCTTGCTAAAAGGGTTGTGACAGGAAGGGCATCCGACGTAAAAACCTCTGCCAAATCAAACGTGCGAATCAGATGATGATGTGGTGATGATGTGGCGACTCCCGAGTAAAAGGGAAAAAGCCGAAAGGAAGACAGACATGATCTGCCACTGATTGCTTCTAGGAGAAGAAAGTACAGGGTTGGAGATTTCCATGGACCCGAGGTTGCTCAAAGAAAACTATTCCTAAGTCTACCTTGGAGGCATCAACCTCTGCTATTTACTCCACAAACTCACTTGTAAAGTTTGCCGATGACACCACTGTGGTAGGCCTCATATCAGACAATGAATGAGACCCACTGCAGAGAGGAGATTCAGCACCTGACAAACTGGTGTTCAACTAATAACTTCATTCTGATCACCAGCATGTATAAGGAGTTAATAGTGGACTACAGGAGGACCAGGAAGACAAAGCATACTAATTTTTGTATTCATGGGGAGGTGGTGGAGTGTGTGGACAGTATTAAATTCCTGGGCATCCATATTTAATCTGACCTCTACTGGTCTGTCATCACTGGTTCCGGGCATTTGCTCACAGGACAATTGCTCATAGAACAAATGCTTACAAGACAAATGATCCCAGGAGAAGTGCTCACAACCTTAATGAAAAAATGGACATTTTCTCACAACATAAAAAGTTTTGTTCAATTTTAACCCTAAGCATGACCCGAACCCTAACAATAACCCTAACCCTAAACCCTAAACCTATCCCTAACCCTAAACCCTAACCCTAAACCCTAACCCTAATGTATAATGAGTTAATTTATCATTATGTATTTATAAGAATAAATAATTTTTATAACACATTGTGATCTTTTGTATTATGCATTTATTAGACCAAAGAATAAAATATGTAGTGTGCAAATGTCTGTTTTTTCATTAAGGTTGTGAGCATTTGTTTTGTGAGCAATTGTTCTGTGAGCAAATGTCCGCGCACCGTCATCACCTCACACCTGGTGAAGAACGCCCAGCAATGACTTTTCTTTCGCATGAAGATAAAATGTACTGGACTCTTTTCTCAGCTGTTCAAGAACTTCTACAGTGCTATAATTGAAAGTATTCTCTGTCTCAGTGCAGTGGAGCAGCTGCGCTGCTAAGGATAGAAAGGACTTGGCCCTGGGGTTGAAAACTGTGGGATGGTGGGCTGCCGTCTAAAAGATCTCAACACAATGACTGTACAGAAGAAGGCCCGCTGCATTGGATGGATCACACATACCCGGGACATGGACTGTTTGTGTCATTTCTTTTGAGAAAGCGGTACAGAAACTTTAAATTAGCATGAGCAGTGAAAGCCAGCACCCCTCCACCACCACTCTGTTGCAATCTCACTCTCACACACACACACACACACACACACACACACACACACACACACACACACACACACACACAAAACCCTCCTCCACTGACACCGACTCACTCACTCGCATCAGCACAGACATCAGTTATTTGTTAAAGGACATTGAATTCAGAAACTTTACAACTATACTATTTGATAGGATTTTTGAATTGTTGTGCTTTACCTCATTTACATTCTTGTGTACCCTGCTGCGGTGCGCGGACATATGCTCACAGGACAATTACTCACAGGACAAATGCTCACAACCTTAATGAAAAAACAGACATTTGCTCACAACATCTTTTTTTTTCTTTGTTCTAATACATGCATAATACAAAAAGATCACAATGTGTTATAAAAATTATTTATTCTTATAAATACATAATGCTAAATTAACTCAATATACAGAGAGCCATACAATGAAGCTATGGGAAAGAATAGTGGAAGCAAGACTAAGGGCAGAGGTCAGCATTTGTGAACAACAGTTTGGTTTCATGCCAAGAAAGAGCACCACAGATGCAGTGTTTGCTTTGAGGATGTTAATAGAGAAGTACAGAGAAGGTCAGAAGGATCTGCATTGTGCCTTTGTGGATCTGGAGAAAGCATATGACAGGGTGCCGAGAGAAGAACTGTGGTATTGTATGAGGAAGTCTGGAGTGACAGAGAAGTATGTTAGAGTGGTGCAGGACATGTATGATAGATGTAAGACAGTGGTGAGGTGTGCTGTCGGTGTGACAGAAGAGTTCAAGGTGGAGGTGGGACTACATCAAGGGTCAGCTCTCAGCCCCTTCTTGTTTGCTATGGTGATGGACAGGCTAACAGATGAGGTTAGACAAGAATCTCCATGGACTATGATGTTTGCAGATGACATTGTGATCTGTAGTGAGAGCAGAGACCAAGTGGAGGAAAATCTAGAGAGGTGGAGGTATGCCCTGGAAAGGAGGGGATTGAAGGTTAGTCTTAGTAAGACAGAATACATGTGTGTGAACGACAAGGACCCAAGAGGAACTTTGAGGTTACAGGGGGCAGAGATAAAGAAGGTGGAGGATTTTAAGTACTTAGGCTCAACAATCCAGAGCAATGGAGAGTGTGGAAAAGAGGTGAAGAAGCGCGTGCAGGCAGGTTGGAATGGATGGAGAAAAGTGTCGGTGTGATGTGTGATAGGAGAGTATCGGCAAGAATGAAGGGAAAAGTGTACAAGACGGTGATGAGGCCAGCAATGTTGTATGGTTTAGAGACAGTGGCCCTGGGGAAAAGACAGGAGTCAGAGTTGGAGGTAGCAGAGATGAAAATGTTGAGGTTCTCTTTGGGAGTAACGAGGATGGATAGGATCAGAAATGAGTACATCAGAGGGACAGCACATGTTAGATGTTTTGGAGACAAAGTCAGAGAGGCTAGATTGAGATGGTTTGGACATGTACAGAGGAGGGATAGTGAGTATATTGGTCGTAGGATGCTGAGGTTGGAACCACCAGGCAAAAGGCCCAGAGGAAGACCAAAGAGAAGATTTATGGATGCAGTGAAGGCGGACATGAAGGTCGTTGGAGTAAGAGTAGAAGATGCAGAGGATAGGGAGAGATGGAGGCAGATCATTTGCTGTGGCGACCCCTGAAGGGAACAGCCGAAAGGAAAAGAAGATACATCAGGTTTAGGATTTTGGGTTAGGGTTATGGTTTAGGGTTAGGATGAGATGTTAGGGTTATGGACAAAATTTAACAAATTTTTTTATGTTGTGAGCAAATGTCTGTTCCTTCATTTAGGTTGTGACCAATTGTCATGTGAGCATTTGACTTGTGAGCATTTGTCTTGTGAGCAAATGTCCTAGAACCCTTGCTGCTACTATTTTTTACATTATTCCATTTCACAATACAGCACCTCAATGTACATATTATATATCTCAATGTTCAGTTTCTGTACTGTGATGGCCTGACAAGCTGTCGATGGTGTACTCTGCATTTGTCCATCCTGAGATGGGCGCCAGCCTCTCTGCAACCTTAGGATTAAGTGGTTCAGAAAATGAATGAATTAATTTTTTTTAGCTTTCTCACACTACAACTTGGATTTTGTCATTGGGCCTCAAAGGGCTTTCCATCATTAACATGCAACTCCTCCTATATATGTGAGCATTTTTTTTCTGCTTAAACCCATGACTGAAATGGTGTGGTGCCAGGCCGGCAGCTCAACAGCACAAATCAGGGCCAGTGAGAAGAAAAAAGGGTAGCTTTCATGACACTTAATATCTCTGTAAGGAAAGCATATTGTGGAGCCTCCAGATGGGAGGGTGTGCCAGCAGGTTTTTGAAATAGGTAGGGTACGTTTAGGTTTAAGGGCTGTGGTGGCCTGGTGGTAAGGTGATGGATTACCACTCCCAAGGTTTGGGGTTGAAACCCCACTGTCAATATTTGTCACTACTGTCTCTCCAGTGCAGCTAACTGAGTTATCAAAGGTCGTCCATGTTTCTCACTGTCTATGATGAGAGGCATGTAAAATAATCTTTGCTGACTTTTGTTCAGAGTGGGCTGCCTAGCTGACAGCATGTTTCTGCCCTGTGCTGGCCTGGTGAGCTGTCTAGGATGTACCAGTACTCTGCCCTCACCCAGAGTCAGCTGAAATGGGCACCAGCCTCCCTGTGACCCTAATTAGGATTAAGAGGTTGAGAAAATGAAAGAATGAATGAATGAACATTTGGGTTTTAGGATATCCACAAGAGACAGTGCATTGGGGGACTAGGACTACATTTTATCAGCTCTCCGATCGATGATGGGATAGCATGAGCAGAGCCAGAGTAGGACAAACATAACAGAGTGTACAGATTTAAGCAGAACAAGGAATTGAATAAACTCAGTATAATTGACTGGTAGAGCATGGTGTATGGGTTGTGTAATATGGGTAACCCAGAAGTCAATCGGGTAGGACATTGGTTGCTTAGTGGATAAGGCAACGAGTTACTGTTCCAAAGGTCAGTGGTTCAATCCCCCTATTAACACTGTTGGGCCATTGAGCAAGGTAATTTACCCTCAGACTTGGATCGTTGCAGTGTTTGAAATGACAGAAGATGAAAACTGTACTCAGTTAATCTCAGAGGTGGCATGGTGGTGTAATAGTTATCATGTCTGCCTCACAGCAAAAAGAATCTCGTGTTCAACTCACAGAATTAGGTGTTTTGTTGTTGGTTTGCATGTTCTCCCTGTGCCTGTGCGGGTTTCCTTAAAGTACTACAGTTTCCTCACGTATCCAAAAAATGCAGATTAGGCTTGCTGGCTTATTTAAATTGACCCGAGGTATGATTGTCAATGATTGTTTGTGTCCTCTTTACCCAATATTGGCTCAAACAGTCTGTAGCCTCCCTGTGGCCATAGTAGGATTTAGCAGTTTATATATCTGATTGTCCCACATGAATAAGAATGGCCTCTGAGACCCAGAAATGTGCGCATTTTAAACATTGCTCCGGATCCTAGTGGGTTTAAGAAGATAATGGAAAAACAACCAGTAAGAACCTAAGAATGATAAGAAACAATCAGCATCGGAGGAGAGACAGTGAAAAGGAAACTCAGGCTCAGAAATCCAGTGACTGGAACTATTAAAAGTGGTGTTTTGAGTTGACATGGATATCAGTGGTATAAAGGACTAGTGCAGGGGTGGCGAACACGCGGCTCTTTGCCTCATTTCATGTTTGTTTTTTTAATGTTAAAAAACATTTAAATCCTTCAGAGGTTATTAAAAACAAATAATAAATAATATTTTAAAATAATTTTGACAGGTTTGGTGTTTTTTTATGCTGCGTCTGACACATAAGTGACCGCCAATCATCTGAGTGGATGACGTCTAATGCTGGGAAATTAAGTAAACATTTTCTTTGCATGCAGGCTTACCCTCTTTATAAAAATGGCAAAATGCAAAGCTAAACAAAAATATGAAGATGAACACAGGTCATTTCTGGAAGAATGGGAAGATGCGTACTTTTTTATTGAACGGAATGGCAAATTGCTCTGTTTATTATGCAGTACCAAGATATCACATTTCAAGGATTCAAATCTTCAGCGTCATTTTAGCAACTCCATGCTAATATGGACACGGAATTCCCCAAAGGTTAAAAACACCTGACTCAACATGATTGTGTGTATATTTCAATATTCATCAATTTATATTATACAGGCTATATCTATGTATCTGAAGTGTGTTCAGTAGTTGTGTGTGTCAGAGCAAGGGAGAAAGAGAGAGAGGTGCCTGTGTGTGTGTGTGTGTGTGTGTGTGTGTGTGTGTGTCTGTGTGTGTCTGTCTGTCTTGGCAGGTCAGCACGTGGTGTGGCTCTTTAACTCTCGCAGTTAAAAAGTTTGGCTCTTTGTGTCTAACTTGTCCGCCACCCCTGGACTAGTGTGAGTGCAGGTTTTGATTCCAACAAAGCAGGAGCCACATCTGAGACTTTACTTAAAGTACGCATAAATTAATTTAAACATGTGGCTTTTTTTGGTTTGGAATGAAAACCATACCTGTCTGTTGCAGATGAAGTTGAATATCCCTAATACACACACACACAGTGCCTCTCTTTTCACTCACATCACTTAATCCTATTCGGATTGCAAGGATGCTGGAGCCTATTTCATCTGACACTAGCAAATGTTCATCCTGGACAGCTCACAAGATCATTGCAGGGCAACACAAACAACCATTCATATTCACATTCACACCTGAGGGCAATTTGGAACAGCCAGTTTGCTTTGTCTGCAATATCTTTGGACTTGGAAGGAAGCCACATAGGCACAGGAAGAGCACACACAGTCCACCCAGAAATGCCCTTGAAAACTCGAACCCAGGACCTTCTTACAGTAAAGCTGTCATGTTACCACGAAACCACTGTGCTGCTGACACCATATTTTAGAGATAAGTAGAAAAGTGGTTTGATGAAGTCGCCTTATTTTAAAAAATCCAACCTTTACTGAAATAAACAAATACTTCTTCTTTTCCTTTCGGCTGTTCCCTTCAGGGGTCGCCACAGCAAATCATCCGCCTCCATCTCACCCTGTCCTCTGCATCTTCTTCTCTGACTCCAACGACCTCTGCCTCCTGCCTTTTCTTTAGCGCCACTGTTTCTAAACCATACAACATCGCTGGCCTCAACACCATCTTGTATACTTTTCCTTTCATTCTTGCTGACACTCTCCTATCGCACATCACACCGGACACTTTTCTCCAACCATTCCAGCCTGTCTGCACACGCTTCTTCACCGCTTTTCCACACTCTCCATTGCTCTGGATTGTTGAGCCTAAGTACTTAAAATCCTCCACCTTCCTTATCTCTGCTCCCTGTAACATCACCATTCCTCCTGGGTCCTTCTCATTCACACACATGTATTCTGATTTTCTGAGGCTAACCTTCATTCCTCTCCTTTCCAGGGCATACCTCCACCTCTCTAGATTTTCCTCCACTTGTTCTCTGCTCTCACTACAGATCAGAATGTCATCTGCAAACATCATAGTCCATGGAGATTCTTGCCTAACCTCATCTGTCAGCCTGTCCATCACCATAGCAAACAAGAAGGGGCTCAGAGCTGACCCTTGATGCAGTCCCACCTCCACCTTGAATTCGTTGGTCACGCCGACAGCACACCTCACCACTGTCATACATCGCTCATACATGTCCTGCACCACTCTAACATACTTCTCTGCCACTCCAGACTTCCTCCACTCAGCCACTCCAGAACCACAGTTCTTCTCTTGGCACCCTGTCATATGCTTTTTCCAGATCTACAAAGGCACAATGCAGTTCCCTCTACCTTCTCTGTACTTCTCTATTAACATCCTCAAAGCAAACATTGCATCTGTGGTGCTCTTTCTTGGCATGAAACCAAACTGTTGTTCACAAATACTGACCTCTGCCCTTAGTCTAGCTTCCACTATTCTTTCCTATAACTTCATCCTATGGCTCATCAACTTTATCCCTCTGTAGTTGCCGCAACTCTGCACGTCTCCCTTGATCTTAAAAATGGGCACCAGCACACTTCTCCTCCATTCCTCCGGCATTGTATCACTCTCTAAGACCTTGTTGAATGTTCTTGTCAGAAAATCTACTGCCACCTCTCCTAGAAACTTCCATACCTCTACAAGTATATCATCAGGACCAACTGCCTTTCCACTCTTCATCCTCTTCAATGCCCTCCTCACTTCACCCTTACTGATCTTTGCTACATCCTGCTCCTCAATGGTCACCTCTTCTACTCTTTTTTCTCCCTCATTTTCCTCATTCATCAGCTCTTCAAAGTACTCTTTCCATCTTCCCAGCACACTTCTGTCATCAGTCATACATTTCCCTCTCTGTCCTTTATCAATCTAACTTGCTGCACGTCCTTCCCATCTCTATCTCTCTGCTGTGCCAACCTGTATAGATCATTTTCTCCCTCCTTACTGTCCAACCTATCATACAAGTCATCATACGCCCTCTGTTCGGCCTTAGCCACTGCTACTTTCGTCTTACGCTGTGTCTCCCTGTACTCCTGTTTACTCTCTTCGGTCCTCTCAATGTCCCACTTCTTCTTAGCTAACCTCTTCCTTTGTACACACTCCTGCACTTCCTCATTCCACCACCAAGTCTCCTTATCTACTTTCCTTCCAGAGGACACACCAAGTACTCTCCTATCTGTCTCCCTGATTACATTTGCTGTGGTTGTCCAGTCATCTGGAAACACTTCCTGGCCACCCAAAGCCTGTTTCAGCTCCTCCTTGAAGACAACACGACACTCTTCCTTTTTCAACTTCCACCACTTGGTCTTCTGCTCTGCCTTTGCCTTCTTCACCTTCCTCACCATCAGCGTCACCCTGCATACCACCATCCTATGCTGTTTGGCAACACTCTCACCCACTACTACTTTGCAGTCACTGACTTCCTTCAAGTTACATCGCCTACACAAGATGTAGTCTACCTGTGTGCTCCTACCGCCGCTTTTATAAGTCACCCTATGCTCCTGTTTCTTCTGGAAGAAAATATTCACCACAGCTATTTCCATCCTTCAATCGATCAACATCTGTCCTACTGTGTTCCTGTCCTGGATACCAAAACTGCCCATCACTTCCTTGTCCCCTCTGTTGCCTGCACCAACATGTCCATTGAAGTCTGCACCAATGACCACTCTTTCACCTCTGGGGGTACTCTGCATCACTTCATCTCACTCACTCCAGAATCTCTCTTTGTCTTCGAGCTCACATCCTGTCTGTGGAGCATAAGCACTAACAACATTGAACATCATGCCTTTAATTTCTAACTTGAGACTCATCACTCTGTCTGACACTCTTTTCACTTCTAGAACATTCCTGACAAACTCCTCCTTCAAGATGACTCCTACTCCATTTCTCTTCCCATCCACACCATGAAAAAAACAGCTTAAACCCTGCTCCTAAGCTCTGCATCACTTCATCTAAGTCACTCCAGAATCTCTCCTTCTCGTTTAGCTCACATCCTGCCTGTGGGGCATAAGTACTAACAACATTGAGCATCACACCTTCAATTTCTAACTTGAGACTCATCACTCTGTCTGACACTCTTTTTACTTCTAGAACATTCCTGACAAACCCCTCCTTCAAGATGATTCCTACTCCATTTTTCTTCCCATCCCCACCATGATAAAACAGCTTAAACCCTGCTCCTAAACTTTTAGCTTTGCTCCCTTTTCACCTGGTCTCCTGAACACACAGTATGTCCACGTTCCTTCTCTGTATCATGTCAGCCAGCTCTCTATCTTTTCTTTGCATAGTTCCAACATTCAAAGTCCCTACTCTCAGTCCGATACTCATGCCTTTCCTCTTCTCTTTCTGCCTATGGATACGCCTCCTGCCTCTCCTTCTTCGACGTCTTCGACCAACAGTAGTCCAATTTCCATCAGCACCCTGTTGATTGACAGCACTGATGGCGGTCGTTGTTAACACGGGCCTCAACCGATCCGGTATGGGGGTCATACTTCTGATTTGCATCATAAAAGTTTGGCATTCGTTTTACGTCGGATGCCCTTCCTGACACAACCCTCTGCATTTCTCCGGGCTTGGGACCGGCATAAGGGGCAGAGACACTGGTTAGTGCCCCCCCACCTCATGGCTGCATTTAAATAAACAAATACTGAAATGGCTAATTATTTTCACCAAAAACACATATGCCGCGATTACAGGAGGCCTTGTAAATTATAAATACAATGCAACTGAGGAATCTTTTCTATTTAATTGTGCATTTTTAACTTGATTATAATATGTAGGTACTACACTGTAATCTAGTGGGGCTGGTGGCGTAGTGGTGAAGATGCTGGGCTCATGATTGGGAGGTTGTGTGTTCAAATATCAGTTAGACCCCCACTGTGCTAAGACCCTTAGGCAAGGTCTTAGCTACAAGTGTGCCTCTGTTCACCCAGCAGTATAAATGGACCCCTGTAAAAATATACTGGGAATGTAACCTGCGATGGACTAGCGTCCCATCCAGGAGAAGTTGAACTCCTGGTTGCTTCATGCTATGGAAACTGGAAATAAGCACCGGCCTGATGAGTCACTATGGCTCGGGTGTAAAAAGCCCAAAAGACTTTACTTTACACTGTAATCTATGATTAACCAGAGTACATGAATTAAGTGATACAGGGATGTCCTTGTTTCCTTAGAAAACCATTTACAGTACTCACTTTTAAATGGTACAGTTACCTCTGATCTCGAGTGACAATGAGAGGACAAAATCAAGGCCACAGGATTTTGAGCACAAAATAATTTTAAAATAACTTTTTCTTTTTTGCAAGATGATTCCACGTGTAATAAAAACTGCTAGCCATATAATGCCTATTTGCTATTTGACCCAAGCAGTAGTACCTTGCGTTCTATATGAATTTGCTTTTTCTTTTCATTTCTTTTGCCATTACATCTTTTACTTTTTAAAAGTCAATTATAAGCTGCACTGAGTATACAACTGGCAAAAATAATGTAGTGTTGGTCTTGATTTCATGTTTGCATGTGCCTCTGTATTTGTCTGTGACTGTGTGTGATCATAGGTCTGAACCTGTACTGGTCCATCATGGTGAAGAGGGAGCTGAGCCACAAGGCAAAGCTCTCAATTTACCGGTCAATCTATGTTCCAACCCTAATCTATGGTCACGAGATTTCAGTCATAACTTTTAGATCATCTCTAAACCACTGTTGGTTATTTTTAGGCAGTCATTAGTGACTGGAGAAATTCCAAATGATTGGAAACAGGGTATCATTATACCAATATATAAGAAAGGGGATCGTACAGAGCCAGGCAATTACAGGCCTGTCAGTCTTACTTGCATAGCATGCAAAATACTGGAATCTATCATAAAAGACAAGCTTGAGTCATTTCTTGAGCATAATAACATCTTGAAAGATAGCCAACATGGTTTTCGCAAGGGTAGGTCATGCCTGACAAACCTTTTGGAATTCTTTGAGGAGGCCACAAATACTTATGATCAGAGCAGGGCCTATGACATTATTTATTTGGTCTTTCAAAAAGCATTTGATACAGTACCACATGAGAGACTAATTTTTAAAACGAGGTCTGTTGGAATTGTAGGAGGTATTCTGGAGTGGATTAAGAACTGGTTACAGGACAGAACACAGAGAGTTGTGGTTGGAGGGATTTCATCTGAGCAAGGAATTGTGGGAAGTGGAGTCCCTCAGGGATCTGTGTTGGGACCCTTGCTCTTCCTCATCTACATTAATGACCTTGATAGGGACATTGAGAGCACATTGGTGAAATTTGCTGACGATACTAAACTGGGCGGTTTGGCAAATAGTCTGGAGTCTACTAAGGTTATTCAGGACGATTTGGATAGACTTCGAATTTGGGCAGATACATGGCAAATGAAATTCAATGTCGCTAAATGTAAAGTTCTACATGTAGGGAATAAAAACATTAGACAGGAGTATTTCATGGGAGGTTTAAAACTAGAATGTTCCTCTCAGGAAAAGGATCTGGGTGTGATGGTTGACCAGTCCCTCACTGGTACTAGCCACTGTGCGTTAGCAGTAAAAAGGCAAATAGGATGGTGGGTTACATAGCCAGGAGTATTGAGTATAGATCTAAAGATGTTGTCCTTCTCTTGTATAACACATTGGTTAGACCACATTTAGAGTATTGTGTACAGTTCTGGGGACCATACTTGAAAAAGACATCGAGACTCTTGAAAAAGTTCAGAGAAGAGCAACAAAGCTAATTCGGGTATAAAAGGAATCCTATGAGGAGAGGCTGAGGATCCTAAACCTTTTCAGTCTTCAAAAAAGGAGAATTAGAGGTGATCTGATTGAGGTCTTTAAGTATCTTAAGGGGATTAATAAAGTCAACTATGCCCGATTACTTAGGCCAAGTTCTGTAAGTAGAACTAGGGGTCATAAATGGAAGTTATTCAAGGGTAAATTTAGCACAAATATTAGGAAATATTTTTTCTCGCAGAGGGTAATTTCAGTGTGGAATAGATTGCCTAACCACGTTGTCGAAGCAGAAACCTTACAAGTCTTCAAAAGCAGACTTGATCTAGTGCTGGATACCATCTAGTCATGGTGCGTCTTTAAGGTTAGAGTCACTTTAGAATAGGACAATGGTGAGCTTAGTTGGGCTGAATGGCCTGTTCTCACCACTCATGTTATGTTATGTTATGTAACTGAAAGAACAAGATCACGGACAAAAGTGACTGAAATGAGCTTCCTTCGCTGGGTGGCCTTTGGTTCTCAAATAGTGGGGCGATGCCGGGGGGTGACCCCAGGGAACATGCTTTTTTTTTTCGCCATATTAGGATAAAGTGTAATTCTACATCCACTACAGCACGTGGCAGTGGCTTCCTCACTGTCAGAGTGTGCCCAGAGGTAAAATAAGAAGTGAAGTTAATAAACCCACCATGGAAATTTTTAACAGGGACGGAAAGAGAGGTGGAGAGAGACGGAGACGGTGAGGGAAACAAAAGTCTCCCAGAAGTTAAGTTGAGGAGGTATGATGAAGCGGATGTAGCACTCGGCTTCACTGTGCTGCGGTGAGAAACTAGGAAAGATCGCTGTGTTTACTGTGTCTGAAAACATTGGCAGCAGAGAGCATGAACCCAAAAAATTCAGGCGTCACTTAAAGATGTCACAACCCGATCACGTGATGAGCCGCATGAGTTTTTTTTTCAGCGTAAACATGCCGAATATTTACAACAACCCTCCCACTTTGTCACAGCACAGCAGAGAAACTGATCCTACCTGCAGCAGACGTTCTCTGTCATGCTGGATGACGTCAGCGCTGTGAAAATAAGTCCAGGTCCCAGTTCAGCATTGAGCAGGAGCTGAGAATTCAGTATCGTGCTTTAAACCTTGCTTCGAAAAGCTGTGCACTGCGAAACGTGCTCATTATAGCCATTAATCTGGACTTAATAATTTTGACAATAATAATAATAATAATAATAATAATAATTGTTTTATTCATTTTTGTTTTGTGGGTTAAAGTGTTTTATATATTGTGCTCCTGAGTTAATATTGCTGATCAATTTGAATTGATTATTTATTGATTTTATTTAATTTTATTTTTCAGTATCAAATGGTTCAAAATTTTGGTCAAAAATGTTTACAATTTAAATAAGGATATTTTTTTTTATTCCAGGCAAATTGATGCACTTTAAATCTTTTTGTTTAAAGACTAAAAAATTGTTAATAAAGTTATTTTTTGTTGGAAGTTGATCTATATTTCTTCATTTTTTTGTATTCCATAACGATAATAAGGATTTATGTTAATAGGGATACAGTGTTATGCAGAGGATTACTTATAATTTTTAGACAAATAACACTATTTATATTGGGGGGGGGGGGGGGGGGGAAATGTTTTCGTCTTCCTGGTGGGGGGGTGCAACAGAAAATAATTGAGAGGCACTGTCTTAGCGATAAGGTGAGAAGTTCAGCCATCCAGGGGAGCTCTGGATAGAACCACTGCTACTTTATAATGAGATTTGGATATAATGCCTCCCGAACACCTCCCTGGTGTGGGGTTTCGGGCATGTCCATCTGGGAAAAGACCCTGGGGTTGACCTAGAACATGCTGGAGGGATTATGTCTCTCGGCTTGTCTGAACGCCTCAGTGTCCACCTGTATGAGCTGAGGAAGTGGTTGTGGAGAGGGACATCTGGACCTCATTGCTTCGGTTACTGCCCCCGTGAGCCGACCCCAGATTAAGCGGAGGAAGATGTTGATGATGATGATGATGATGATGATGATGATGATGAAAGAAATTGAACTTTGGCTGGCAAGTCTTTCTTTATTAGAATTGGTCCCTGTGTGCACACTTGAGTAATGTTAATTACTCTATACATCTTGTCATTTCAGTAATTATACTATGTACTGTTAATTAATACTCTGTGCTCTTATACATCTACAACAAAATATAATAACCTCCAGCAATGTGAATGTGGAGTACAGTAAAGCAGAACCATCTGTACACATTTATTTGTAGGAAATATTTCAATATATTTTAATAGATAATGCATTTTTTGTGTCTGATGTTTCAGCTGTACAACGTATTTGCTGACATTCTGAGACCAGTGTCAGTCTTGAACATAGAGCAGTCAGATGGACAAAATGTGTCATTAAGCCAGGGCCAGAGACATGAAGGTGGAAAAACCACTGATCGATGATTTTGTCTTAAAGAGTATAGAACAAAAAATTCAAACATTATATGTGTAACTAGGTTTCAAACATTCTGTGTTTTAATAAAACGAAATCTTTTTGTCCTCTAAGATTCTTGAAAAAATATAACATGGCAAATATTGCTTTTTTCAGTTAAAGAATGAAGAAAGTGAGAGTTATAAGGAACAGAACATATAGCACACAGAATAATTTATTTTCCATCCAAGAATCCTTCATCGGAGGGGATAGAAATTAATAAAATGTAATTCATGTTAATCGGGAATCAAAATGGCTGGTTAGCACAGTGACTTCAGTTGTTTGTCTTTTAGTACTTCACCATAATGACCCTGCAGAGAAAATGCAAAAACACACAACAAGCATTCTGGTTAGTAATAAGTGTAACACAACAGTAAGAAAATTCTACTTCTCAGATCTTCAATTGAGTTACCTGTTGAACTGATTTATCCTGTGACATTTGGGGTGCTAAGAGCTCAGAGGACTGCTAGGATCAGACCCTAAATAATAGAACAGAATATATAATTAAATCCTGCTGGTTGAGTATTTTTTATAATAGCAGTTAATATTACCTCATAACCAATACACTACATTTTTCACTCATCTCACTTATCCTACTAGAAGCCCATCTCCACCAACACTGGGCAAAGGTGGGACTCCCTTGTCAAGCCTGTAAGGCAAATATGCTGAACACTATGCAATCATGAGCTGTCACAGCATACTACTGTGAATGTGAAACAGCTGGAATAATTTTATGATTTTTTTTGTTTTGTTTTAGGAGGGTCTTTTCTGATTGGACATAACATCACAACACTGCACTTAATAACCAACAGATACCTTGTTCATTGCCACCTTCCTGATCTGTCTGAGCAGGTTCATCAGATGGTTTTTCTGTTAAGAGACAAGTTACAGCTCTGAGCATTTTGGAATTCATATAACTTTAACCTACTACCATTTCAAACAGACAAGGAAATAAGTGAGTGTGTGTGTGTGTGTGTGTGTGTGTGTGTGTGTGTGCCTGTATGTGGGTGTAAGCAGTTGTGCTTGATAGTTGGTAAACCCTTTTGAATTTATATTTCCTCATAAATATGATTTACAGCTTCAACAGATTTAAAGAGAACCCAGTTAAACAAAGGAAACAGAGATATTATACTTTGTAAGTATGTTACTGAGGAAAATTATTTCATATTACATAAGTTGGAGTAGGAAAAAATATGCAAACCTTTGTTTTCAGACTCTCTTATGCAGTAATTACTGTAATACACATTTGTGGTTGATCAGTCCAACACATTGACTTGATGTTCATTTATTCATTTTCTGAACTGTTTAATCCAAATTAGGGTCATGTGGAGGCTAGTACCCATCTTAGCTGACTCTGGGCGAAAGTGTGGTACACTTTAGATGGCTCACCAGGCCATTACAGGGAAGAAATACCCTGACAACAGTGACAACCTGGTGATAGTGGGACTTGCACCCCTGAACCTCAGAGCAATAAGCCAGCACCCTACTATTGCCTCTACTTGGAGTTATCTTAGTCCATTTCTTTGTACAAAAAATCTTCAGCCTCGAACTGTTTGTTTCCTTACATGAGCTGCTCAAACAACATTTTTACTGAAATAAAGCCAGGATTTTAACTTCATCATCATCATCATCTTCTGCTTAATTCGGGGTTAGATCGTAGAGGCAGCAGCCTACGCAGTGAGGTCCTGACATCCCTCCTACCTGCCACTGCCTACAAATCTTCCGGGGGGACACTACAGCATTCCCAGACCAGCTGAGAGACATAGTCCCTCCAGTATCTTCCCAGTAGGACAACACCACACTGGAGAGGTGTTCCGGGGGCATCTTAAACAGATTCCCGAACCACCTCAATTGGCTCCTCTCAATGTGAAAGAGCAGCAGTTCTATTCTGAGCTCCTCCTGGATAGCTGAGCTTCTCACCCTATCTCTAAGGGAGAACCCCACCACTCTGCAAAGGAAGCTCATTTCAACTGCTTCAGTTCGCAATCTTATTCTTTCAGTCACTACCCAAAGCTTGTGACCATAGGTGAGGGTTGGATGGACTGGTACAAATTCCATTTTACAGCAAAGTCTGCAGCAATCCGTCTGCTGATCTCCCACTCCATCCTTCTCTCACCCATGAACAAGACCTCGAGATTCCATGTCCCCCACCTCCTTCAGGATGTGGTTTTAGCTCGTCCGGTGGTGGGAGTTAAAGGCCCCTTTGACAGAAGACTCTGCCAAACATTCCAAAGAGACCCTAACTACACGCTTTGGCCTGCAAGGCCTCTCCTGCCATCAAATAATCTAACCATGAGCTAGTGATCAGTTGACAGCTCAGCAACTCTCTTCACCCAAGTGAAGATGTGGCCACAAATCAAATGACATGACTACAAAATCAATAAATGCACTGCGGTCTAGGGTGTCCTGGTGCCAAGTGCGCTTTTGGACGCCCTTTGTTCGAACATGATGATTATGATGGACAAACCATGACAGACACAGAAGAAAAACAAAATGCCATTTAGGTTCAGATTGGACAGGCCGTACCTACCCTTCCAGGTCACACAATCATTGTACACATGGATGTTTAAAGTTTCAGAGGAGAATGAGGAAGTCCCCAGGGGGAGCATTCTCCACCACATACCCTAAAGACTCCAAAAAGGGTAGGTACTCTGAACTGTCATTTGGGATATGAGCACAAATAACAGTCAGGACCTGTCCCACAACCCAAAGGCAGAAAGAAGCTATCCTCTCGTCAACCAGGAAGAAGCCCAACATGTGGGCAGCGAGACAGCAACAAGGATGACCACACTGGCTCGTTGCCTCTCCTTATCAGCAACTGTAGAATACAATAAGGTCCTGTTCCTCTCAAGATGGATAGTTCCAGAACCCATGCCATGCATCAAGGTGAGTTTGACTATATCTGGTCAGTATCTTTGAAGCTCAGGCAGCAGCGCAGACTCCTTCCTCGTCAGAGAGGTATCATTCCATGTCCTAAGAATCAGAGTCAGTAGCTGTGGATCGGTCAAACAGAAACCATGTCTTTGACTGCCACCCAACTCAGTGCACCCAACCCCAATAACCCCCTCCCACAGGTAGTAGGTCTACAGGCAGGTGGGCCCATGTCTCCTTTATAGGCTGGACCTGGCCAGGCTCCATGGGTACAAGCCCAACCACCTGGCACTCACCTTGGTGCACCTCTGCCAGTGCTGCCTCTAGGCAGGGGGACCATGGTGACCCATGTCTGGGCAAGGGAAACAGTCCTTTTGTTTTTATCCAGAGGTCTTTTGAACCACACTTAGTCTAGACCGTCACCTGGGACCTGTTTGCCTTGGGTGACCCTACCAGGGACATAATGCCACCGACAACATAGATCCTAGAATCATTAGGACATGAAAACTCCTACACTGCAATAAGATGGTCTTGCTATCAATTCAAGGACTTAAGTTAGTCATTCTAAAGTGTTGAATTTATTCTTGTTTAACTTATTCTTTTTTATCTATGACAAAAATGCCTTATGTCTTTACAGTCATTGTTTGGCTTCAAAATCATTCAAGACCATTCTCTCTTCAATATACAACCAACACAAGATCACTGATATGAGATGTGCATTAGTCCACAAGGTCTCTGTTATGTAAAATTGACACTATGAAAAAAAAACACTATTTGCTTTCTTTTCTTTCTTTCTCTTCTTTGTCTTTTATTTTTGATGGCTCCTTGTTTTACATAATTAGAAACAGATATATATATATATTTATAGCAATGAGAGAAATCGTGGGGCAGTGGTGGTCTAGTGGTATAGGGTGCTGGATCGCTGATCCAAAAGTTGGGGGTTCGAGTCCCACTCTCCACAAGGTTGTCACTGAACCCCCCAGTGCGGCTAACTGGGTTATCAAAGGCGGGCCATGTCTCTCACTGTCTATGGTGAGAGGCATGCAAAAGAACCATTGCTGACTTTCGTAAAGAGTAGGCTGCAAAGTCGTCAGCGTGTTTCTGTCCCTTGCTAAAAAGGGTTGTGACAGGAAGGGTATCCGATGTAAAAACCTATGCCAAATCAAACGTGCGAATCAGATGATTCGCTGTGGCAACTCCCGAGTAAAAGGGAAACAGCCGAAAGAAAGACAGACATAGTAATGAGAGAAATCCTGTGCCCACACCTCTACTGACCACACTCAAACTGGACTATCCTGTGAACTACATATCCTGCTTTCTTCAAACAGAACAATCCTGTGTTGCCTTACTTTTCAGACAAAATATAAATGAAGTATACTGCAATTTACATGTAAATAAAGAATCAAGTCTGACAGTCAACATTTTGAGGAAAACTGTTAGAACTGAAAGAACTTTAAGAACTGTAAAATCTGTGCTGTTCTGTAAGACACCCAGGAGATGTAATTCAGTTAATAAAAAATGTAACTGTAATTTGTAAAATTGCAGAAACTCTACCTGATACTCTTCTATTTTTTTTTTTTTTACCAAATAGTCATCATACATAATATTGAATTAGTTTAATTTATATTGAATTAGTTTCATTTATTAGTGTTCACTGTGTTTTATAGATTACTCCTGGTTAGCTCAGGAGGTAGTGTAGCAGTCTCTTAATCTAAAGGTTGTGGGGTCAATCTTCAAATGTGGCAAACGAAACACAAAAATTGGCAGTGGTGGCCTGTTGGTAAGGTGCTGGATCACTAATCCTAAAATTGGTGGTTCAAGCCCCACTCTCAGCAGGTTGCCACTCCCCCCCCCCAGTGTGGTAACTGGATTATCAAAGGCCAGCCATGTCTCTCACTCTCTATAGTGTGTCATCAGTGTGTTTCTGTCCTGCAATGGCCTGGCAAGCTGTCCAGGGTGCACTCTGCCCTTGACCAGAGTTGGCTGAGATGGGCACTAGTCTCCCCGTAATTAGGAATAAGTTTTTCAGAAAATGAATGAATGATTCATTAATTTAATCATTATATACGTAAATACTGTATAAATCATCTTTGTCCTACTATATTCTTTTGCATGCACCGCAAACCTTGGCAAAGCTGGAGAAGAGTAGTCATTTTGTTTTCATGACCTCACTTCCATTTATAGCATCCCTCATATAATTTGGGATCAAGAAACAAAAGTTTATAGTTTACTCCATAGGGTGCATATGTAGACAGCATTACAACCAAATGTCTCATCAGGTCCCTTTGCAGTCAATATTTGTAATTACAGGTAATTTTAATCTAGATGTTGTTGTAGCTTAAATAATTTTGTCATTAAAGGGTACCTGTACCCAAAATTGACAGCGGTAAAAAAATATATCCACTATACCTTATTATTAACTTTTAAACATCGTGTGATGTCGGTAGTTTATGTATAAGTCCACATTTCCTTTTCTTCTGTATGACATTCCTTGCTCACGAAGGTTCAGCGCGCGAGTCAAAGGTCATTGTGACGTAACATTGTTGACAGTCGTATCGCCAATTGCACAATGTCAGTATATTTTCCTCAAGCAATTCATGTTCTTTACAACAATAGCACTCCTGATCGTTTTTTTTTTTTGTTTGTTTTGATTTGGGTTTTTTTTTGACGCACGCATTTTCCACAAGAGCACCAAATATTTGCTGGTTGTTTGCTACGATTTTCCCGTGTAAGAGCTTCTGCCGACTCTCCAATATCGTCCTCCGAGTCGTCACTTTCCTGGTCCGATTTCACTAAATGTGGATAGTCTTTCTTCAGTGGTTCATATAAATAACCTTCTAATCCTTCTACGACATTGTCTTCGTCCATGGTTTAAAAAAAAAAAAAAAAAACAACTATAATGTCTGTTTTTTTCAAATTTTCCATGAGCTTGTGTTGTTGTGTCAGGTATATAGCCTTACATATACATTGCAATCTCGCAGTTCCGGTAGAGGCTTTGTCAACGATGGATCACAGGAAATGCGACGCTGCAAAACTCCTGTGCTCTGAAGCTTGATGTTAGTGAAGCCCTTAAATCACTTAAAGCTGGTTTGTGAGAGAATAGAATAAACACCTTATAGGTGTTTTGTCACTAGCTATACACAATACATCAAATTAGGTATATGAGCGCTTTCACTACAGGTACCCTTTAACTTTATCCTAGCATGTGAAACACGCTAAACCTACGTTTTAGTTTATAAAATATTCATAATTAAAAGCAATTTTATAATTCAGAGCACTAATGTGATTTAATAATTACACTCTTCCCCCTCTCAAATCTTTTAATCAGATATCAGCAGACAAAAATGAAATTATCCATCCATTTTTTGAACCACTTAATCCAGTGGTGGGGAGGCTGACGCCCATCTCAGCCAACTCTGGGTGAGGGCAGGGTATACCGTAGACAACTTGCCAGGCCATTGCAGGACCAAGACTCACACAATCATTCATACTCACACTCACACCTAGGGGCAATTCGAAAAAAAAAAACAATTAACCTATTGTGCATGTTTTTGTATTGTAGGAGTAAAATGGAGTACCCAGAGGAAACCCATACAAGCACAGGGAGAAAATACAAACTCCACACAGAAATGTCCGAGATGGGGAACCCAGGACCTTCTTGCTGTGAGGCAGACATGCTAACAACTGTACCACTGTGCCACCCAAAGTAAAATTATAGCTATTGTGTTATTGTTTGAGTTACTAGTTTTAGAACAATTGTAAATATGGAACAAGAAGAAATACCAAGTCAAATTTTAAGTCATAAACTAGGTAGCATGTAGGCCTAATATTTTTGGGTGACATTCTGCATTCTAGTTTTAAAAAGAAAATAATCTGTACCAGTTATCTTTGAATGGGGTTTCTTAATTGTTTGTTAAGCCCTAAAAGTTACAAAGGTGTGTTTGGATTTCAAAGTATTTTAAAATATTGCACAAGAGGAGTTATAGACATCCATCCATATATTTTCTGAACAGCTTCATCCTAATTAGGGTCAAGGGAAGTCTGGCCCATTTCAGCCAACTCTGGGCAAGGGTCACCCTGGGCAGCTCATCAGGCCATCACAGTGCCAACACTCACACAACCATTATTTAAAATTTAATAAAAGCTTTGAGTCATAGTATATGTCCATATTTTTCAAAATGTGCTATTGTTATTGCAATTGACTTCATGGGAAAAAAAAAAACAAGTAAACATCCTCACACAGGGGAGGGGGAGCCATTGTGCTGTGAAAAGTGGGCTGGAACTGACACTAAAACAACAATACTGCAGGTACATTCTACAAAAAATGCTAATCATATGTATATAACACACACACACACACACACACACACACACACACACACACACACACACACACACACACACACACACACACCAAGGAAACACCTGTCTGATGTATGTAAAACTAACTTATGAATGTAAATGTAGTACAGTATTATGCGCAAATGTGCCAAATCTGATGTTTTAAATGATATTCATGCTGAACTGTAGGAAAAGCTTTCAAGCACCCCCCATCTCTCTCTCTCTCTCTCTCTCTCTCCCTCTCTCCCTCTGTGTGTGTGTGTGTGTGTGTGTGTGTGTGTGTGTGTGTGTGTGTGTGTGAGGTAATTCTTGATATCAAACATGCTGCTACTGTACAGAAATATACTTTTCCACAAATTGCATACCTTGTTACATAAACACTAGTACACACTCTTGCTGACTCTCATGCAAACACTAGACACTTTTTGAAAAAAGCGAACATTCTTACTCAAACGCTAGTGCACCCCCCTTGCACACACTATCAAAATCATACTACTAACCGAATCGTCTTTTACGAAAAATAATTTGTCTGAAAAGAATCCTTCAGGTTCCTTTTCAGTAATTCGCTCTCCCTATATCATTAAAATAAATGTGTGCCACAGTAAAGATCGAAGTTACCAGGTCCTACACCCCAACTATGTTTTCAGCTACATTTGCTATTATGTTATGCTGAACACTGAAATCACACTAACAGTTTAGTATAAATTACCAATAACATTTTTACATACCTGTCTCTACACCTTTGTCTTCATTGGTGCTGTCCTCTGTAATGGCATTAAGGACATGATTTTAACACATACAATATTCTTATCCAAGGGGTTCCAAGGAAAGTGAATGTTCATTGTGCATTGCTATATACAGTAGTTTGTAATTATAATTACCTTGTGATACAGGCTCAGTTGCATTGCTGGAGTTATCGTTTTCATTGCCTTCAAGGATGTAAGTAATATTGTGGATTTTTTAAATCAACTTAATAATGGTGAGTGAAAATGATTTTACTGTTCTGTGCATGTATCTGTCTTACTGCTCTTGTCGCCTGTGGAGTCATCAAGGATTTCAAGCGATGTTTCCCCTACAAAATACAACACATGAATACCAAATATAAGCGGTTTTAATTATAAGCAATGTCAGCTGCAACTGTACAGAAGAATTATTACTGTAATTTTCTATGAATTTGTCTATAAATTTATTTACTCTGTGTAAAATACAATGGAATCTTTGCCTGTTTCTGTGCTTTCTGTGTCAGCTTGGTCTTAGACTTGGACTTGAGTGCTGCTCATCACTTCATCCTGCCTATACTCCTGGCTTGCAAGGCTCGAGTTGGATAAGACTGTGGCAGTCACTTGCTCATCAGTGCTTTCGTCAGTGTTTGCATTATCTACGACATCCTTGCCACTGTTCTCAGTTTGGCTTTCTTTTCTTCCCTCATCAACTGCTTTGATGTTTTTATCTTTATCAGTGTTTCTTTATCTTTCTTTATCTTTCTTTATCTTTCCTTATCTTTCTCTTTATTCTTATCATTTACAGTATTATCCTATTGAGAATTTCTAGTAGTGCTTTTGTTAGTGTAATAGTGTTTGTATGAGGATATACAGTTGGCCCTCTACTTACGAAAACCTCTGAATACGAAAAACATTTCCTCTGTCCTCTGTATACGAAACAACCTCTTCTTACTAAAAGCACCAAACGCGACATTCAAAAATTCAAACGCGTGAGTCAAACATTAAAACAATGCGCGAGTTGCTCTCTCATTGGTTGTCTCCCAACATCCCGCCCCGCTGGCCTCCCATTGGCTTCCCATTGGCCAGGAGGGCGCTGAACTGTACTCATACTTCCTGTTTGTCACACTCGTGAAGGAGAGTTGAACAGGATTGTTGGTTCGTGAGTTTTTTTGAGCGTGATCATTGCAGCGTTATATTTTGTTATCTCTCATGGACCCCAAGAAAGTGATTTCTGGTGACACCGAAAAGAAGAAGTGGGCTCTGTTATCAATAGAAGATAATAAAAAAAATACGAAAGTGGGATGTGTTTGAACGAAATCGCAAAGGAGTTTGGCCGAAACACGTCTACAATCTGAACGATATTGAAGCGGAAGGAGGCATTAAAAGCGGCGATACAGTGACGGAGGCGATTATTTTGGAGAAAGCAACTGCCATATTTAGGGCCTCGTGAAGGAGGGTGGGGGTGAGGGTTCTTCAGACCAGCAACCCCTGGACTTTAAAGCGTCGCGTGGGTGGTTTGAGAGATTTAAAAATATATAAATAGTTTTCTTTTACTTTTAACACATATTTCATACATATTTCATACAAAATTGGTGTACTTTTATCATTTTTAAAGGGTTTATGGGGTAATCTTGGGAGCCTTTGAATGAATCACGCGTTTTACATGTAAAATGCACCTCTACTTACGAAAACTAGGTGGGGCCGGTGACATAGTGGTTAGTGTACTGTGCTCATGATCGGGAGGTTGTGTGTTCAAATCCCAGTTAGACCTCCACTGTGCTAAGACCCCTGGGCAAGGTCTTAACCACAAGTGTGCCTCTGTTTACCCAGCAGTACAAATGGGTACTGATAAAACTATACTGGGAAGGTAACCTGCGATGGACTAGTATCCCATCCAGGAGGACTTGAACTCCTAGTTGCTTCATGACATGGAAACTGGGGATAAGCACTGGCCTGGTGAGCCACTAGGCTCGGGTGTAAAAAGCCCAATAGACTTACCTTACGAAAACTCCAGGTTACGAAAAAGGCACTGGAACAGATTCATTTCGTAAGTAGAGGGCCGACGGTATTAGTAATTTTGTGTGAGTGTGTAATTGTGGGTTATAAATCATACAAGTGTGTGTGTGTGTGTGTGTGTGTGTGTGTGTGTGTGTGTGTGTGTGTGTGTGTGTGTAATAGTGTGTTAGAAGGTATACTAGTACAGTCGGTCCTCTACTTATGAAAACCTCTGAATACGAAAAATCCAGGTTATGAAAAAAACATCCTAAATTTTCGTCCTTTGTATATGAAACAGCTTCTTCCCTCGAAAAGTGCCAAACACGCCATTCAAAAATTCAAATGAGCCATTCAAGCATTCAAACAATGCACGAGTTGCTCTCTCATTGGCTGTCTCCCAACATCCCGCCCCGCTGGCCTCCCATTGGCCAGGAGGAAGCTGAATCTCTATAGTACTGCACCCATAAAGCTTGTTTGTTACACGTGTAAAGGAGAGCTGTACTGTTGGTTTGTAAGTTTCAAAAGTGCTCATTGCAGCTTATTTTTCATTTTTTAAGTTGTTTAATTCAGTAAATGTTCAATAAATGTGGCGCGCTCCGCCAAATGTGGGCAAAACACGGCTCATCCGGACCTCCGATCCCTCAAGTAAACAGGTGAATGTTGAGTACTAAACAAGTGTTAAAAGTGTACTTGCCTGTGTGACATATCGGAAGGCCGGTCAAGCCGCGTTCCGCCCCAAAAGCTCCGGTGTGGGCCGCGACGCCTCCCACACTTGACGGGGCGCGTCACAAATGTTTAATAATGTTTAATATTGTTTGGTTTGGTTAATAAAAAAATGTTTAATAAAAAATGTTTAACGTTTAATATTGTTTGGTTTGGTTAATAAAAAAATTGGTTCATAAAATATATTCTGAATCTCCATAGTAGCCGACCCATGCCTGCTTGTCACAGGCGTAAAGGAGAGTTGTACTATTGGTTCGTGGGTTTCGTGAGTTTATTTGAGAGTGCTCATCTTATAATCTTATAAACATAGCTCATTGGTAATTATTATGAGTTTACATGACTAGACAACCAAGTGAAACAATAAGGAATGAAGACAGTTTTTATGACCGATTTGAGCAGAGATGTGACGCACTTGCTTTTGTCTTGTTGCTCTGCTTGCACTAGAATCATCTGCAGTTGGCATTAAGGCTTGTTCATCTATAATAAAGGCCGAATCTCCATCGAGCTCAACGACATCATTTGGAGGATCTCTTCATCTAGATATATCTTTTCCATATTCACATCAGGGATGCTTTGGGGTCAGCCACCTCGTCATCATAATCCATTTCTGTCACAGATTTGTCACGATAGTCACAAGTGGCCAGCTCAGCAGTTTCAACACTGATGTTTTTCCTGCCATAAAAAGTTCTGGGAGCGATTGATATACCGGTGGTGAAATTGAATAATGAGAGACATTCACCAGTCAAATTGACTCAACGATTATGTTTTCTAAATGACGAAATTGGATTGGACTTTACCTCATGATGACTCACTTTGAATCAATAAATAACACCAAGATATTCCTCACAGAAAATAATAATGTTTATAATTGATGCTCATATTGAGTTTACCTAAAAATTACAAGCATTTCGGTATATAAAAACACTATTTTTTTGCAGGAATTCTACTATTTGTAAACTATGTTATAAGTAATCACTGTTGACAGCCAAGCTTGTTCATACACCTGATGTGACAAAAACGTCACTCATATAAAATGTGGGGGTTTTTAGTAAAATGAACTCAATAAACTATTTCTACCGCATAAAATTACAAAACTATCATTATTCTTCAATTACGATTTTTTTATGTGCATGAATCTCACCTGGTATTCAATGCATTGTGCTTTTAGTACTGACAATTTTAAAGATGACTCACGGACGTCACTCAGTCACGATGTCTCGAGCCTAATTAAAAAAAGCGTGGGAAAAGATGACGCAATACCAATCTCCGCTTCAACAGGAAACGTACTGCATTCGTCACAGTCATTCCCCAGATGCCCGTAGTGATATAAATTCAATTTTTAGGCTCTTGATTCTTGTGTGACGAATTCGTCACCGTTGGGCGTACAGGGTTAAGGTTTTTATTGTTAACGTGGGTCTCATGGCTTACCTTTGGCATCCTCATTCATAACTGAATCATCTTTTACTAAAAATGATTTGTCTGAAAAGTATACTTCCATTTTCCTTTTCAGTAAATCGCCCTCTCTATATCATTAAAATAAATTTGTGCCACAATAAAGATTGAAGTTACCAGGTCCTACATCCTGCCTGTGTTTTCAGCCATGTTTGCTATTATGTGCTTCTGAACACTAAAATCAACAGTTTAGTGTAAATTACCATAAATAGCATTTTTACATACCTGTCTCTACACCTTTGTCTTCATTTGTGCTGTCCTCTATAATGGCATTAAGGACATGATTTTAACACATACAATATTCTTATCCAACGAGTTCAAAGGAAATTGAATGCCCATTGTATATTGGTGCATACAGTAATTATAGTTATAATTACCTTGTGATACAGGCTCAGTTGCATTGCTGGAGTTATCGTTTTCATTGCCTTCAAGGATGAAAGTAATGTTGTGGATTTTTCTAAATCAACTTAATAATGGTTAGTGAAAATGATTTTACTGTTCTGTGCATGTATCCATCTTACTGCTCTTGTCGCCTGTAGAGTCATCAAGGATTTCAAGCGATGTATCCCCTACGAAATACAACACATGAATACCAAATATAAGAGGTTGTAATTGTAAGCAATGTCAGCTGCAACTGTAGAGGAGAAATATTACTGCAATTTTCTATGAATTTGTTTTCAAATTCATTTACTTTGTCTACTCTGTAAGATATAATGGTATCTTTGCCTGTTTCTGTGCTTTCCGTGTCAGCTTGGTCTGAGCCATCTTTATTATCAGACTGAATGCTGCTTGTCTCTTTGCTCTGGCTTTCCTCCTGGCTTGCATGGTCTGAGTTGGATGAATCGGATTGAGACTCTGTGTCAGTCACTTGCTCGTCGCTGCTTTGGTCAGTGCTTGCATTATCTGCAGCATCCTTGCCACTGTCCTCATCATCAATTTGGCTTTCTTTTGTTCCGTCATCAACTGCTTCGTTGTTTTTATCTTTGTCACTGTCGGTATCTTCCTCTTTATTCTCTTCCTTTACACTACTATCATCAGCTTCCTCTTTTTTGTTTTCATCAGGTGTCTCACTATCTGTCCCTTCTATATCACTGTCCTCCTCATCGTTCTGACTGTCCACTGTATCATTTTGTTCTATGTTATCATTTTTAGTTGAACTCTCAGTGCTGTCATTGTTCTCTGTTGTGGCTGAAGTACTTTGAGATTCACTGTCGTTCTCGTTTTGAGTATTATCTTCGTTGGTGGTCTGGTCATTTGTTTCTCCTGAATCATTCCCTTCAGTGCCCTCTGAATCTGTTGTCCCTTTGTCATCACTGGCATCATTTTCAGTTTGTTCGTTATCGTTGATCTGTTGTTTTGGGCTCCCTTCACTGGTGATATCTGAATCAGGGTCTGGAAACATAGAAATACATATATAATGTGAAACTGACAGTTGCACATTTCAGGCAATTACAAATCCCTTTTTTTTCACAATTTTTTTTTGCACATGTGTTATTTTCCATATAGAACTAACAGAATATTAACACAAGGATCTTATTCGAGGCTACTCCAAATAAATTATTTACACTGATGCTCAAAGGTTTTCTCATGCATTCATTAATCCATTCGTTTTTTTCTCTTGGCTTCTTTTTTCATTTATTTGTCAAATCACATTATCCTAGTAGGGTCATTGGGAGATTGGGGCATACTTCATTGACTCTAGGCTTGTTACACACTAAACAGCTCACCAATCCACCATATAGGGGACACACACACACACACACACACACACACACACACACACACACACACACACACACACACACTCATTCACACTCACATTTACATCTAGGGGTAATGAGAAACAGACAATTCAACTTAATGTGGATTGAAATCTGGAGGAATGTAGAGTTATTCTAATTAGTTTTTTTATTGTCAAATATTTGTATATATAAAAAGCTAAAATATTTTAGTGTCTCCTGGGAACATTTCTTGGAGTCTTCTGTCAGAGGAGACACTAAAATATTTTCTGACCACCATCCGATGCCTCAGGACAACAACAACAACAAATACTGTTTACAGTGGTAGTGGGGAGCTGTTCACCTCGACTGGGGGTGCTGTGGAAGGTGGACCTCCTCAATCCCACAAACACACCCTCTTTGGAGGATTTGAGTGGGGGTTCACCCGTCACTGTGGCTGAGATTGCTGAGGTAGTCAAAAAGTTCCTCTACAGTTGGGCTCCAGGGATGGATGAAATACGCCCTGAATATCTCAGGACTGTCCTGGTTTGACATGTGTCTGCAACATTGTGTGGTCATCGGAGGCCAAATGTTTGAATTTGCAGACCAGGGTGGTAGTTCCCTTATTTAAAAAGGGAATTGACTGGAAAGTGTGTTCCAATTATCATGGAATCCTCAGACTACCTGGGAAAATCTATGCAAGGAAGAGGAGGATCTGACCGATGGTTGAACCTCGGATTCAGGAGGAACAATATTGTTTTTGTCGTGGCCACAACACTCTCGTCCAACTCTATATGCTTTACGGGATCCTCGAGGGGGCATGGGAGTTTGTCCAATCTGTTCAAATGTGTTTTGTGAATCAAGAAATGCTTTTCAACTGTGTCCCTTGGGATGTCTTGTGGGGTGTGCTCCGAGGGTACGATGCCCAGGAGCCATTCGGTCTTTGTATCACTGGAGCCAAAGTTTGGTCTTCATTGGTAACAGCAAGTCGAATTTGTTTCTGGTGAGGGTTGGAGTCCACCAGGGCTGCTATTTATCACCAATTCTGTTCATAATTTTTATGGACAGAATTTCTAGGCTCCGCCGCGGTGATGAGGAGTTCTGGATTGGTGGCCATTGACTCTTGTTTTTACTTTTGGTAGATGACATTGTCCTTTTGGGTTCATCACTCCTGGACCTTTAGCTCTCATTGGAGTGATTGACAGCCAAGTGCGAAGTGGCCAAGATGAGAATCAGCTTCGAAAACTCAGAGTCCATAGTTCTCATCTGGAAAAAGGTGGAAGTCACCCTCCCAGTCCGGAATGAAAGCCTGCCCCAAGGAGAGGAATTCAAGTATCTCGGGGTCTTGTTCGTGAGTGATGGAAGGGTGGAGCGGGAGATCAACAGGCAGATCTCTACAGCCAATGCCTACAGGCTTTTCTTTAATCACATAAAAGTTTTAAGAAGCTGGATTAATTCATTCATTCATTCATTTTCTATAACCGCTTAATCCTAATTAGGCTCAAGGGGAGGCTGGCGCCCATTCCAGTTGACTCCAGGCGAGGGCAGAGTACACCCTGGACAGCGAGCCAGGCCTTCGCAGAGCAGAAACACGCAGACAGCTATGCAGCCTTATCTTGTCGAAAGTCAGCAATGGTTCTTTTACATCACTTACACCATAGACAGTGAGAGACATGGCCGGGCTTTGAAAAAAAAAGTGGAAATAATTAAGATTATGAACTCTGTGGTGGATAGCAGGAAGGTTCAGGTTTGAGTAACTTGGCTGGCAGGTATCCTCTGTTTCGTCCCGGTACACTGGATTCCATCAGCATCTCAAAAATACAGTAGGCCCTCATTATTCGAGGGGGTTTCGCCCCTCCCGCGAATGAAGATAAAAAAGTTCTGTACCCGGAAGTAAAACCCCATGCATCATATTACATGCACAAATGATCAACCGGAAGTAAAATACTATGTATCTATTACATGTGCTAAAATATGATTCTTAAACAAATTCGATAGTAACTACAAATACAGTATTAATGTAGTAAAATGTAGTAATGATTAAGTAAAACTTAATTTTTACTGTTATATTTATTGACGATAAAATATAAATATTTAATGATAATTAATATATTATATAATAATAATGATGATAATATAAACAGCATATACTGTTATAAAGCACAAGTATTAAAGTCTTTTTCAGTTATTATTCCAGTACAGTACCTAAGTTAATGTTTATAATGTTTTTTCTCTGAGATTATATTTTCTGTAGCATGTTTAACGAACAATACCAAAAGGATAAACTTGAATATTTACGCGTTATGTCCTTTTACATTGAACGTGACATCTCCAAGATGGTGCTGCCTAGAGGGCAACGTCACGGAGTTCTCAGAGTCAAATCGTTTCTTTATACTATCCATTCCCTGTATACTAAAGACAAATTATCAAGCAACACCTTATCTTGTTAAAAACACAATTTGGGGCCAAATTTTTCCCTTATTTTTCTCCCTTACCTAGTTGAAGCTAGTTTCCACTGTACAGTACTGCCTGTCTATCACATGACGAACCACCAACAAAGAAGGGGCACATGCAAACTGCGTCTTTTTGAAATGCTTGCACATGCATATTTAAATGATTGTATATTTAAATATGTACATACATGATTAGTTGGTGACTACTTTAAGTGACAAGGTGGTTAAGGTATACCATCCCAGCCTAGCCAATTAGGTCCCATCATCCTCAACCACAGATATCTGCATGCATCAACCTGGATTTGAACTTGTGACATTTGTGAGCCATAGCACTTTTCTAACCAAGACTTCACTGTTCCTAGCAGCAACTCACTACTATAACACAACAGATACTAAAATAAATGGAATTTTATAAATATAGAATGAATGCAGTTAATTGGGTTCAGTAACAGAATCTCTAATTCTGTTTAAACTCTTCATCCATGTCACCTCACTTGCCTAATTGATTATTTTATAGTTTCAGTGATGCAAACTTCTTCTTCTTCTTCTTCTTCTTTTACTTTCGGCTGCTCCCTTCAGGGGTCGCCACAGCAAATCATCCGCCTCCACCTCACCCTGTCCTCCGCATCTTCTTTTCTAACTCCAACAACCTTCATGTCTTCCTTCACCACATCCATAAATCTCTTCTTCGGTCTTCCTCGAGGCCTTCTGCCTGATAGTTCCAACCTCAGCATCCTACTGCCAATATACTCACTATCCCTCCTCTGTACATGTCCAAACCATCTCAATCTAGCCTCTCTGACTTTGTCTCCAAAACATCTTACGTGGGCTGTCCCTCTGATATACTCATTTCTGATCCTATCCATCCTCGTTACTCCCAGGGAGAACCTCAACATTTTCATCTCCGCTACCTCCAGCTCTGCCTCCTGCCTTTTCCTCAGCGCCACTGTTTCTAAGCCATACAACATCGCTGGCCTCACCACCATCTTGTACACTTTTCCCTTCATTCTTGCTGACACTCTCCTATCGCACTTCACACTGGATACTTTTCTCCAACCATTCCAGCCTGCTTGCACACGCTTCTTCACCTCTTTTCCACACTCTCCATTGCTCTGGATTGTTGAGCCTAAGTACTTAAAATCCTCCACCTTCGTTATCTCTGCTTGTTTGAGAGACCATAAGAAATCATTGTCACAATAAACCAGAAATTATGAAGTGTCTAAAAGTGGAGCTCCTGTTTGATGTCTCCACTGAGCCTCGTTTTTTTAAGCACTCGGGGTTTTTTTTAGCACATTCCTTTTCAATGCATGATTTCTGCTTTCATTTGTACCATCTGCCTTGTAAGTTTAATTATCCATTTAACAAGTTTATTTTCTGTCAAGTTTCATGGACATTTATTTACTGTTGCTCCTCAAATGTTATTTACATGTAAATTTTCCTGCCTGGAATTTGGTTTTTATACTGTTTGAGTTAATATTATGGTGTATGAATCTCTATTTTTCATTCATTCATTCATTCATTCAGTCACTTTCTGAACAGCTTAATCTTAATTAGGATCGCATGGAGGCTGGCGCCCATTTCAGCAGACTCCGGGTGAGAGCAGAGAACACCCTGAACAGCTCGCAAGGGCATCACAGGGCTGAATCTCAATTTTTTTTTTGTTTCGTTTTCATTATTAATGAAAAAACTGTGGGAAACAGAGGAAAAGTGATATGTAACAGATTTTTAATTCTTACTTTTAAAAAGTTTTTATTTTCTTTTAATGTAAATAACCAGTTTGACTTGTTTAATACGGTATATTTTGCATGTCATGTTTTATAATACATAATATGTCTAGTTCATATAGTGTCGGTCAAAAGTTTGGATGCATCTTCTACTCCAGTTAGAATGAGTGGGTGTGTCCAGACTTTTGATTGGTACTGTAGGTTATAGCAGTTGTTATAAACAATTGTTCCCTCACCTGGCTCAGTTTCTTCTTCTTCTTCTTCTTCTTCTTCTTCTTCTTCTGAAGTTATGTGGTAACAAACTATACCCATATCTCTGATAAACTTACTGCAGTTAAAGTTGTGATGAGACGGCAATTGAACGATCATACAACTCAGAATTTGAGAACTCATAAACTTGGTCAGTATCCAACTTGTCTGATGTTATTTCACTGACTTAAATCCAGTTAACTGAAAAATTAAATACTTCATGTATAGATAATAAAATAATATACATTTATAAATAACACTTTTAAAGTATGTTTTCATAAAATAAAAACTGAAATACAGTGGTACCTCGGTTCTCAAACTTAATCCGTTCCAGAAGCCTGTTCGAATTCCGATTTGTTCGAATTCCAAATCTGCTTTTCCCATTACAAATAACGTAAACGGTTTTAATCCGTTCCAAAACTACCTTTTTTAAACATAATGTTATTTCAGAATGTCGTTTATATATCAAATAGTATATTAAATTTGAAACAACAGGACAAACACAAAATCCTTAATAGATTAATGTATTTTGTGTCTTTTTTTGTTTGCTTTTTGTTTCCTTTCAAACCAGACTCGACTTGCTTTAAAGTAGAACCATTCAGGATTCGAGCTCGGGTCTTTTTTCACCAAATCATTGTAGAGTTCACGAGCTTTTAGCAGGTCTCATCCTCACTAACACTATCTCCTGCTAACTGCTGTTCATTTATGTATATGAGTAGTAATTTTTCCACCTCCTCCAAAACTTGTGGTCTTTGTTTCCTGATAACCGTCGAGCCTTTTGCCACAGCACTGGCTTTAACACTCTTTGTTCTTTAGAATCGTGCATATCATTGATTTAGCCTTTCCACATTCCTTAGCAAGATCAGTAACACGCACACCTGATTCATGCTATCAGCTCTTTATTAAACGCAACAGTTTTCCCCACAACTGACTTTTCTCAGTAGCTTTCTTTGGAGACATGTTTATTAGCTAATCTAATCAAGTAAACAAAAAAAACACGGTATACTGTACTTTGTAGAACAGGAGCAAGCACATCCACATGCACACAGTGGTCGAATAGAGTCAAAAAGAGACCGATTTCCAGAAGTCGCGCACTTTTCCTCACTCTCGGTCTTGTTTTTTCTCGTGCGTTTTTCGTATTCGACTTTCAAATTTTGTTCGACTTCCAAGACAAAAAGATCCCGGATTTTTTGTTCGAATTCTGATTTGTTTGACCTGCAAAGCATTCGAGAACCGAGGTACCACTGTAATATGGAATTTTTGGTTTTCAGTGATTTCAGGATGTGAGTTCTGGTATAATAACTAGCCTTGTTCCTTGAAACATAAATACCAGTCAAATGTTTGGACATACAATTAACTGTGTCCAAACTTTTGACTGATAGTGTCCATACCCTAATCGCTAATCATCTCTTTACACACATACTGAAGACTGAGGTGTGGGAAGACACCATGACTCTATGTTGGAGTCTTACCTTTATCATCTTCAGTTGATATTTGTTTTGATTCAACATCTGGAATAACAAAACATACATTTGTCCAAGGTTTATTCCCGCTATAATTTAATCCTTTTGACATTTAGTGGGTTAGTTACTTATAAACGTACCAGCGAAATTAATGTCTTTGGCAGTTTCTTCCTCTGCTTTATCTGTGGAGATTGTAAATAAATTATCTCTCTCTCTCTCTCTCTCTCTCTCTCTCTCTCTCTCTCTCTCTCTCTCTCTCTCTCACCCACACACACACACACACACACACACACACACACACACACACACACACACACACCTAATGCATTTGAGGTACTTGTCTGACCTTTGAGTCTGAAATTGAATTAATTTCATTATATTATTATTTTTATTACAATATTTTATAGCTTTGTACTAACCTTAAACCTGCAGTCCTTCTGGGTTTAATAATTCAAGCATATATACATACATACATACATACATACATACACACTCACATACATACACACACATACATACATACACACTCACATACATACACACATACATACACACATACATACACACATACACACATACATACACACATACATACATACATACACACATACATGAACACATACATACATGAACATACATACATACACACATACATATATACATACATACACACACACACACACACACACACACACTGTTCACTGTGTTTGCTGTGAATTTTTGCAAAGTGCGCTGTTTTCTTTCCTAACTGAATCTGGATTAATGCGTTCTTAATCTTTACTGGAATAGTCTAAAATTATTTAAAAAGATATATAAAATAGCACAGTATGTTCTAATGCACCTTTCCCTGAAATAAGATTTTTATTAAGTTGCTTTTTTGTATCTACAAGAGGATTCAGTCTCAATCACGGAAACAATGTGCACTTGTCACCTTTAAAAGTCTTCCAAAATCTGAAAAAACTATCGAATGCTTAGAAAAACTGTATAAATCAGCTGATATTTTCAGTGCACTGGGAAAGATTGATTAACTCCAGTATTTTAGTGTTAAGTGGGAGCACTAGTAGCATGATGTGTTCTATAGTATTAAGCAGTAGTGAAGACAGAAGAATGAGTAAAATATTTGAGCTGTTTAATCTAGACTGCGGCATGACTGCTCAGTGAAGAGCGCCATGTTAGTTTAGCCTGAGTAAAATATATTTTAAACTCAGCAATTTTAAATTAAAAAAAATACACGAAAATATTTTGATATTTATAAAATACAATTTTCAATCAAATGTTTTTTAACAGTACAACCTCTTATATAATTTATATTATCCATAAATTCTAACCAGGAATTCAAAAACTGTTGTGAGTAGCTCTGAACATCTCTTCACTGCATGTAAAAATCATTCTCTTCAGTTTAATAAATAACCAGTGATGGATGTGTACATAATAATAATAATAATAATAATAATAATAATAATAATAATAATAATAATAATTTGTAAATTAGCTCAGAGTTATACTACATAGAAGCATATGAGATGTAGCTCAGATGTAGTCCAAAATTTTTGCTTTAGTACTTTCTTTTGAAAAGTAAGAGATTATGTCTTTAACCGTGTAATTCTTAGTCATGAGCAGATTACAGTAACCTATGCATCAGTGTCTTAGAACACATGACTATTTTTATTACAACACATTTGACTTAAATTTATCTTTTTATATTATAAATAATAATTTGTATTACTTTCCTCAAGCATGAGTAATGTCAAAACTGTTTCCTTCAATCCAATTCAATTTTACACTCTGAAAACATTACGGCACATTCACTGCAGTTTGTTCACTTTGTTTTTTCTTTGTTTATACATGTTTTTCCTGTGTTCTTAAAATTTTCAGGTGTATCTGATGCTTCTGTGCATAAAGCTGAAGAGATACAGCAAGAGGGTTGATTTGTTGAATATGTTTTTGTTTTGTTAGCCAATAGCTTTATTAAATAGATAACACAAGCAATAGATGAGGTCATTCTTGAGAGTGAACACTGAAAATGAAGTGTCATCCTCTATTCATGGCCTCAAATACCCCAAGGCATTACTTTTGTGGCACTTTTAATTACTAGTCTGTCTGTCTTCCTTTCGTTTTTTTTCTTCCCTTTTTTACTCGGGAGTCGCCACGTCATCTGATTCGCACGTTTGATTTGGCAGAGGTTTTTACGTCGGATGCCCTTCCTGTCACAACCCTTTTTAGCAAGGGACAGAAACACGCTGACGACTTTGCAGCTACTCTTTACAAAAGTCAGCAATGGTTCTTTTACATGCCTCTCAGCATAGACAGTAAGAGACATGGCCCGCCTTTGATAATCCAGTTAGCTGCACTGGGGGGACACTTTTAATTACTAGTAAATTATCTAATTCACTCTAACTCCATTCACTGCCATTAGATGTACTCCTAATTCTTCAATTCTTGTATCACACCACCCAAGGTTACAGAAGTTAGTTCAGGTCAATCCAATCTTCAGATAAAGATACTATCTTTATTTTAGATGCACATATTACTCATTGTACAAGTTCTATCAGGGTTTAACATTCTATCTTCATAAACATTGCCCTGGATATTCTGATATGAACTGGGTTTAACAGACCTAGAAGTAAGGTCATTTGATAACTTTAAACTTGTTTTTATGTCATACTGCCCTCTTCATTAAGGCCCAAGTTAGAACTCCTGCTCTCGACAGAACAATCAACATTATAAAATAGATTATATACAGTATAGTATATACCTAGAGAATATAATGTCCAGAAATGTGTTTTATAATTTTCGTCCACTAGAATCTCAAGTGTCACTAACCTTCTTTTACAGGACTAATAGTCGAATAACCTGCATTGGTAACATCTTAAAAAGACAAACAATAATCAGAGTAGTTAAAGGTTAAAGGAGCATTTTACTATAATGAAACTAAAGTATAATTAGACTGAGTCTGTTTAAATGTCCACAGATTTTGTCAGCATCAGAAAAAATTATGTCATTTGGCTTCTTTAACCCTCAGTGACTACTTCACCAAAACGTGCTGTAATGTTTATTATAGGTCATTCTTTAGATGTTTCTTATAAAAGTTTTCTTTATGCTTGTAATGTACTTTAACACATGTCAGTAATCTAACAGCGCTGGCAATTTCACTGACAGCAGATAATATTCAATAAATGCCTTGTGAAAAGAGATATGCAATGCATCCTGTTTTTTATTCATATAATTTGTTTATTGATAATAAATATCTATTACATATACACAATTACTCAAACAAATTATAAAAAACAGACATAAGACATTCTTACCAGTATTTACTGGATCATCTGGAAGAGGAAAACCAGGACGATTAATATACAAGAGGTATCACTGTTTAATTATCTATAAGGAACAAGCGCCTATGGACAACTACTGTAGTTCACTCCAAGGGCTCGAGTGAACAAAACACCTTTGTTAGTTCAAGAGGAACTTGGGCTCTAATTACATTCTCTTTGGGGGAAGCGGCTAGTATCCCCTGAAAGAGAGGAATTGTTGCACATTTCAAACACCACAGCACGGCATTGTTAACCATTTCAATGAAACTACAGTTATATAATTATGTAGCGGTGAAGGATGAGGTAGCATCTTGGACTATAGTGCTTGGGTAACCCTGAAGTGGAATAGGTGATATCAAATTCATAAATGCTTCTGTATTTTCTTACCCTTTACTGGTGCGGAAATAGTCACCGCTGCAAAAACAATCATCAAACAGCAAAAGAGCAATGTTCTAAAAAAGAAAAAGAGAACATAAAGAAGATGTTACAAATCAAATTAAAATAAATTAAATGACACACTGGGACCTTAAGGTGTTTAAAATCAGCAATAAACTAAAAGATAAGTGGTTATTGTTGAGATCCTCACAAGCATGTGTGTTAATGCCTTTCCTGTAAACTTTTTTCTTCATATATGAAATAACTCTGCTTCACACGCATGCGCACACACTCAAGAGACTTGGACCCAGTTAAACAACACAGTTACTCTATAATTATTATACTCACGTTTGTAAATGTAATTGCACTTAAATAATTTCTGGAATATTTTTTGTTTCATAATGTCATTCTCCTTTTCAATATAAAATTAAGTGTGCAATAAATAACAATAAAATGTGTTATGAGACTAAATTTTAGGTGATATTTGAGAACTTATAAAACTCCAGAGAAATGTTATTGTCCAAAAGAAACAGATAGCTTACTTACCGTGCCTGCATTGTGATAGAATGGAAGAGCGGTGTGAAAGAGAAGGAGGGTGAGACAGGCTCAAGCTCCTCTGTGCTCTCCTGTAAATCTGAATACTGACTGGAGCATACCATAGAGCATTTATACCCCAGCCCTGCCTGAGTTAGAGGAGGCAGAGCCTATGAAACAGAGGTGTCACACGGGAACGACTTGAGTTGCATTCATTAAAACAGGGTTAAAAGCCAGTGCTGTGCTACCATTGTTTTTTCTTCCAAGTAGGTCTTGATTCTGGGCTAGTTTAGCTGATTCTGGGATTCGTGTACCCCCAACCTCGGTTCCACAATGTTTATGCCAGTGCATTTCTCCATAAGCCCTGAAAACACACACACACACACACACACACACACACACACACACACACACACACACACGCTCTCAGATCACTGACATTGTTGATGATATCAGATGTCGTTTTTATTAGTTATTGTTGGCTTTATATTCTTCTGAGAATGACTGTTCCCACTTTTCAGTGTGAGATTGAGTACTGTACATGCTTTCTTGGCAGGGTTTCAGAATTGCCTGAGCTGAGCTGGGATCCTTGAAAGCATCTGCAAACGGGATAGGTGATATGAATTAGGACTTTTAAGATCATCTAAAATCTAGAATCTGTACTCTGTGAATTGAGGTTTTAGGTCCCTAACCTAAAACTAAATGATTGCTGAGTCAAAAATCACTTTATTCACAAAAGTACACAGGAATTTGCCCTTCATTCTGTCATATTTTACTCACATTTTACTTACAGTTACCCATACTCATACATATGGATAAATTTGGTTTCCTCCCACAATTCAAAGATAATCACTTCAGGTAAACTGTTCTTAATTGCCTTTAGATGTAAGTGTGAGTTTAAAGGGTTGTGTGTTTTGCCCTGTGATGGACTGCTGAACTAGTTAGGAAGCCCACCTTTGCCCATGACTCAGTTGGATACAAACCCAGTTCACCAGTTTTTCATTTCTGCAAAAGCTTAAGATAGTTGTATGTAAAATGGCTACTGAAAATTGCACTCATAGCTATATTTGAACAATGTGATCTGCTGTAAATTACAAAAGAGGTCCTAGATTATATTGTAGGTGTTTAAGGTATCCATACTTTTAAACAGTTGGAATATATTTTATGATTTACCGTGATTGGATTTCTTTCATAAGTTATTTGCTAAACCTACTAGGGTAGTAGGGAGCCTATTTTACATGACCCTGGACAAAGGTAGGGTACACCCTGAACAGCATGTCAGCCAATTGCAAGGTAAGACACACACAAAACCATTTTCACTCACATCTAAGCGTAGTTTTGGAACAGTTAGTTAACCTATTGTGCATGTCTTTGGATTGTGGGAGGAAACATGCAGAGAGATGCAAGCACAGAGAGCACATGCAAACTCCACACCTCGCTGAGCTAAGGACACAAACCCAGGACCTTCTTACTGTGAAAAAGATGTGTTAGCCACTATGCCAACATGTCACCATGATTGGATTTAGTTTACAAATAAAGCATAGATAAATTACATCAATAGGGTAAGAGTACAGTGTTTCATCTCAACATTTTTGTTTATCTCGTTTTGGTCTGACGCAATGTTTTTGTAGATTCCAAACATACTTCATAGTACTCTGGACTTGTTTACAAGATTTGCCCTGATAACATACAGCGTGTACCTCATTTCGCAAACAAAATTATTTTTCTCTCCAATCACCATACAAAAACAGATCTGGCAGGATGCAGACAAAAGAAAGGATGATTTAATCAAGTGCATTCTTCAGTTCAAAAAATGTTGTACAAACCAGATTCCAAAAAAGTTGGCACACTGTACAAATTGTGAATAAAAACTGAATGCAATGATGTGGAAGTGTCAAGTTTCAATATTTTATTCCGAATAGAACATAGATTATGGATCTTCTTCTTCTTTTACTTTCGGCTGCTCCCTTCAGGGGTCGCCACAGCAAATCATCCGCCTCCACCTCACCCTGTCCTCCGCATCTTCTTTTCTGACTCCAACAACCTTCATGTCTTCCTTCACCACATCCATAAATCTCTTCTTCGGTCTTCCTCGAGGCCTTCTGCCTGGTAGTTCCAACCTCAGCATCCTACTGCCAATATACTCACTATCCCTCCTCTGTACATGTCCAAACCATCTCAATCTAGCCTCTCTGACTTTGTCTCCAAAACATCTTACGTGGGCTGTCCCTCTGATATACTCATTTCTGATCCTATCCATCCTCGTTACTCCCAGGGAGAACCTCAACATTTTCATCTCCGCTACCTCCAGCTCTGCCTCCTGCCTTTTCCTCAGCGCCACTGTTTCTAAGCCATACAACATCGCTGGCCTCACCACCATCTTGTACACTTTTCCCTTCATTCTTGCTGACACTCTCCTATCGCACATCACACCGGATACTTTTCTCCAACCATTCCAGCCTGCCTGCACACGCTTCTTCACCTCTTTTCCACACTCTCCATTGCTCTGGATTGTTGAGCCTAAGTACTTAAAATCCTCCACCTTCGTTATCTCTGCTCCCTGTAACATCACCGTTCCTCCTGGGTCCTTCTCATTCACACACATGTATTCTGATTTTCTGAGGCTAACCTTCATTCCTCTCCTTTCCAGGGCATACCTCCACCTCTCGAGATTTTCCTGCAATTGTTCTCTGCTCTCACTACAGATCACGATGTCATCTGCAAACATCATAGTCCATGGAGATTCTTGTCTCACCTCGTCTGTCAGCCTGTCCATCACCATAGCAAACAAGAAGGGGCTCAGAGCTGACCCTTGATGCAGTCCCACCTCCACCTTGAATTTGTCGGTCACACCGACAGCACACCTCACCACTGTCTTACATCTCTCATACATGTCCTGCACCACTCTAACATACTTCTCTGCCACTCCAGACTTCCTCATGCAATACCACAGTTCTTCTCTTGGCACCCTGTCATATGCTTTTTCCAGATCCACAAAGGCACAATGTAGCTCCCTCTGACCTTCTCTGTACTTCTCTATTAACATCCTCAAGGCAAACATTGCATCTGTGGTGCTCTTTCTTGGCATGAAACCAAACTGTTGTTCACAAATGCTGACCTCTGCCCTTAGTCTAGCTTCCACTATTCTTTCCCATAACTTCATCGTATGGCTCATCAACTTTATCCCTCTGTAGTTGCTGCAACTCTGCACGTCTCCCTTGTTCTTAAAAATGGGCACCAGCACACTTCTCCTCCACTCCTCCGGAACATAGATTATGAACATAGATTATGAACATAGATTATGGATCAAAACGTTTAAACTGAGAAAAAGTATAATTTTAAGGGAAAATATGCTGATTTTAAATTTCATGGTGTCAATAAATCTCAAAAAAGTTGGGACAAGGCCATTTTCACCACTGCAAGTCATCCCTTCTTCTTACAACAGTCTGAAAATGTCTGGGGACCAAGGAGACAAGTTTCTCAAGTTTAGAAATAGGAATGCTGTCCCATTCTTGTCCAATACAGGCCTCTAACTATTCAACTGTCTTGGGCCTTCATTATTGCAACTTCCTCTTTATGACTGCAGGCTGGCCATTTTAATACCCAGATCCTTTTCCTACGCAACCATGATGTTGTAATTAATGCTCCATATGGTCTGGCATGATCATGCTGAAAAATGCAAGGTCTCTAATCTTCATGGGAGCGTATGTTATCTTATAACCTGAATATACCTTTCTGCATTGACAATGCCTTTCCAGAAGTGCAAACTTCCCATGCCACACGCACTCTGCAACCCCATATCATCACAGATGCAGGCTTCTCAACTGAGCGCTGATAATAACTTGGGTTGTCCTTGTCTTCTTTCGTCCGGATGACATGGCGTCCCAGTTTTCCATTAAGAACTTTGAATCATGATTTGTCTGACCACAGAAGAGTTTTCCACTTTGCCACCCACCATGTTAAATGACCCCTGGCCTAGAGAAAACCCCTGTGCTTCTGGGTCCTGTTTAAAAATAGCTTCTTCTTTGTACTGTAGAGTTTCAGCTGGCAATGGCGGATGGTATGGAGGATTGTGTTCACAACAATGGTTTTTGGAAGTATTGCTGAGCCCATTCTGTGATTTCCTTTACAGTAGCATTCCTGTTTGCGGTGCAGTGCTGTTTGAGGGCCCGAATATCACGGGCATCCAGTATGGTTTTTTGGCCTTGACCCTTACGCACAGAGATTGTTCCAGATTCTCTGAATCTTTGGATGATGTTATGCACTGTAGATGATGACAACTTCAAACTCCTTGTACTTTTTCACTGGAAAACACCTTTCTGATATTGCTCCATCATCATTCTGCGCAACATTGAGGGAATTGGTGATCTTCTACCTATTTTCACTTCTGAGAGACACTGCCACTCTGAGAAGCTCTTTTTATACTCAATCTTGTTGCTAATGGACCTCATTAGTGGTAAGTGGTCTTCCAGCTGTTCGTTGTAAGTTCAGTTGACTTTTCCAGCTGCTTATTGCTACCTGCCCCAAACTTTTTGAGATTTGTTGACACCATGAAATTTAAAATCAACGTATTTTCTCTTAAAATAATACATTTTCTCAGTTTAAACTTTTGACTTGTCATCTATGTTCTATTCAGAATAAAATATTGAAATTTCGAACTTCCACATCATTGTATTTGGTTTTTATTTACAATTTGTATAGTGGGTCAACTTTTTTGGAATCCGGTTTGTAGAATTCAGGGATGAGAACTATTGTAAATTTTATTAGTTTATATTTAAACACATTTATTATTAAAATTTTTTTTTTTAATCTTACTGTACATTTACTTGTACCGTTGTAAGTGTGTTTTGTTGTTTGTTCTTTTTTGATGTTTTACATTTTTATTGATTTCTATTGTTGGTGTTTTAATCGGGGCAGTTGTGGTCTAGTGGTATAGGGCGCTGATCCTAAGATTGGTGGTTCGAGTCCCACTCTCCACAAGGTTGTCACTGTCCCCCCGAGTGCAGCTAACTGGGTTATCAAAGGCGTGCCATGTCTCTCACTGTCTATGGTGAGAGGCATGTAAAAGAATCATTGCTGACTTTCGTAAAGAGTAGGGTGCAAATCCGTCAGCATGTTTCTGTCCCTTCGTAAAGGGTTGTGTCAGGAAGGGCATGCGATGTAAAAACCTATGGTTCTTTTACATGCCTCTGACCACAGATAGTGAGAAACATGGCCAACATTTGATAACCACACTGGTGGGGAACAGCAGTGACAACTCGGTGATATTGGGGTTTGAAGTCCTGACCTTGGAACCAGCAGTCCAGCACCTTAGCACCACTGCCCCATGTTTTAAATTTGTTTCTGTTTATTTATTCACATTTCATTTAAGGCATGTTTTTAATGGTGCTTCATGGCAGTTTTGATATATAAATAAACTTTATTTAGTCACTAGTTCCTTAAATATCCTCACAATGAGATTAATATTTTTGTGTTTCATGCCCATGTGTCAGGTAACACATTGGAGCAAGTCCAAATTTCATTGTGTGCGGATATGCGCGTGAATGGTAGTGTGTGCGGCCCAAAGATGGTCTGATGTGCTGTTCAAGGTGTACTCCGCCTTCACAGAATGTGTCAGCTAGGTAAGATAGGCTCTCATCTCCCAGTGACCCCAATTAACATTCATTTACATGTCTACATTTACTTATAGAAACATAACATTACATTGATATGAATACAAAAATTTGGGAAACGTACATCCAAATCACTTACCCTTATCTCTCAGTTGCCGAACGGCTTCATTCTCGTAGGGTTGCTGTGAGGTTGAAGCCTATCTTAATTGACACTGTGTGATGACAGGGTACACTCTGAATTGCACAGAAGACCATTGTTGGGCCATACACACACACACACACACACACACACACACACACACACACATTCACTCTCACAGCTAGGGGTAATTTAGAATAGCCAGTGTGCATGTCTCTGGTAGTACCCAGAAACCCACACAAGCACGGGGAAGGCATGTAAACTCCACACAGTATCTTCACTGAGCCTGGTATTTGAACTCAAGACCTTTTTGATGTATGACAGACATGCTAACCCAAATGATGAACAGTTTTTTTTTTTACCTTTGAAAATTAATGTGCTTATTAAAGTCACCCTATGGAGATGGAGTAAATTATTTTAATTATTTTAACATAATCTTTTTCTGTTACATGAACAAGACAAAACAGAAAACTATCATTGTTAATTAAAGCAACTAAAGTCACAAGTAAAGGTGGAAAATTGGCAAAGATCCAGGTTGTCCATGCCCTTATAGTTTTAAAGCCACTGCTGAGAGTTAATCTCTTTCAGTCTCAGAGCACACATGAGAAGGTATGTGAGAGTCCTGCAACCTTTACAATGTTAGCAACTTTTGTTGTATTTGTTGTGTTCGGGGAATCACCACCTATCATCAGCAAACACACCAGTCATTAACACACATCAACGTCAGTGTAATTTAAGTATTACCTCGAAATCAGAGGCTGGAGTATCTGTACAAAGTTTCACATTGAAATTCTGGCCAGTGATCCAAAACAAAGGCAAGATTAACATACTTGAGAAAATCACCATATGACCATTTACACATCCTTTCAGGATCTGAGAGTATGCAAGGAGACTGCATAATGAAAAGTGGTAGAAAGACATGGATTATCACATAACAACGAAATTATCTCAAGAATAGGAACTATGTTGGCAAAAAAAAAAAAAACATTATTTTCCATTGCTTGTATAACCAATTTTGCAATCTGATGCATTAACATGGGAATAGCTAGGGTTTAAAAGGAACCACACTGAATTTGCATAATGGCAACATTTTTTTCACTTGGGGACAATTTTTGTTTGTTTGTTTGTTTTTACATATAATGCACCCAATCATAATGTATTTAAATGATTTTTTTCCTTTTTTTATTCGATGTGTCTGTGGGGTCAATGCATCATTCATTTCATCAGGAGTTTTATAGCAGGATGTCCTTCCTTGTGCCAACCCCTAAGAAATAAAGTTTATTCACACTCATATTGGCATCTGGGGGCAATCCAGGGTAGCAAGGAGGCTGGAGTCTTTCTTTGCTGACTTCAGGTGAAGGTGGGTACATCCTGAAGAGCTCTCAACATATATCCAACCATTCACACTCACATCTATTGTCAATTTGGTACAGTTAATTAAACTTATGTGCATGACTTTGGACTCTGTAAGAAAACTGTAATATCTGGGGAAATCCCATGCAAGCACCAAGAGTACATACAGACTCAACACAGAAATGTCTTTGCCAAACCGGGAACTCAAATCCAGGACCTTCCTGCTGTCAGGCTAATCACTACATCACTGTACCGCCTTTTAGGGGTAACTTATCCTAAAAATGTGCGAGCCTTTGAGGGGGGGAACCAAAGCACCCAGGAAACGCACACAGGCATGCCCTTACCAGCCCTAACCACATTGCTTGCACCCAGGTCCTTCTTGCTGTGAGAAGGAAGTGGTATCCATTTTATTACTGTGCTCAAAGTACATTCTTAATGATTTGTTATTGAATATGTTGCACTTGCCTAATGACAGCGATTCCAAGTTTTCAAGGTTTCTGATATGATGTGTTTCGCATATCTAAATGCACCACACAATAAAAAGGTTTTTGTGATAAACAAATGTAAAACATAAAAGTAATATTTTACTCCGCACTGCAATGAGATTCTTTGCCATAAGGCTGCTGTATGTGAAAATTGCAGGAGAGCTGCAATTTCTGAAACTCCCAAACTAGAATAACTACATAAATGTGTAGGTGTACAGGTGTTATTAAAAAAGGGAATGGTTCGGTTCATCTATATGCATGGGACAAAAACAAATAAAATTTCATGTGCCTTGAGCAACTAATACTAAACATTCATTCATTCATTCATTCATTCATTCATTCATTCCGTCATTCATTTTCTAAACTGCTCAATCCTATTTAGAGTCGAAGGGAGAATGGTGCCCATCTTAGCCGACTCTGGGTGAGGGCAGGGTATAGAGTTTTGCAGTCACGTGATACGCCGAGTAGCAACTCCATATTGGAATGAAAACAAACGTATATTTTGCAATTGAGGTGCCTGTTTTTAGCTTGGTAGATTATATAAATATGAATGTTGACAGCCGTAATACAATCCCAGTGCTTTCCGAGCCCCCTGGTAATTATGATAACGATCATAAACAACAGTATATTCAAAAACTACGGTTATCAGGGCTAACAAATGACCCATACGTGTTGCCTGATGGTTTTGTTTGTTAACTGCATGGATGAAGCAACGGACAGGATACCTAGTTTAACATACCCAGATATCTATAATTATTTGATTAATGGCACATTAGTGGTGGAATAAACAAAACCCACATTGGGATAATGTATGCATGACGTCAGCTGCAAAACCTCTATACTCTGGACAGCTCAAAATACTAAACATATTTACTGATATATTAATTTTAGATATAAATATGCAGGTATAAACTTAAATTTGGCATAACTGTTTTATTAATAAGTAAGCTATATGCAACAGTAATAAGGAAAAAATCTTTGAGAAAATGAGGAAGAAACCTTGAAAGGTTTACAACAGATAATAAAAGAACACAGATATGCTTATCTTTAAGACCTTACCTTTTGGGCTGAAACCGACATACAAGAGAATTGGATGAAATGTGTTTAATTTTTACTACTATACTAACACCTCTTGAACAGCCTCCCTTTGTCTCTAGGCAAGCTTTTGTCCTGAATGATAATGCCAGGCAATTTCTTTACTGCTTTTTCTGTCCTCTTTCTTCCAACTTTTGAAGTTATCTTTGGTGGTTGGAAGATCTACCCATTAACAGCTGTAATTGCCATTGGTCTTTCAGATGTGCTACTTGTGTCCAGGTTTCGGGAGGAATGCTGAAGTCAAAAAGCTCATGTTTCAGTACATCCTTAATGCCCCCATTTCACTGGACTACGGCATGCAAGGATCATAGCGGAAAGGTGCGAAACAAAGTCTATGGAAGAGCTTCGTCAGTTTTATATAGAAAATGGGTGAAAATCCTATGGAAAAGTGGAAATTCTTACATTCTTGGAAGGTTTACAGCATGTGCAGAACAGGTACGGCAAAGTACGCCAAAGTGACCCCATGGAATACTCACGGAACTTTTTTCCGTGAACGTGCATTTGAACATGTTCAAAAGCACGTTCACAGAATATTTTGGCCTGCCGGAAGCATATGGAAGTGGAGGAAGAGTTGAGGAATAACTACGGAATCACACGGAATCACACGGCAGATGTTGCGGAACGTTTGCAGATGATAACATTTTAGCTTCCATAATACCCCCATTTCACTGGAGCGCGGAATGCAATGGTCATGGCGGAAAGGCACTGAACGCACTGTACGGAGGAACTTTCGGCATTTTTACATGGAAAATGGGTCGAAAACCTACGGAAAATTGCACCTTTGGAACACCTTCCGAACGATCACAGAATGTGCGGAAAGGACACAGAAAGACCGCGGTACAATGTCAGAATACATGCATAAAAGTGGTCGGATCACCTTTGGAACCAGTACGGACAGCAAAGGAAGACCTTCGGACAATTCACGGAACGTTCACGGAAAGGACGAAACGTTTGCGGAACGACCGCGGCACTGCTCCTTTTTAGGAGGAAGACTCACGGAATGATTGTGGAACAGGCTGAACGAAGGCGGAACATTAATGTTCAACACGGAACGACCGAGGAATGACTGAGGAATGACTGAGGAATACCCGGCGTAACCACGTTTCAACGAGGAAAAACTGCAAAGATCAAAGGATTTGCTCCTGATTCCACCTATAAATACGTGGAATGACCAAGGAAGCTCATTCTCTCATTCATACTATATGTTTATAATGTACAATAAATTTAAAATTGAACATGTGTTTGTAATTCATCATATGTTTCTAATGTGCAATACGTTTATAATTTACAATTAATTTAAAATTTAACATATGTTAATATGTTTAATATCAATAATGTCAATACGTTCCTTTTATTTGTACCTCAATAAATCATTCCAGACTAAAAACCATGCACACAAGTCGAAACCACAGTGATTATAACTTTAAAACTCTATTACATGAACAGGAAAACACAAAAAATGAACTGGAGTAATTTAATATTTATAGTGGAAGTGGCTTCTTTGAGTGTTCCGCAAGTCTTCCGTGTTATCCACAACCATTCCGCAAACGTTCTGCATATATTTCGCAAACCTTTTTTTATTATTCCATGGGGACTCTGTGGCCGCTTTTGACCATTCGGAAGAGGGGGAAATGTTCACGGAACGTTCATGGAAGACTTGCAAAATAAAAGAAATGATCACGGAACTTTTGCGGAAAGGACCGAACGTTTACGGAAGGACTGTGGAACGTGAGGGAACACTGTCGGAAAATTTTTCCGTGAACGTGCTTTTGAACATGTTCAAAAGCACGTTCACGGAAGATTTTGGCCTGACGGATACCTTTGGAATCGTACGGAAGGACATGGAAGATGGCGGAATGACCAAAGAACGTTAGAGGATGACTACGGTTTTGCTTCCGCAAGTCTACCGTGCTCCAATGAAATGGGGGTATGAGTCTGCCATGCTCCAGTGAAATGGGGGTATTAAATGGAGTTTGGGTTTGCCAACTGACTGAGTCCACCCTTTTAGCATAGAGTGTAGTAATGTGTGCGGTATACATTTAGGTTGGTATTCTGTTCCCATGTCCAGCCCATCTAAGATGCACAGACTCGAGTTTCATTGATAGTGGCTCAGACTTACGAATTTGAAGAATCTCTTGGTTGTAATTTTGTCTTCACAGATTTTCATCATGATGAATTGGAGTTTTCTGGTACGGAAGGCACTTAAATGGGACTCCTTAGGTTGGTATGTAGGCCAGCACTCCACACCATAAAGTAGAACATTGAGAACACAGACTTCATACACTCTCACTTTTGTGCATACAGACAGGTGTTTATTCCACCAGACTGTATTTGTGATATAGGGTCATTAAAGGGAGGTATAATGTTATTTCCCCTTTCATGGCCAATAAATATGTTGAGAGTGTTAAATAACCAGTTCAAAACATTTGGCCATAAACACAATGCTTTGACTTTATTTTTTATATGCAAACTAGTGTGTCACAAAGTGCTGATTAGCTACCTTTCCCCTATTACTCTCATGCACGACTATTTCTCCATCCATTCTGGTCTGCTTCCCAGAGGACTGAAAGGAAAGTCAACCCATTTTAGAAAGAAAAATAGTCAGAGTAGAGTAGGCACAGAGAAGAGGGAAAAATCATACAAACTGGATTCCAAAGAAGTTGGTACACTATACAAATTGTGAATGAAAACTGAATACAATGATGTGGAAGTACCAAATTTCAATAGTTTATTTTCAATTGAACATAGATGACAGGTCCAAAGTTTAAACTGAGAGAATGTATAATTTTAAGGGGGAAATATATTGATTTGAAATTTCATGGTGTCATCAAATCTCAAAAAGTTGAGACAGGTAGCAATAAGAAACTGGAAAAGTCCATTTCACTTATAACGAACAGCTGGAAGACCAAATACCACTAATGAGGTCCATTGGCAACATGACTGATTATGGAAAGTGCTTCTCAGAGTGGCAGTGTCTCTCAGAAGCAAAGATGGGTAGAGGCACACCAATTCCCCCAGTGTTGCGCAAAAAGATGGTGGAGCAATATCAGAAAGGTGTTTTCCAGCAAAGAATTGCAGCCTTTGAAGTTATCATCATCTACAGTACATAACATCATCCAAAAATTCTGAGAATCATGAACAAGCTCTGTGAGTAAGGGTCAAGGCTAAAAAACCATACGGGATGCCCGTGATCTTCGAGCCCTTAAATGGCACTGCACCACAAACAGGAATGCCACTGTAAGGGAAATCACAGAATGGTTTCGTTAATACTTCCACAAACCATTGTCGGTGAACACAATCCACCGTACCATCCGCGTTGCCAGGTAAAACTCTACAGTACAAAGAAGCCATGTCTAAACAGGACGTCCAGGTGCTTTCTCTGGGCCAGGGCTCATTTAAAATGGAGTATGGAAAAGTGGAAAACTGCTCTGTGGGCAGACAAATCACAATTCAAAGTTCTTTATGGAAAACTGGGACACCATGTCATCCGGACTACAGAGGACAAGGACAAGCTGTTATCAGCGCTCAGTTCAGAAGCCTGCATCAAGGCACCATCAATGTGGAAAGGTATATTCAGGTTCTAGAACAACATATTCTCCCATCAAGACATCTTCTCTTTCAGAGAAGACCTTGCATTTTTTAGCATGATCACGCCAGACCACATGCAGAATTAATTACAACATCATGGCTACGTAGGAAAGGGATCCGGGTATTGAAATGGCCAGCCTGCAGTCCAGATCTTTCACCTATAGAGAACATTTGGCACATCATAAAGAGGAAGGTGCAACAAAAAAGGCCGAAGACAGTTGAACAGTTAGAGGCCTGTATTAGACAATAATGGGACAGCATTCCTATTTCTAAACTTGAGAAACTTGTCTCCTTGGTCCCCAGATGTTTTCAGACTGTTGTAAGAAGAAGAGGGGATGACTCACAGTGGTGAAAATGGCCTTGTCCCAACTTTTTAAAGATTTGTTGACACCATGAAATTTAAAATTAATATATATTTTCCCTTAAAATGATACATTTTCTCAGTTTAAACGTTTTGACCCATAATCTATGTTCTATTCGGAATAAAATATTGAAACTTGGCACTTCCACATCATTGCATTCAGTTTTTATTCACAATTTGTATAGAGTCCCAACATTTTTGGAATCCGGTTTATAAATGGAAGCAGGAGGCCAAGCTGGAACTTATGGAAAAACTGTGGGATATTTTTGTATTAGGAATCATACTTGAGTGCTACACTGGTCATCAAAATAAAACATAAGGGTCTGAAAAGGGGTATAATATCTGTTCTTTGTTTTATCCATTGTCCCCAACTCAGTCCCTCTCCTCTAAATTACAAAGTTCCTGAAATGTCTTAAAGGGTTTCTCTTCCCGACTGGTTCCTGGGTTGTTGTTTTTTTTTTTGTTTTTTTTTTTGACATAAGGGTGGGGTTATGCTGTGGTGTGAATTTTCTGTGTGTTTTTCTGGTCACAGAAGTAAGCAGAGACATTTGATTATTTTGATGAGTAAAGTTATCAGTCTGTATAATAAAAGGCAGGACAAATTGGCTCGATTTGAAGCAGCACCAAGAGCAAAACAACATGTTATTCCTGTTTATTTAAAATATCCTATTGTAGTAGACTGTTACTTTCTTTTTTGAGCATCAACTGGGCGAGGAAACTGTTACCTTCATATCTGTGTCAAGGACAAACGGCAGTGAAAGGTTTTGTGATCTGGGTTCGGAAGCCCTCGCAAATGTTATAGGATTGAAGGCAGCTTGCAGGATTTACAATATCCAAGTAATAACTGAGGCCTGGTCTTTTCTCATCAGGTTGAATCAAATCGTCAACCAAGAATTAACAGGGTCTATTCTGCCATTTCATTCAAATGATCAGATAAAGCTGTATACAAATCTCAGATGATAGTATGCTAGCCCAGGAAACCCATGACATTCTCCCATATATACCATTACTCGGCCTGAAACTCAAACCCAGGACCTATTTGCCATGAGATGGAAGCAGTACACCACCATGCGGCCCTTTCACATTGAACCACCCTATATCCACAAAGGTTGGAATATTTTTCATAATGCAGTATAAAGAAAAACTGTTGATTTTGTTGAACCTTTCTACAACTAACAAAGGTACACAGAAAATATTTTAAATATTTTACAGATCAACTTAATATTATAAATATAAACAAGGTTAGAATTCGATTACTTCAACTACCTCAACAAAAGTTGGAACAGAAAAATTGTTTTACGAGCATTCTGTTGTCTTATGCGGAATGAAGACTGGTACTGTTCTGCTGAAATAGACATGGACTTCCCAGGAAAAGACGTCGCCTTGATGGCAACATCTGTCCCTCTAATATATAGATTTGGGAAGTGCCTAAAAGTAGAGCTCACAATAGATGTCTCTTGATAGGTGTCCAAACCTGGTTGTTATATATTTTCTTCTGTGCAAGCTAATGTGATAGTGATTGAGCCTCCTTTTTTGGGTTTCAGAGTAGTTATTAATAAATGCAGCCATGAGGCGGGGGGTGGGGGGGGGGCACAAACCAGTGTCTCTCCCCCTTATGCCGGTCCCAAGTCCGGATAAATGCAGAGGGTTGCGACAGGAAGGGCATCCAGCATAAAACTTCTGCCACATTAAAAAATGCAAATGGTCAAAACAAAACTCATACCGGATCAGTCGAGGCCCGGGTTAACAACGACCGCCATCAGTGCTGTCAACCAACAGGGTGCTGATGGAAATTGGACTACTGTTGGTCAAAGACATCGAAGAAGGAGAGGCGGGAGGCGTGTCCATAGGCAGAGAGAGAAGAGGAAAGGCGTGAGCCTAGGACTGAGAGTAGGGACTTTAAATGTTGGAACTATGCAAAGAAAACGTAGAGAGCTGGCTGACATGATGCAGAGGAGGAAGGTGGACATACTGTGTGTTGAGGAGACCAGGTGGAAAGGTAGCAAAGCTAAAAGCTTAGGAGCAGGGTTTAAGCTGTTTTATCATGGTGTGGATGGGAAGAGAAATGGAGTAGGAGTCATCTTGAAGGAGGGGTTTGTCAGGAATGTTCTAGAAGTTAAAAGAGTGTCAGACAGAGTGATGAGTCTCAAGTTAGAACTTGAAGGCGTGATGGTCAATGTTGTTAGTGCTTATGCCCCACAGGCAGGATGTGAGCTAGAAGAGAAGGAGAGATTCTGGAGTGACTTAGATGAAGTGATGCAGTGTAGCCGCAACAACAGGCAACAGAGGGGACAAGGAAGTGATGTGCAGGTTTGGTATCCAGGACAGGAACACAGAAGGACAGATGTTGATCGATTTTGCAAAAAGGATGGAAATGGCTGTGGTGAATACTTTCTTCAAGAAGAAACAGAAGCATAGGGTGACTTATGAAAGCGGAGGTAAGAGCACACAGGTAGACTACATCTTGTGTAGACGATGTAATTTGAAGGAAGTCAGTGACTGCAAAGTAGTAGTGGGTGAGAGTGTTGCCAAACAGCATAGGATGGTGGTGTGCAGGATGACTCTGATGTTGAGAAAGGTGAAAAAGGCAAAGGCAGAGCAGAAGACAAAGTGGTGGAAGCTGAAAAAGGAAGAGTGTCGTGTTGTTTTCAAGGAGGAGTTGAAACAGGCTTTGAGTGGCCAGGAAGTGCTTCCAGATGACTGGACAACCACAGCCAATGTGACCAGGGTGACCGGTAGGAGAGTACTTGGTGTGTTTTCTGGAAGGAAAGTAGATAAGGAAACTTGGTAGTGGAATGAGGAAGTGCAGGAGTGTGTACAAAAGAAGAGGTTAGCTAAGAAGAAGTGGGACACAGAGAGGACCGAAGAGAGTAAACAGGAGTACAGGGAGACACAGCGTAAGGCGAAGGTAGCGGTGTCAACGGCCAAACAGAGGGCGTATGATGACTTGTATGATAGGTTGGACAGTAAAGAGGGAGAAAATGATTTATACAGGTTAGCACAGCAGAGAAATAGAGATGGGAAGGACGTGCAGCAAGTTAGAGTGATAAAGGACAGAGAGGGAAATGTATTGACTGATGACAGAAGTGTGCTGGGAAGATGGAAAGAGTACTTTGAAGAGCTGATGAATGAGGAAAATGAGAGAGAAAAAAGAGTAGAAGGGGTGACCGTTGAGGACCAGGAAGTAGCAAAGATAAGTAAGGGAGAAGTGAGGAGGGCATTGAAGAGGATGAAGAGTGGAAAGGCAGTTGGCCCTGATGACATACCAGTTGAGGTATGGAAGTGTCTAGGGGAGGTAGCAGTAGATTTTCTGACAAGAATATTCAACAAGGTCTTAGAAAGTGAGCAGATGCCAGAGGAATGGAGGAGAAGTGTGCTTGTGCCCATTTTTAAGAACAAGGGAGATGTACTGCTGCCTTTCCTAGACACTTCCATACCTCCACCGGTATGTCATCAGGACCAACTGCCTTTCTACTCTTCATCCTCTTCATTGCCTTCCTCACGTCACCCTTACTAATCTTTGCTACTTCTGGGTCCTCAACAGTCACCTTTTCTACTCTTTTTTCTCTCTCATTTTCCTCATTCATATAATGCTCAAATATAAAATACTGAATATAACAAAATTGAAAAAGAAGACCAACAATTTGAGCGTATAATAAGACATGCACATTAGACTAAATAGATTTTCTTCATTGCCCCTAGGTGTGAGTGTGAATGGTTTTGTGTGTGTGTGTGTGTGTGTGTGTGTGTGTGTGTGTGTGTGTGTGTGTGTGTGTGTGTGTGTGTGTGTGTGTGTGTGAGTCAGCCATGCAACTGGAATCAGCTCGGATGTCTGTAGCCTTCCTGACACCTTACTAAAGTCAACGTTATTCAAAATAAACTAAATTAACGTTCTGCAGTGCAAGTTGCTGACATAAAGGGTTGTAGGGTTTCTGTTCTTATAAGTGCAATGCCATGCTAAACGTGTACCACTTTCATAATATATTTTCATCCTCATCTTCTTCCCTGTAATTTGAGGTTGTGCTCTGGGTCAACCACGAGGTCTCTTTTTGGTCGAACATGCACGAAACATCACACTAGGTATGTATTTGGAAGGCATTCTGATCATTTACATTTACAGCACTTTGGGAGACGCTCTTATTCAGAGGGACTTACAAATTATTTTCTTTTTTTTTTTTCACACAACTGAGTAATTGAGTGTTAAGGAGTGCTCAATGGTCCAACAGTGGTGACTGAACCACTAATCTTCAGGTCAGTAACCCTTTGCCTTATACACTAAGCCACCACTAATCAGATGCTGGAGCCACCTCAACTGGTTCCTCTCAATGCAGAGGAGCAGCGGTTCTACACCGAGCTTCTCACTCTATCTCTAAGAGCCCTGCCATGCTGCAAAAGAAGCTAATTTCACTTTGTTGTATCCGTGATCTTGTTATTTTGGTTACTACCCATAGTTCATGACCATAGGTGAGAGTTGGAACATAGATTGACTGGAAAATTGAGAGCTTTGCCTTCTGACTCAGGTTCCTCTTCACCACGACGGAGCAGCGCAAGCTTCGCTTTACAGCAGAGACGTCATTGATCTGCCTGTCAAGCTCCCGCTCTATCCTCCTGTTACTCATGAACGAGACCCCAAGATACTTAAACTCATCCACTTGAGGCAGGGCCTGATTCCAGACCCGAAGGATTTATTCCACCCTTTTCTGGCAGGGAACCATAGCTTTGGACTTTGAAGTGCTGATTCTCATGATTACATACATATGATATATCAGAGTTCAACCTAGGTTCACCTTTTTTAGATAATAAGTAAAACCACAAGATAAGCATAATTTTTTATTATTATTATGGTATTATTAATTTTATTATTGTTTTAATATGCTACCCTATCATAATGATAACCGGATACAGTTGTGTAACCCTGGATATCAAAATAGGCAGGACAGTGGTATAGTGGTTAACACATCTGCCTCACAGTAAGAGGGTCCTGGGTTTCAGTGATGGTGTTTTTGCGTGGACCTTGCAGGTTCTCCGTGTGCTTCTGTGAGTTTTCTCTGGGAACTCCAGCTTCCACCCGCAGTTCAAAGACATGCACAAAGACATTAGACTAAATAAATGTTCCAGATTGTCCCACGTGAGAATTTAAGTGAGTATAGTTGTGTATGCATGTTGACCATGCAATGGACTGGTGAGCTGTTCTGGGTGTACCCTAAATTTCCTAAATTGATAGGCTCCAGCCTCTCCACATCCCTAGTAGGATTATGCAATTTGGCACATGGATGGATGGCTCTCAAAAGCCACAGAAAGTAATGGTTTATCATAGGTTAAAGTTATAAACATCCTCCTAATTCTGCAGCTAAAGAGCCTGCTTGTGTATTGGACTCTTTGAGGTAATTGATTTCTTATATAAGTGTCCAAGCATGCCAACAAAAAGCCAAGTGGAGCTGAAGTTAAAATAGATTTGTTTACGAAGGAAAGGACCAACAAACTGCACTTCTGTTCTATTGTATGAGATAAAATTTACTGGAGATCTTTGTGAAAGAGGGTGCTGCCTTTCATTGAAAGTCTGGGCTTGTCAGCAAAAGCCCAGCAACTTTGTTTTCCCTTTATTGCACAAGCAGGGAAACTCTGCAAAAGAAGACATTTTACAGCCTAAAAGACATTTATCAGCTTTAACCATCCTCCAAGAGCAGTTGTTGTGTTGACGCTGTATTCAGTTACTAGTTACTATTCCAGTAAGATTATAAAAGGTTGCTGATTCATACATGATTGTTTTTGTTTCTTGCACTTGTTCTGCCTTGGAGAAGCAAAATGTGAATTTTGCACATGTTGTTTCAGCTCCTTCTATTCTAACTACTCTTTTATAAGAATCAATAGCAACCGTGTGTGAAATGTAAGAATGTCTCTTGGCTTGGTATACGCTGTCCTGAGCTCCCAGACAAATCAGTCTCTCCATGGAGAATTTTTTTAGGCAGAGTTACATAATGGAAAGCAGCAGGGCCTCTAAGCTTCATTCTAGAGGACACAGCAAAAATAATAACTACTCTAGTTCAGGATTAAGATATATCAGGATTGGGCCGGTGGCGTAGTGGTAAGGGTACTACATGCATGATCCGGAGGTTGCATGTTCAAATCCCATTTACACCCACACTGTGCTAAGACCCCTGGACAAGGTCTCAACCACAAGTGTGCCTCTGCTCACCCAGCAGTATAAATGGGTACCAGTAAAAAATTTACTGGGAAGGTAACCTGCAATGGACTAGCATTCCATCCAGGAGGAGTTGTACTCCTACTCACTTCATGCTATGGAAACCAGGGATAAGCACCAACCTGATGAGCCACTATGGCTTGGGTGTAAAAAGGCCAAAGGACTTTATCTAGTTTATGATATACCTCACAATTTACATTTTACTATACCTATACATCATTTGGCAGCAGCTCCTATCCAGAGCGACTGCCAATTACTGTATATATATTTTTTTGTACATCTGAGCAATTGAGAGTTAATGGCCTTGCTCAAGGGCCGAACAGTGGTGATAGTGAGAATTGAACGACTGACTTTGGATCAGTAACACATTGCATTAACTACTAACCCACCACTGCCTTATATAGATATATAAATATAGATGTATAAATCATAGTAATTACCACCAGGGGACAGTGATGAGAAAAAAAAATGGTGAATGAGCAGGTTAATACAGTACAATATTTATAATTTTTTTGAAAAATTAATCTAGTTAAAAGACTCAACCCAGGAATATGGACGAATAGATGGATGAAGAAATTAAAATGAACCCTATAATCAGTGTTTAAATGAGTGATGGAGTTTATTGTTAAAGATTCAGATGCTGTTGTGACTGCCTACAAAGCTTATACTAAGAGTAAAAAATCAGCTTTTATTAGTCAGGACTATTCACTGCAGATGAGAATACTTGTATTTACTGTTTAATGAAGTAAAGTGGGAACATTCATCCTCTTTTCACTTTATTGTAGATCAACTTATTTGATTTGTGTGAATATGGTTTAGGTCATGGTCTCACTGATGCATAGAAAACCAACCATAATTGAAAAGAAGGAATCTGACAATTATGATGACACGTGGCAACATGATAAATACCATTGTTTAACAACAAGAAAGTTCTGGGTTAAAATCTCTTGGTGGACCAAAACTGTTCTGTGTATCGTTTGTGTGTTCTCCTGTGACATGTATAGGTGTGAATATGTGTGAGTAGCTGTGGGTTAACCACCTGATAGGGTGCAGATCTGTTCATCATGTAACCCTGCCTATTACCCAGTGCCATCTAAGATTAGCTTCAGCTCCCTTATGATCCACAGTGGATAAACTCAACGAATGGGAGCTGTCACAATGAATTTGAAGTGAAACAATAACTATGACGTAAAGGCCATTCACATCCATACTAGCTGAACGACGTAGTAATACATATTCACCATATTTTGTAATTCCTCAGTTCAGTTCATATGGAGTTCGGGGATGATCTCACTAGATGTGCGATATAAATTGACGCAAATGGCAATTGATGGCTGTTGCATGACATTCGCAGTACAGTGGTACCTCTCCTTACGATAGTCCCAGAAAACAAAAAATCCAGTTTACGAAAAACATTTTCCTAAATGTTTTGTTTCTGTATACGAAACAAGTTTTCCTTACCAAACACGCCAAACGCGCCATTCAAATATTCAAACGTGCCATTCAAACATTCAAACGTGCCATTCAAACATTAAAGCATGCCATTCAAAAATTCAAACAATGCGCGAGTTGCTCTCCCATTGGCTGTCTCCCAACATCCCGTCCTGCTGGCCTCCCATTGGCTAGGAGGGATGACGAAGCTCGCTCCCATTGGCTATCTCCCAACATCCCGCCTCGTTGGCCTCCCATTGGCTAGGAGGGATGATGCAGCTCCCTTGAGCAGCAGCTTGTTCATGAGTTTTTCGAGAGTGCTCATTGCAACTTTATTTTTTGGCTCAGACTTTTAACCTTGCATAAACATCTG
>CM045728.1:58219849-58347349 GCA_024760905.1 Plotosus lineatus | reverse complement strand
GTGCATGTCTTTGGATTGTGGGAGGAAGCCAGAGTACCCGGAGGAAACCCACACAAGCATGGAGAGAACATGCAAACTCCACACAGAAACGCCCAGGCAGGGAATCGAAGATGCAGATGCATATTGTGTTGTGTTGAAACTGTATTTGGTCTACTTTTGCCATTACATTGCTGTCCCAATGATGGGGTAGGTGGTATGTGCCAAAATAACATCCATGTGAGTGCCAGGACCCAGCAGAATATAGCTGTGAACACTGCTACTGGAAGCTCACCTTTGTCACATAGTATAATCTATTTCCATCTTGTCCCCAGATCTATGCTACACGCAAACTTAACCAACTATCCATCAGATCAGGCCATATTCCTCCACTGCACTGTTGTACGGCAGTCAGTATGGCTATTCTGACTGGTCTGCAGCTACACAGCCTCTTACACAGTGTACATGCACTGCATGCTCTGACTCCTTATGTTCATAACCAGCATTCACGCTTCTATTTGTGCTAGAGTAACTCTTTTTTGGGATTGGATCAGATGGGTCAGCCTTCCTTCCTAGATTTAATCTGCCTTGAGTGCCCATGACCTCTAGTCAGTTCATAAGTTTCCCTGGACTACTTTTGATAGGTACTTAAGTGCTACATTATGGGAGCACCCCATACCTCCCATTTTAGGTCCTAGCCATCACAATTGGGCCACTGTCAATGTTTCTCCTATAATTGTTCCTGCTTCTAACATACCAACTTCATTAACTGATTATTCAGTTGCTGTTTAATATATCCCACCCGATGACAGTTGCCACTATAATGGGGTACGCAAGGTCAATGGTTTCGGCTGATTGATGTACAGTATATCCAGACATTTTTGCATCTTGTTCACAAAGGACCATAAACAAGTGACACTAATAAGATTTAGATTCAAGTTAATGCACTGTAATAGCATTCTTTGCCTGAAAGGTTTCACTCACTCACTCAATTGACAAATCACTTAATCCTATTCAGGGCTACACGAAGGCTGGAGGAGTGTTTCTGCTTACACTGGGTAAAGATGGGATTCATCCTGTACATCTTGCCAGGCCGTCACAGGGTCAACACATACAAACAACTATTCACACTCACATCCACATCTAGTTACGTAATGTGCATGTCCCTGGACTGTGGAAGGAAACCGTTACAAGCGCATGGAGAACATGCTCAGCACAAAAATGCCTGAGCCCAGGATTCAAACCCAGAGCTATGAGGTGGTCATGCTCACCTTAAACTTGAATGTACACATTTTTCAGTTATTTCCTCTCCCCGAAGCATAGTTTCAGCAGAGGTATTCATAATCGTTGGCGTTTGTTTGCATTTGTAATTGAAAAAAGTGTGGAATACACCTGTGCATGGATTTTCACCAAAATCAGGACACCGCCCTACCTGAATCTCAGAGTTCCCCAACCTGACTCCCAACCTAAGATTATTGGAATGTCTGGGTAAAAGTAAAAAAGTCACAAAAAAAATTCACAATGTTAAATTGAAATGGCTGAATTTCATGCTCAGAATCCAAAAGACACACATACCCATAGATGCAACGAGGAAAAACATGCATGTACATGCTTTCAAATGACACACTTACCTTTGCCCTTAACTGACCTTGAAAAGTCAAAATAAAGATCACAGTATTTTCAGTCCAAATAACTTAAATAAGATGAGTATTATGGATGCGTGTATAGCGCATCCTCCATACACACGTATGCTCAGTGCACTTGTCACCACCATGCAGTGCCAGTTATTGCATTGTTCAATCCTTATGATGAAGCAACAACTCCGACATTTTAATGTCTTATGGTATGACACAGCTGGATTTGAACTCCGACCTCCCGGAGGATAAAGCGGACGCTCTACCAACTGAGCTAAATCCCCAGTAAGATAAGACAAAGATTTACTGTTATAGTACACTATTTACATGTGTAAGACAAATCAGATTATTAAAAGTTACCAGGGAAGCACACCAAGCCTGATAAATATAGTAAAAATAAATGAAAAATTCAACTCTGCACAGTAGACCAAAGGTGAGGCAGTGGTGGCCTGGTGGTAAAAGGTGCTGGATCGCTGATCCTAAGGTTGGGGGCCCGAGTCACTGTTCCCCCGGTGCAGCTAACTGGGTTATCAAAGGCCGGCCATGTCTCTCACTGTCTATGGTGAGAGGCATGTAAAAGAACCATTGCTGATTTTCAACAAGAGTAGGCTGCAAAGCTGTCCAGGGTGTACTCTGCCCTTGCCCTGAGTTGACTGGGATGGGCACCAGCCTCCCCGCGACCCTAATTAGGATGAAGCGGTTAGAGAAAATGATGATGATGATGATGATGACTAATAGAAAATCATGGCTTGTGGACTAATAGGGAAACCATGGACCAGGACTTTCAAATGACACAATCACCTTTGACTTTAATTGACCGAGAAAGGCCAAAGTCAAGATCACAATAATTTGAGAGCTAAAAACTTTGAAACGACTATCAATAGATATGCTGTGACTGTAAAAATCTCATCAGAAACCATACAAATTGCTGATAGACATACTGATATGGTGTGTTGCAAGATACTTCTTCTTCTTCTCCTCTCAGCTGTTCCCTTCAGGGGTCGCCACAGCGAATCATCTGGCTCCATCTTACCCTATCCTCTGCATCTTCTTTTCTTACATCAACTACCTTCATGTCCTCCTTCGCCACATCCATAAATCTTCTCTTTGGTCTTCCTCTGGGCCTTCTGCCTGGTAGTTCCAATCTCAGCATCCTACTACCAATGTACTCACTATCTCCCCTCTGCACATGTCCACACCATCTCAATCTAGCCTCTCTGACTTTGTCTCCAAAACTTCTTACATGTGCTGTCCCTCTGATGTACTCATTTCTGATCCTATCCATCCTCGTTACTACCAAAGAGAACCTCAACATTTTCATCTCTGCTACCTCCAGCTCTGTCTCCGTTTTTTTTCCAGAGCCACTGTTTCTAAACCATACAACATTGCTGGCCTCAACACCGTCTTGTACACTTTTCCTTTCATTCTTGCCGATACCCTCCTATCACACATCACTCCGGACACTTTTCTCCAACCATTCCAACCTGCCTGCACATGCTGCTTGACCTTTTTTCCACACTCTCCATTGCTCTGGATTGTTGAGCCTAAGTATTTAAAATCCTCCACTTTCTTTATCTCTGCTCCCTGTAACCTCACCGTTCCTCTTGAGTACTTCTCGTTCACAAACATGTATTCTGTCTTACTGAGGCTAAGCTTCATTCCACGTCTTTCCAGGGCATACCTCCACCTCTCTAGATTTTCCTGCACTTGTTCTCTGCTCTCACTACAGATCACAATGTCATCTGCAAACATCATAGTCCATGGAGAATCTTGTCTAACCTCATCTGTCAGCCTGTCCATCACCATAGCAAACAAGAAGAGGCTCAGCGCTGACCCTTGATGCAGTCCCACCTCCACTTTGAACTCGTCTGTCACATCTCCAGCACACCTCAGCATTGTCTTACATCTCTCATACATGTCCTGCACCACTCTAACATACTTCTCTGCCACTCCAGACTTCCTCATACAATACCACAGTTCCTCTCTTGGCACCCTGTCATATGCTTTCTCCAGATCCACAAAGGCACAATGTAGCTCCCTCTGACCTTCTCTGTACTTCTCTATTAACATCCTCAAAGCAAACACTGCATCTGTGGTGCTCTTTCTTGGCATGAAACCAAACTGTTGTTCACAGATGCTGACCTCTGCCCTTAGTCTAGCTTCCACTATTCTTTCCCATAACTTCATTGTATGGCTCATCAACTTTATCCCTCTGTAGTTGCCACAACTCTGCATGTCTCCCTTGTTCTTAAAAGTGGGCACCAGCACACTTCTCCTCCATTCCTCCGGCTTCCTCTCACGCTCTAAGACCTTGTTGAAAGTTCTTGTCAGTAAATCTATTGCTACCTCTCCTAGACACTTCCTACCTCCAACGGTATGTCATCAGGACCAACTGCCTTTCCACTTTTCATCCTCTTCAATGCCCGCCTCACTTCCCCCATTACTCATCTTTGCTGCTTCCTGGTCCTCAACAGTCACCTCTTCTACTCTTTTTTTTCTCTCTCATTTTCCTCATTCATCAACTCATCAAAGTACTCTTTCCATCTTCCCAGCACACTTCTGTCATCAGACAATACACTTCTCACTCTGTTCTTCATCACTCTAACTTGCTATACGTCCTTCACATCTCTATTTTTCTGCTGTGCCAACCTGCTTAAATTATTTTCTCCCTCCTTACTGTCCAACCTAGCATACAAGTCATCATACGCCCTCTGTTTGGCCTTTGACACCGCTACCTTCGCCTTACGCTGTGTCTCCTGTTTACTCTCTTCGGGCCTCTCAATGTCCCACTTCTTCTTAGCTAACCTCTTCCTTTGTACACACTCCTGCACTTCCTCATTCCACCACCAAGTCTCCTTATCTACTTTCCTTCTCGATAACACACCAGGTACTCTCCTACCTGTCTCCCTGATCACATTAGCTGTAGTTGTCCAGTCATCTGGAAGCACTTCCTGACCACCCAAAGCCTGTTTCAACCCCTCCTTGAAGACAACACGACACTCTTCCTTTTTCAGCTTCCACCATTTTATCTTCTGCTCTGCCTTTGCCTTCTTCACCTTCCTCACCATGAGCGTCATCCTGCACACCACCATCCTATGCTGTTTGGCAACACTCTCACCTACTACTACTTTGCAGTCACTGACTTCCTTCACAAGATGTAGTCTACCTGTGTGCTCCTACCCCCGCTTTTATAAGTCACCACATGCTCCTCTCTCTTCTGGAAGAAATTATTCACTAGAGCCATTTCCATCCGTTTTGCAAAATCTATCAACATCTGTTGCTCTGTGTTCCTGTTTTAGATACCAAACCTGCCCATCACTTTCTTGTCCTCTCTATTGCCTGCACCAACATTTCCATTGAAGTGTGCACCAATGTACCAATGAATTTCACCTCTGGGGGTACTCTGCATCACTTCATCTAACTCACTTCAGAATTTCTCCTTCATTTCTAGTTCACATCTTGCCTGTGGGGCGTACGCACTAACAACATTGAACATCACACCTTCAATTTCTAACTTGAGACTTATCACTCTGTCTGACACTCTTTTCACTTCTAGAACATTCCTGACAAACTCCTCTTTCAAGATGAATCCTACTCCATTTCTCTTCCCATCCACACCATGATGAAACAGCTTAAACCCTGCTCCTAAGCATCTAGCCTTGCTACCTTTCCACCTGGTCTCCTGAACACACATTATGTCCACCTTCCTCCTCTGCATCATGTTAGCCAACTCTCTACCTTTTGCTTTCATAGTTCCAACATTCAAAGTCCCTACTCTCAGTCCTAGACTCATGCCTTTTCTTCTTCTCTCTCTGCCTACGGACATGTCTCCCGTTTCTGCTTCTTCGACCAACAGTAGTCCAATTTCCATCAGCACCCTGTCGGTTAACAGCATTGATGGCGGTCGTTGTTAACCCGGGCCTCGACCAAGCCGGTATGAAATTCCTATGTTATTCTTATTTTTGATTCGCATTTATATATTTATGTATATATATATATATATATACATATACATATATATGAATACTGCATGACAATCACATGGGTAGATAAAACGAGTACAATACCCATGCATTATACATACTGCATATCAGAGGTACATGCACTCTATGAGTGTTTCTCTAGGTTTTCTGTTAATTAGTAATATTTATCAGTTACACCTCAAAAATCAAAATAGCTAAAGCAATTTTTACAGCATGCACACACACACACACACACACACAGTTATTAAGACAACAATTATGGTGTATTCTGATTGTGCTACATTTAATTAAAAAATCTTACCAACAAGTAAGGATTGGCATGTAATCTTGGCATGTGATCTTACTTGGAAAAGGGGGAATTCCATAAATACTGGAAGCAGATGGAACTTTCCAAACACTTATGCTTAGACTAATACTCTAATCTTCGTACCAGGATAACCATTGTGGTCATTCAATCTGTTGGGTCCTTTGGCCTTTTATCGGTCAGAATGAATGCCAGTACTGAATGGGCTGTCTCCAGACAAGACAGGAAGTCTACCCATCAGGGTTTTATGTTTCCTGGGATTTGTTTGGGCGCCTGTGGCAAAATAGAACAGTCCCCTCTCAAACTGAACAGAGGTTAGGGTTGTGATAATGGGAGAAAGTGGTCCCTGTATTAGAGTTACACCTCACACGTCCTTCGTTCTGGTATTTAGAACTAGTCCGGTCTGCTTTCAAAGGCACTCTCTGTCTGTACACTAAAAGGATTTCTCTCTGTAAGTGTAAAGGGATAATTAACCTTAGTAAGTGCGTATTATGGCTGCTTAGTTGTCTTTGAATAGAATGCATTTTTGAGGAAAGTCTTAGAAAGTTAGTAAGGTCAGATTTACATGTGTATGCAAGGAAGCCCCTGGTCATTTGGAAATTTCAGTCTAGAGCTTTTCTGTGGAAGGAAGTGCTTAGATACCACCACTCCCCACCACACACACACACACACACACACACACACACACACACATACACACACACACACACACACACACACACACACACACACACACATGCTATGTACACGCTAAAGTATCTGTGGAATGGAAATCTTTGTCCTCTCTGGACTAGCAATACTTTATAGGGTCAAAGCCAACTTAATCATAATTTAGAGGTAGCCTCAACTGACTTCTACCATCAATAAAAATTACACTCTCTAACCAGCACATACCAGACCAGATTATAAAAAAGGAGAGAGTACTGAATGACTTTTTAATATAAACAGGGTATCATATGAGGGCTTGCTAGCACTGTGGGAATTATAATCTTCAGACTTTTACTACACATCCATATAGACATACATGTATACACTCTAAGAAAAAAAGGTTCAATCAGGTTTTTCAAAAAACCTTAAGGTTCTCCAGAAAACCGTAGGGTTCTTCAGGAGGTAAAAGGGTTCTTCACAAGCTGAGGGGCTCTGCACAACAAAGATGGGTTCTTCAAAGAACCCTCAGTAGCTGAATAGCTATATCCTGTATAACTAAGCATATTGTGCCAATATATATTTTTATATAACAATATATTTATAGGTGCTAATTTTATATATATATATATATATATATATATATATATATATATATATATATATGTGTGTGTGTGTGTGTGTGTGTGTAAAATAATCTGGTCTGGTATGTGCTGGTTAGAGAGTGTAATTTTTATTGATGGTCGAAGGCAGTTGAGGCTACCTCTAAATTATGATTAGACACGCCCCGACTTACGTTTTTAATTGGTTCCGGACGGCCGAACATAAGTTGAAAGTGAAAGTAAGTTGTTACAGTGACGTATGACGTATGATGCTCATACTGTACTATACATCCATAAATACCATTACCATATCTCATAAAACACCCCTAAATCAATTATTATAAACATAACATTGTAAAATAATAACAAATGTATCAAATAATATCAACATTAATTTCAAATAAGTCACTAATTTATACCGAGTCACTTTACATGAAGCTTAAAACAGCCGATCAAAGCTTACAATATGTGAGGCGCTCAGTACCGAAAGTAGTGTATAGTACTTGCAAAAGTAGTGTACTTGCTGTGGGTTATATGGACTTCAGGTCTTTCAAGTGCACAAGAGTGCCGTTGAACTCGTTTTCAACACAGCCTGCACTGATGTGAATCACGGAGCGGAGAGTTCTCTTTCCTGCATTCAGGTTTTCATTCATTTTACAACTCTCTTTGCTTAACTGAGTATGCATGGTAGATTGCGCCGATCCGAGCAGATAGTTAATTCATCTATGTGGGTGAGACTTGTACCCATGCAAGTAGGCTTACGATTCTGACCAACCATATTTGCTGAGGGTTACAAAAATCCGCAAAACAGTGTAAACACAAAGATCACAGAGATGACATCTTAACACAAAGATAACATGCTATATAACTGATATATATATATATATATATATTCTTCTATAATCACCTGAAGAGAGAGGATGGTTTCACCACCCCTCGAAACAGATCTGTAGTGATAAATGGAGTTTCAATAGAAAGTCTTTGTCCTGTCCTTTTGGTATATATATATATATATAAATATATATATATATATATATATATACATATATATATATATATATATATATATATACACACACAGACACATATATACTGGTCCTTCTGAAAAAATTAGCATATTGTGATAAAGTTCATTATTTTCTGTAATGTACTGATGAAAATTAAACTTTCATATATTTTAGATTCATTGCACACCAATGAATACAGTAACTGAACTGGGAAGGAGGGCCACTCAATATGTCGTTTGTAAACAATGGACGCAGCATCATTACGTCATTGCGTCAACACGTCAGCGTACTACGTAGGTACGTCTAAACTCAAAATTTGACTTTTTTTTTTTTAAAGTAAAATCGAAAACACATAAAACGGATGAATGTAAGTCGAGGAGCATCTGTATATACAGTATACATATAGATGCATATAGTCGGATTTCAATGTTGTGAAACAGTAATCACGTGACTAATGTGCGCGCAGACTGACTTTTCCAGTCTTGTTGTTTACCGGTAAGTTATTGGTTGATTATTGGTTTTCGTGAGTTTTGTGTTGTATGCTGTCTGTTAGAGGGAGAATTCCAGACATCCCATCCTCTATTTCATTCCTGTAAATGCAGCACAGGATTTTTTTTGTATTTTATTATTATAGGTCTCTTAAATAACAAATGCAGCTGTGAGGGGGGGGGCACAAACCAGTGTCTCTCCCTCACGCCGGTCCCAAGCCCGGAGAAATGCAGATGGTTGCGTCAGGAAGGGCATCCGGCGTAAAACAAATGCCAAATAAACTATGCGAATCACAAGAAAGAATGACATACCGGATCGGTCGAGGCCCGGGTTAACAACGACCGCCATCAGTGCCGTCAACCAACAGGGTGCTGATGGAAATTGGACTACTGTTGGTCGAAGACGTCGAAGAAGGAGAGGCGGAAGGCGTGTCCGTTGGCAGAGAGAGAAGAGGAAAGGCATGAGTCTAGGACTGAAAGTAGGGACTTTGAACGTTGGAACTATGGCAGGAAAAGGTAGAGAGCTGGCTGACATGATGCAGAGGAGGAAGGTGGACATACTGTGTGTTCAGGAGACCAGGTGGAAAGGTAACAAGGCTAGAAGCATAGGAGCAGGGTTTAAGCTGTTTTATCATGGTGTGGATGGGAAGAGAAATGGAGTTGGAGTCATCTTGAAGGAGGAGTTTGTCAGGAATGTTCTAGAAGTGAAAAGAGTGTCAGACAGAGTGATGAGTCTCAAGTTAGAAATTGAAGGTGTGATGGTCAATGTTGTTAGTGCTTATGCCCCACAGACAGGATGTGAGCGAGAAATGAAGGAGAGATTCTGGAGGGAGTTAGATGAAGTGATGCAGAGTACCCCCAGAGGTGAAAGAGTGGTCATTGGGGCAGACTTCAATGGACATGTTGGTGCAGGAAACAGAGGGGACGAGGAAGTGATGGGTAGGTTTGGTATCCAGGACAGGAACGCAGAAGGACAGATGTTGGTAGATTTTGCAAAAAGGATGGAAATGGCTGTGGTGAATACTTTCTTCCAGAAAAGAGAGGAGCATAGGGTGACTTATAAAAGTGGAGGTAGGAGCGCACAGGTAGACTACATCTTGTGTAGGCGATGTAATTTAAAGGACGTCAGTGACTGCAAAGTAGTAGCGGGTGAGAGTGCTGCCAAACAGCATAGGATGGTGGTGTGCAGGATGATGCTGATGGTGAGGAAGGTGAAGAAGGCAAATGCAGAACAGAAGACAAAGTGGTTCTTCTTCAAGGAGGAGTTGAAACAGACTTTGGGTGGTCAGGAAGTGCTTCCAGATGACTGGACAACTACAGCTAATGTGATCAGGGCGACAGGTAGGAGAATACTTGGTGTGTCATCTGGAAGGAAAGTAGATAAAGAGACTTGGTGGTGGAATGAGGAAGTGCAGGAGTGTGTACAAAGGAAGAGGTTAGCTAAGAAGAAGTGGGATATTGAGAAAACCGAAGAGAGAAAACAGGGGACACAGCGTAAGGCAAAGGTAGCAGTGTCAAAGGCCAAACAGAGCGCGTTTGATGACTTGTATGCTCGGTTGGAAAGTAAAGAGGGAGAAAATGATTTATACAGGTTGGCACAGCAGAGAAATAGAGATGGGAAGGACGTGCAGCAAGTTAGATTGATAAAGGACAGAGAGGGAAATGTATTGACTGATGACAGAAGTGTGCTGGGAAGATGGAAAGAGTACTTTGAAGAGCTGATAAATGAGAGAGAAAAAAGAGTCGAAGAGGTGACTGTTGAGGACCAGGAAGTAGCAAAGATTAGTAAGGGTGAAGTGAAGAGGGCATTGAAGAGGATGAAGAATGGAAAGGCAGTTGGTCCTGATGACATACCGGTGGAGGTATGGAAGTGTCTCGGAGAGGTAGCAGTAGATTTTCTGACAAGAACATTTAACAAGGTCTTAGAGAGTGAGAGGATGCCAGAGGAATGGAGGAGAAGTGTGCTGGTGCCCATTTTTAAGAACAAGGGAGACGTGCAGAGTTGTGGCAACTACAGAGGGATAAAGTTGATGAGCCATACAATGAAGTTATGGGAAAGAATAGTTGAAGCTAGACTAAGAGCAGAGGTCAGCATTTGTGAACAACAGTTTGGTTTCATGCCAAGAAAGAGCACCACAGATGCAGTGTTTGCCTTGAGGATGTTAATAGAGAAGTACAGAGAAGGTCAGAAGGAGCTGCATTGTGCCTTTGTGGATCTGGAGAAAGCATATGACAGGGTGCCGAGAGAAGAACTGTGGTATTGCATGAGGAAGTCTGGAGTGGCAGAGAAGTATGTTAGAGTGGTGCAGGACATGTATGAGAGATGTAAGACAGTGGTGAGGTGTGCTGTCGGTGTGACAGAAGAGTTCAAGGTGGAGGTGGGACTGCATCAAGGGTCAGCTCTCAGCCCATTCTTGTTTGCTATGGTGATGGACAGGCTGACAGATGAGGTTAGACAAGATTCCCCATGGACTATGATGTTTGCAGATGACATTATGATCTGTAGTGAGAGCAGAGAACAAGTGCAGGAAAATCTAGAGAGGTGGAGGTATGCCCTGGAAAGGAGGGGAATGAAGATGAGCCTCAGTAAGACAGAATACATGTGCATGAATGACAAGGACCCAAGAGGAACGGTGAGATTACAGGGAGCAGAGATAAGAAAGGTGTACTTAGGCTCAACAATCCAGAGCAATGGAGAGTGTGGAAAAGAGGTCAAGAAGCGTGTGCAGGCAGGTTGGAATGGTTGGAGAAAAGTGTCCGGAGTGATGTGTGATAGGAGGGTATCGGCAAGAATGAAAGGAAAAGTGTACAAGACGGTGTTGAGGCCAACGATGTTGTATGGGTTAGAGACAGTGGCCCTGGGGAAAAGACAGGAGGCAGAGCTGGAGGTAGCAGAGATGAAAATGTTGAGGTTCTCTTTGGTAGTAACGAGGATGGATAGGATTAGGAATGAGCACATCAGAGGGACTGCACATATAAGATGTTTTGGAGACAAAGTCAGAGAGGCTAGATTGAGATGGTTTGGACATGTACAGAGGAGGGATAGTGAGTATATTGGTAATAGGATGCTGAGGCTGGAACTACCAGGCAAAAGGCCTAGAGGAAGACCAAAGAGACGATTCATGGATGTGGTGAAGGAGGACATGAAGGTCGTTGGTGTAAGAGAAGAAGATGCAAAGGATAGGGTGAGATGGAGGCAGATGATTCGCTGTGGCGACCCCTGAAGGGAAAAGCCGAAAGGAAAAAGAAGAAGAGGTCTCTTAAATAACAAGCATGCAAAGAAGTGAAATTTGTGCATTTTCTCTTTTTTCGTATATTTAAAGTTATAACAACTAAAAGTACTCTGTTAATAGTTAATATTATATATATATGCCTCCCTCATCACCAAAGCCAACTAACCACCAGATGGTGATCGGTAGACAGCTCAGCTCCTCTCTTCACTCGAGTGTCCAGAACATACGGCCGCAAGTCCGATGACACGACTACAAAGTCAATCATCGGACTGTGACCTAGGGTGTCCTGGTGCCAAGCGCACTCATGGGCACATTTATGTTCGAACATGGTGTTCGTGATAGACAAACTGTGACAAGCACAGAAGTCCAACAACAAAATACCATTCGGGTTCAGACTGGAGAGGTCGTAACTACCGATCACACCTTTCCAGGTCACACTATCGTTGCCCACATGGGTGTTGAAGTCTCCCAAGACGAGTGAGTCTCCCGAGGGACCGTTCTCCAACACACCTCCCAAAGATTCCAAGAAGGGTGGGTACTCTGAACTGTCATTTGGTGCATAAGCACAAATAACAGTCAGGACCCGTCCCTCCCCACCCGAAGATGGAGGGAAACTACCCTTTCGTCAACTGGGGAGAACCCCAACATTTGGGCCCCGTGACAGAGGGGGGAACAAGAATGCCCACACTGGCTCGCCGCCTCTCCCTATGAGCAACTCCAGAATGGAATAAGGTCTAGCCTCTCTCGAGATGGGTGATTACAGAGCCCAAGCTATGCGTTGAGGTGAGCCCGACTATATCCAGTCAGTATCTCTCCACCTCACGCACCAGATCAGGCTCCTTCCCCGCCAGAGAGGTGGCATTCCATGTCCCAAAGATAAGAGTGAGTAGCTGAGGATCAGTCCGACAGAACCCATGCCTTCGGCTGCCACCCAACTCACATTGTACCTGACCCCTAAAACTCATCCCACGGGTGATGGGTCCATGGGAGGGCGGACTCATGTCTCCTTTTCGGCCAGACTCCATGGGCAGAAACCCAACCACCATGCGCTCGCCTTCGAGCCCCTTCCCCGGGCCTGGCTCCAGGGGGGGGGACCCGGTGACCCGTGTCCTGGCAAGGGAGACTGCTTCCTTGTATGTCTCTCAGTCATAAGGGTCTTCTCAATCGCACTTTGTCTGGACCTTCACCCAGGACCTGTTTGCCTTGGGTGACCCTAACAGGGGCATTATGCCCCCGACAACATAGCTCCTAGGATCATTAGGTCATGCAAGCCCCTCCACCACAATAAGGTGGCGATTCAGGGAGGGGTACCAAGATATGTCCTTCAAAATTTCTTGGTCATCTAGCTCTGCAACATGAACATGACTGCTTCATTTTGGACCTTCTAGAGACTGAGCAGGTACCAGTATTCTTTAAGATCTCTAGTATAATCAACTTTAGGCCAAAATGGTTGCTGTTTGGTTGCATTCTGAAGAGTGAATCGTTCAATGCACATATCCATTCATATGAAGTTAAACGTGTTGACATTTGGTGCATTATTGAGGCTGGCTAGGAGATTGACTATCATGTTCTTGACATGTACACTGTAGGAGAGAATAATCCCATAACTCTGCACCACAAGCCATATATGTCATAATTAGATTTTCTTGTGACTATTACATTTAAACTAGTAATAATTAATTAGCAGTTCTATGGCACACTGTATATAAAGGATATTTTAGTAGTTTTCAGTTTGCAATAGGAATCCAATGAATGAGAAAATTTTACAGTGAGATTGTAAATTTACATATTTTTATTATAGTAGTATCTCAAATTGTTTACAGGGGAAAAACATTAACAAAACTGACAGAACAGATGATAGAAAGGCTGGCTCCAACAATGAATGAACAGGAAATATTATTGAAGGAAATTGATACTCTAAAAAACCAAGGGAAAGACTGAAAATGTATGCAATAAGTACAGTGTAAGACTATTTACTAATGCAGAGTAAATGTTGTGACATTTTGAATTATAGTGTTATACAGTCGGCCCTCTACATACGAAAACCTCTGAATACGAAAAATCCAGGTTACAGAAAACATTTTCCTAAATTTTTGTCCTCTGTATACGAAACAACTTCTTATGAAAAGTGCCAAACGCGGCATTCAAAAATTCAAACGCGCCATTCAAACATTCAAACAATGCGCGAGTTGCTCTCTCATTGGCTGTTTCCCAGTATCCCGCCCCGCTGGCCTCCGATTGGCCTCCCATTGGCCAGGAGGGAGCTGAATCTCCATAGTACTGCACCCAAAAAGCTTGTTTGTCACACGCGTAAAGGAGAGCTGTACTGTTGGTACGTGAGTTTTGAAAGTGCTCATTGCAGCTTACTTTTCATTTTTTAAGTTGTTTAATTCAGTAAGTGTTTAATAAATCTGGCGCTTTCCGCCGAATGTGGACAAAACGCGGTTCATTCGGACCTCCGATCCCTCAAGCAAACAAGTGAATGTTGAGTACTAAACAAGTGTTCAAAGTGCATTTGCCTGCTTGACATATCGGAAGTCCAGACAAGCCGCGTTCCACCCCAAAAGCTCCGGTGCCGGCCACAATGCCTGCCGGACTTGGCGGAGTGCATCACAAATGTTTAATAATGTTTAATATTGTTTGGTTTGGTAAATAAAAAAATTGGTTAATAAAAAATGTTTAATGTTTAATATTGTTTGGTTTGGTTAATAAAAAATTCGTTCATAAAAAATGTTCTGAATCTCCATAGTAGTGTACACATGCCTGTTTGTCACACGCATAAAGGAGAGTTGTACTCTTGGTTTGTGAGTTTCGTGAGTTTATTTGAGAGTGCTCATCTTATAATCTCATAAACACGGCTTATTGGTAATGATTATGGGTTTACATGATTAGACAACCAAGTGAAACAATAAGGAATGAAGACAGTTTTTATGACCGATTTTAGCAGAGATGTGGCGCACTTTCCCTGACACAGGACTGCGTTCAGAGTCAGAGATGAAAGGACACAGGTGTTCTTTAACTCTCTTTTGAGAGTGCTCATTGCAGCTAATTTTTCGGTTTTTAAGTTGTTTAATTCAGTAACTGTTTAATAAATGTGGCGCGCTCCGCTGAATGTGAGCGGCTCATTCGGAACTCCAATCCCTCAAGGAAAGGAGTTAATGTTGAGTCCGGACCTCTGATCTGTCAAGTGCTTTGACAAAAGTGCTATCTCAAAATCTCCGGCGTCGGCTGCACGCTGTGTGTGGGCGGAGCCCACATTCAGCGGAGCGCGCCACAAATGTGTGTTATTTGTGTGTGTGTGTGTGTGTGTGTGTGTGTGTGTGTGAGAGAGAGAGAGAGAGAGAGAGAGAGAGAGAAAGAGAGAGATACAGTGTGTGTGTGTGTGTCTGTGTGTGTGTGTGTGTGTATGTACATTAATAAAAATGTTTAATATCGGTTTAATTAATAAATATGTTAACAAAATGGTTTAATATGTTAATAATATGTTTAAATGGTTTAATAAATAAATTTCTTTCACTTTTAACACATATTTCATACATATTTTATACAAAATTGGTGTACTTTATAATTTTTAAAGGGTTTATTGGGAAGTCTTGGGAGCCTTGGAACGAATCACGTGTTTTACATGTAAAATGCACCTCGACTTATGAAAACTCCAGCTTACAAAAAAGGTACTGTAAGGGATTAATTTCGTAAGTGGAGGGTCGACTGTACTATTAACATACGAACTTGTAGCAGGTCTGCTCACTTCTTCTTCACTTCACTTATCCCTTAACATCCAAGGATGTCGTTGGGGCGCCTTCATGGCGAGACTTGGGCTGATTTGGCCTGGCGGAGCCCATCCCTCTCCAGGTCGTAGAAACACGCTGACGGCTTTGCAGCCTACTCTTTACGGAAGTCAGCAATGGTTCTTTTACATGCCTCTCACCATAGACAGTGAGAGACATGGCCTGCCTTCGATAACCCAGTTAGCTGCACTGGGGGGTATGCTGACTAGTTTAACACAATTGTTTGTTGTGATAATATATATCATGTGTTAGTGATCATTTTACAAATTAGTTCAGAATTATTTATGTTATGTTACATATGAATGATGAGCCATAGGGCTATGCTACTTGAATTATGTGTGTTTATCTACACTGAAATAACCTTTTAGTATTTTTTTAAGCTGTTTTGTTTAGTGTTTATGCATGTTACAAAACATTGATTAACTTGTTTGGATGACTTTTTTTACATGACATACTCTACCCCTGTACCCCACAAGGGGCCCTGCAGCCCCCTTGACCCGCAGCTCAAATACAGTATTTCATTTCCTCTATTTCTATGTGCTCCTCTATTTCTAAATTCAGCCATGAGGCGGGGGGGGGGGGGGGGGACTAACCAGTGTCTCTCCCCCTTATGCCGGTCCCAAGCCCGGATAAATGCAGAGGGTTGCAACAGGAAGGGCATCAGGCGTAAAATTTCTGCCACATTAAAAATGCAAATGGTCAAAACAAAATTCATACCGGATCGGTCGAGGCCCAGGTTAACAACGATCGCCATCAGTGCTGTCAACCAACAGGGTGCTGATGGAAATTGGACTACTGTTGGTCGAAGACATCGAAGAAGGAGAGGCGGGAGGTGTGTCCGTTGCCAGAGAGAGAAGAGGAAAGGCATGAGTGTAGGACTGAGAGTGGGGACTTTGAATGTTGGAACTATGCAAGGATAAGATAGAGAGCTGGCTGACAAAATGCAGAGGAGGAAGGTAGACATACTGTGTGTTCAGGAGACCAGGTGGAAAGGTAGCAAGGCTAGAAGCATAGGAGCAGGGTTTAACCTGTTTTATCACGGTGTGGATGGGAAGAGAAATGGAGTAGGAGTCATCTTGAAGGAGGGGTTTGTCAGGAATGTTCTAGAAGTGAAAAGAGTGTCAGACAGAGTGATGAGTCTCAAGTTAGAAATTGAAGGCGTGATGGTCAGTGTTGTTAGTGCTTATGCCCCACAGGCAGGATGTGAGCTAGAAAAGAAGGAGAGATTCTGGAGTGAGTGCAGAGTACCCCCAGAGGTGAAAGAGTTGTCATTGGGGCAGACTTCAATGGACATGTTGGTGCAGGCAACAGAGCGGACGAGGAAGTGATGGGCAGGTTTGGTATCCAGGACAGGAACACAGAAGGACAGATGTTGATCGATTTTGCAAAAAGCATGGAAATGGCTGTGGTGAATACTTTCTTCCAGAAGAGAGAGGAGCATAGGGTGATTTATGAAAGCAGAGGTAAGAGCACACAGGTAGACTTCATCTTGTGTAGGCGATGTAATTTGAAGGAAGTCAGTGACTGCAAAGTAGTAGTGGGTGAGAGTGTTGCCAAACAGCATAGGATGGTGGTGTGCAGGATGACGCTGATGGTGAGAAAGGTGAAAAAGGCAAAGGCAGAGCAGAAGACAAAGTGGTGGAAGCTGAAAAAGGAAGAGTGTCGTGTTGTCTTCAAGGAGGAGTTGAAACAGACTTTGGGTAGTCAGGAAGTGCTTCCAGATGACTGGACAACCACAGCCAATGTGATCAGGGAGACCGGTAGGAGAGTACTTGGTGTGTCCTCTGGAAGGAAAGTAGATAAGGAAACTTGGTGGTGGAATGAGGAAGTGCAGGAGTGTGTACAAAAGAAGAGGTTAGCTAAGAAGAAGTGGGACACAGAGAGGACCGAAGAGAATAAAGAGGAGACACAGCGTAAGGCGAAGGTAGCGGTGTCAAAGGCCAAACAGAGGGCGTATGATGACTTGTATGCTAGGTTGGACTGTAAGGAGGGAGAAAATGATTTATACAGGTTAGCACAGCAGAGAAATAGAGATGGGAAAGACGTGCAGCAAGTTAGAGTGATAAAGGACAGAGAGGGAAATGTATTGACTGATGACAGAAGTGTGCTGGAAAGATGGAAAGAATACTTTGAAGAGCTGATGAATGAGGAAAATGAGAGAGAAAAAAGAGGAGAAGGGGTGACCATTGAGGACCAGGAAGTAGCAAAGATTAGTAAGGGAGAAGTGAGGAGGGCATTGAAGAGGATGAAGAGTGGAAAGGCAGTTGGCCCTGATGACATTGAGAGGGATTAAGAACAAGGGAGATGTGCAGAGTTGTATCAAATAGAGGGATAAAGTTGATGAGCCATACAATGAAGTTATGGGAAAGAATAGTGGAAGCTAGACTCAGGGCAGAAGTCAGCATTTGTGAGCAACAGTTTGGTTTCATGCCAAGAAAGAGCACCACAGATGCAGTGTTTGCTTTGAGGATGTGAATAGAGAAGTACAGAGAAGGTCAGAAGGAGCTGCATTGTGCCTTTGTAGATCTGGAGAAAGCATATGACAGGGTGCTGAGAGAAGAACTGTGGTATTGTATGAGGAAGTCTGGAGTGGCAGAGAAGTATGTTAGAGTGGTGCAGGACATGTATGAGAGATGTAAGACAGTGGTGAGGTGTGCTGTCGGTGTGACAGAAGAGTTCAAGGTGGAGGTGGGACTGCATCAAGGGTCAGCTCTCAGCCCGTTCTTGTTTGCTATGGTGATGGACAGGCTAACAGATGAGATTAGACAAGAATCTCCATCGACTATAATATTTCCAGATGACATTGTGATCTGTAGTGAGAGCAGAGAACAAGTGGAGGAAAATCTAGAGAGGTGGAGGTATGCCCTGGAAAGGAGGGGAATGAATGTTAGTCTCAGTAAGACAGAATACATGTGTGTGAACGACAAGGACCCAAAAGGAACGATGAGGTTACAGGGGGCAGAGATAAAGAAGGTGGAGGATTTTAAGTACTTAGGCTCAACAATCCAGAGCAATGGAGAGTGTGGAAAAGAGGTGAAGAAGCGCATGCAGGCAGGTTGGAATGGATGAAGAAAAGTGTCCGGTGTGATGTGTGATAGGAGAGTATCGGCAAGAATGAAGGGAAAAGTGTACAAGACAGTGATGAGGCCAGCGATGTTATATGGTTTAGAGACAGTGGCCCTGGGGAAAAGACAGGAGTCAGAGTTGGAGGTAGCAGAGATGAAAATGTTGAGGTTCTCTTTGGGAGTAACGAGGATGGATAGGATCAGAAATGAGTACATCAGAGGGACAGCACATGTTAGCTGTTTTGGAGACAAAGTCAGAGAGGCTAGATTGAGATGGTTTGGACATGTACAGAGGAGGGATAGTGAGTATATTGGTAGTAGGATGCTGAGGTTTGAACTACCAGTCTGAAGGCCCAGAGGAAGACCAAAGAGAAGATTTATGGAAGTGGTGAAGGCGGACATGAAGGTCATTGGAGTAAGAGCAGAAGATGCGGAGGATAGGGAGAGATGGAGGCGGATCATTTGCTGTGGCGACCCATGAAGGGAACAGCTGAAAGGAAAAGAAGATTTCCTCTATTTCTAAACCCGTTTCCTCTACTAGTCCTTCTCAAAAAATTAGCATATTGTGATGAAGTTCATTATTTTCTGTAATGTACTGATAAAAAGTAAACTTTCATATAGTTTAGATTCATTGCACACCAACTGAAATATTTCAGGTCTTTTATTGTTTTAATACTGATGATTTTGGTATACAGCTCGTGAAAACCCAAAATTCCTATCTCAAAAAATAAGCATATCATGAAAAAGTACTCTAAATGAGCTATTAACCTAATCATCTGAATCAACCAATTAACTCTAAACACCTGCAAAAGATTCCTGAGGCTTTTAAAAACTCCCAGCCTGGTTCATTCCTCAAAACTGCAATCATGGGTAAGACTGCTGACCTGACTGCTGTCCAGAAGGCCATCATTGACACCCTCAAGCAAGAGGGTAAGACACAGAAAGAAATCTCTGAGCGAATAGTCCAGTGGTTCTTAACCTTGTTGGAGGTACCAAACCCCACCAGTTTCATATGCATATTCACTGAACCCTTCATCAGTGAAAAATAAAAATATGATTTTTTACAAATTCAAGACATCGGTACTGTGTATGTTTTTTACTGGTGCACAAAATGAACCATGCATGAACATCACCTTGTTCAAAGTACAAAACCAACACAGTGCATGAACTCACAAAAAATTACAGACCTGCAAATCAGTGGGACTTCTGCTGTTGCCTTTGAGAAACCAGTTCAGATATGCGTGGCTTCACCTTGGCAAGTGCCACGCTCATGTCATTTTCACAGCAAAGTCTGTTCCTCTTCTTCATTTTTGTGTCCAACATCCTCGAAAAGGATTGCTCGCAAAGATATGTTGTAACAAATGGTATAAAAAAATCCAGGGCTTTCTAAGCAATAATGGGATACTTTTCCATTTGTCGACACCAAAATGTTGAGAGCGTTGTTGTTCTGAAGAGTTGCTGTTGATCCTGGCTCTGCTAAATTTCAATGATTTCGTCAAGGTATTCAACCATATCCCATGAAAGATTGTTGTCTCTGAAGAAGTCATTCACAAGCTTCTTCACATCGGCTGCCTTAGTTGTTGTTGTAAGAGGCTTACAAAATAAAAATTCTTCTTTAATCATGTCGTCTTTCAAATAGCGCACAAAAACTGCAAGCTGGCTTAGACTAGAAACGTCTGTGGTCTCATCGAGCTGAAGGCTGAATTTTGCCGGGCTTGAGAGCAGATCTGCGATTACTTGAGCCAAGATGTCTTTTCTCACGTCTTCTATTCTGTCGCTGATGGTGTTATTTGAAAGAGGAATTTGGGATAATTTACCTTCAGCCGCTATTCCGAGTATCAGATTCGCCATCTTTAACGCAGCTGGCTTTATGAGTGTTTCACCAATGGTGTGTGGCTTGCCCTGCTTTGCGATCAGGTCGGCAACCTCGTATGATGCTGTCAGTATCGGTTTGTTAATGGGTACAAATCCAAGAGCAGGCAGAGTAGCCTTTTCTTCGAATCTGGCTCTCTTCACCTTGAATTCAGCAAGCGTTGTGTTCTTGTATTCCCCATCTCCATGCAGTTTCACGAAGTGTTCCTTTAGTTTTGCTGGTGCGAGACTAGAATTGCTCAACTTGGCATTGCAAATCATGCAGATAGGACGCTGAGTCCCATCACAACCAGAAGAGGTGACCGGACCCTGAGGAAGATTGTGGAGAAGGGCCGGTTCCAGACCTTGGGGGACCTGTGGAAGCAGTGGACTGGGCTACAGGTGCCGCATTCCCCAGGTCAAGCCACTTTTGAACCAGAAACAGCAGCAGAAGCGCCTGACCTGGGCTACAGAGAAGCAGCACTGGACTGTTGCTCAGTGGTCCAAAGTACTTTTTTTGGATAAAAGCAAATTTTGCATATCATTCGGAAATCAAGGTGCCAGAGTCTGGAGGAAGACTTGGGAGAAGGAAATGCCAAAATGCCTGATGTCCAGTGTCAAGTACCCACAGTCAGTGATGGTCTGGGGTGCCATGTCAGCTGCTGGTGTTTGTCCACTGTATTTTATCAAGGGCAGGGTCAATGCAGTTAGCTATCAGGAAATTTTGGAGCACTTCATGCTTCGATCTGTTGAGGAGATGGAGATGAAGATTTCATTTTTCAGCACGACCTGGCACCTGCTCACAGTGCCAAAACAACTGGTAAATGGTTTACTGACCATGGTATTACTGTGCTCAATTGAGCTGCCAACTCTCCTGACCTGAACCCCATAGAGAATCTGTGGGATATTGTGAAGAGAAAGTTGAGAGACACCAGACCCAATACTGTGGATGAGCTTAAGGCCGCTATCGAAGCATCCTGGGCCTCCGTAACACCTCAGCAGTGCCACAGGCTGATTGCCTCCATGCCATGCCGCATTGAAGCAGTCGTTTCTGCAAAAGGATTCCCGACCAAGTATTGAGTGCATAACTGAACATAATTATTTGAAGGTTGACTTTTTTTTGTATTAAAAACACTTTTTTTATTGGTCGGATGAAATATGCTAATTTTTTGAGATAGGAATTTTTGGTTTTCATGAGATGTATGCCAAAATCATCAGTATTAAAACAATGAACAACCTGAAATATTTCAGTTAGTGTGCAATGAATCTAAAATATATGAAATTTGAATTTTTATCAGTACATTACAGAAAATAATGAACTTTATCACAATATGCTAATTTTTTTAGAAGGATTAGTATTTTTCTACACCTTACTGGGATCCCTGATAGTAACTTGGGGACCACTTGAGCTAGAGTCACAAGACGTTTTTGCATTAAAGTTGTAAAAAATGTCGAATATACATTTTGATATACATTCAAATCTTTTGTACATATTTCATGTTTGTACTTTCAGGTCTGAAAAAGAATGCAGCCATCCTGCTACTTCCTAGCCTTCTAGGAGAAAATGTTGAATGTCTGGCCAGCTTTAACAAGGTACATACATGTATTATATTGTCACTTGGTTATAGTTGTGTGCAATTATTTGTTCCACTTTTTGAGCTGGTCCTGCAGACCTGCTCTAGGAATTGGACATTAATAATGTCTCGTTTAATAAAATTAAATACTGCATACACTAAATATTTTGCTGTTAGTATGGAATAATCATTATCACGGAATTATCATTATCACTGGGCGTGTCAGAATCTTATACATATTTATTAAACTGGATGGTTATTTCTGGTGATCATTTTTATTTTCAAAAATGTCATTGTTTTTATATGTTCCAGGAAGAAACATGCCCCTACCCAATATTGAAACTGACTGGTGGGGAGGACGTTCTCCATGCAGAGGAAGTTAAAGTCATGGAGGATGGGATCAGCATGATAAAAAACGATGGGCCATGTGGCTGCACATTGGGAATTGCAGTTTTAATGGTCATTTATTGGGTCTATTGGTTCCAGTACCAAAAAGGTCTTAAAAAAATTTGCTTTTTTGGAACATTTTGTTTTCATTTTGAAAAGCACAAAACGGTACCTGTCCCTGTCGTGCGGCTACACACAGACCTTAGACACTATTTTTTTTTTCTGTGTGAAACGCAGAACGCAGTGTGAAATGCACACTTTGGTTTAATTGAATTTAAAATGTCAACTTACTTAGTTTAATTAATGAACAGTTTCAGACTTCCAGTTTATAATATTTGTAATATTAAATGTTTTTTTTTAATGATTTGTATATTGTATATATTCCAGTCTCAATGTATATATGTGATTTCAAAATGCATTTGAATATATATATTAGTGTACTGTATGTGTATTTATAAAATTAAAATAAAAACAATAATATATGTTCTAGAGAAATAAACTTTTTCAATTTTATATCAGTTTTTGTTTCTTATCTAGCAAGTTAGCTGAACTGTGACAATAACTGTGTAGAGGGCCAATTTTCTTCCTGCTCACGCTGCTTAGTTTCTTCTTCTCTGCGTCACATTTGAAGTGCGCTCTGTGGCGAGCTCTGCCAAAATGCGGGCGGCATCGCAGCCAACGCCGGAGCTTTTGAGATGGGGCGCAGCTCATCCGGACCTCCGATCCCTCAAACAAACACGTGAATGTTGAGTCCAGACCTCTGATCAGTCACCAGGCAAGTGCACTTTGAATACTTGTTTAGTACTCAACATTCACCTTTTTGCTTAAGGGATCGGAGGTCCGGATGAGCCGCGTTTTGTTCACATTCTGTGGAATGCGTCACATTTATTAAACATTTATTGAATTAAACAACTTAAAAAATGAAAAATAAGCTGCAATGACCACTCAAAAAAACTCATGAAACTCACAAACCAACAGTATAGCTCTCCTTTACGTGTGTGAAAAACAAGCTTTATGGGTACAGTACTATGGAGATTCAGCTCCCTCCTGGCCAATTGAAGGCCAGTGGGCGGGATGTTGGGTGACAGCCAATGAGAGAGAGCAAGTCGCGCATTGTTTGAATGTTTGAATGGCACGTTTGGTGCTTTTCGTAAGAAGAACTTGTTTCGTATACAGAGGACAAAAATTTAGGAAAATGTTTTTCGTATACGTACTGCATTTTTCGTATTCAGGGGTTTTCATAAGAAGGGGCCGACTGTACAGAGAACGTCAGAAGGAGCTGCATTGTGCCTTTGTGGATCTGGAGAAAGCATATGACAGGGTGCTGAGAGAGGAACTGTGGTATTGCATGAGGAAGTCTGGAGTGGCAGAGAAGTATGTTAGAGTGGTGCAGGACACGTATGATAGATGCAAGACAGTGGTGAGGTATGCTGTTGGTATGACAGAAGAGTTCAAGGTGGAGGTAGGACTGCATCAAGGGTCAGCTCTGTGCCCTTTCTTGTTTGCTATGCTGATGGACAGGCTGACAGACCAGGTAAGACAAAATTCCCCATGGACTATGATGTTTGCAGATGACATTGTGATTTGTAGTGAGAGCAGAGAAAAAGTGCAGGAAAATCTAGAGAGGTGGAGGTATGCCCTGGAAAGGAGGGGATTGAAGGTTAGCCTCAGTAAGACAGAATACATGTGTGTGAACGACAAGGACCCAAGAGGAACAGTGAGGTTACAGGGAGCAAAGATAAAGAAGGTTGACGATTTTAAGTACTTTGGCTCAACAATCCAGAGCAATGGAGAGTGTGGAAAAGAGGTGAAGAAGCGTGTGCAGGCAGGTTGGAATGGTTGGAGAAAAGTGTCCGGTGTGATGTGCGATAGGAAGGTATCAGCAAGAATGAAAGGAAAAGTGTACAGGACGATGCTGAGGCCAGCGATGTTGTATGGTTTAGAAACAGTGGCACTGGAAAAAAACAGGAAACAGAGCTGAGGTAGCAGAGATGAAAATGAGGTTCTCTTTCGGAGTAATGAGGATGGATAGGATCAAGAATGAGCACATCAGCGGGATAGCACATGTAAGAGGTTTTGGAGACAAAGTCAGAGAGGCTAGATTGAGATGGTTTGGATATGTACAGAGGAAAGATAGTGAGTATATTGGTAGTAGGATGCTGAGGTTGGAACTACCAGGCTGAAGGAAGACCAAAGAGAAGATTTATGGATGTGGTGAAAGACAACATGAAGGTAGTTGGTGTAAGAGAAGAATATGCAGATGATTTGCTGTGGCGACCCCTGAAGGGAACAGCCGAAAGGAAAATAAGATTTATGATCTATGTTTCTGTAGATTTTATTCCATTCCTATGTCTACTTGTTCTTCAATTTCATTTCACTTTCACTTTCAACCTTGGACAGCTTTGTTGGTATCTCCGGATGTTTGCAAAACGAATGTTGGTAAGTTGGAGAGCGTCTGTATTTATATTTTATTTACATCTTATTTTATTTTTTCAATGTTTAATTGTTATTACAGACGCTCCCCGACTTATGTTTTTAATTGGTCCTGGACAGCCGAACGTAAGTTGAAAGTGAATGTAAGTTGTTACAGTGACATATGACGCTCATACTGTACTATACATCCATGAATACCATTATCGTATCTCATAAAACACCCCTAAATCAATTATTATAAACATAACATTGTAAAATAATATCAAATATATCAAATCATATCAACATTAATTTCAAATAAATTAAATTCAAGGAAATAGTTAGAAATAGATACATTTTAATCAAATTCACTCATCAAATATCAAATACAGTATCAAATATAACCTTTAACATTCTCTATGATGCGATCTTTCTGCTTGTAAACCGAAACTAAAAACCGAAAGCAGTTTACTTGCTGTGCTTGACACAAAGCGCGGGTTATACGGACTTCCGGTCTTTCAAGTGAGCAAGGGTGCCGTTAAACTCGTTTAGTACTCAGCTTGCACTGATGTGAATCACCAGCAGAGCGGACAGTTCTCTTTCGTTTCTGGATTCGGGCTTTCATTCATTTTACAACTCTCTTTGCTTAACTGAGTATGCATGGTAGAGTGCGCCGATCCGAGCAGATAGTTAATTCATCTCTGTGTATGAGACTTACACCCATGCTAGTAGGCTTACGCTTCTGACCAACCATATTCACTTAGGATTACAAAAGTCCACAAAACAGTGTAAACACAAAGATCACAGAGGCAAAGTTATAACACAAGGGTAACACGCTATATAACTGATATATAAATAACTGAACTTGGAAGAAGGAGGGGCACATTCAGTCTGTCGTTTTTAAACAATGGACGCAGCATCATTACGTCATTGCTTAATTACGTCAGCATACTACGTAGGTACGTCTAAACTCAAAATCTAAATTTTTTTTTTGAAAAAAAAAACGTAAAATCGAACAAATGTAAACGGATGAAGGTAAGTCGGGGAGTGTCTGTATAAGCATTTATAGCATTGGATATGTATTCATTGATATTATATAAAGGGGGAAAGCCGAAAGGAAACCTCATACACATACATGTACGTTTACGTCAGTCGGGGTGGGGGTGTGGGGTGATCCTACTTCGCGGATTTTGATGGTCGCGTGGGGATCTCAGTCCCAATTAACCACAGAAAGTGAGGGATCCCTGCATATATATATATATATATATATATATATATATATTTATATGTGGGATATATATATATATATAGGGATAAAGTGTGGCAGAAAACGCTGCACAACCAGAAGAGGTGACCAGACCCTGAGGAAGATTCTGGAGAAGGGCCGATTCCAGACCTGTGGAAGCAGTGGACTGGGCTACATGTGCCGCATTCCCCAGGTCAAGCCACTTTTGAACCAGAAACGGCAGCAGAAGCGCCTGACCTGGGTCACAGAGAAGCAGCATTGGACTGTTGCTCGGTGGTCCAAATTACGGTTTTTGGATGAAAGCAAATTTTGCATGTCATTCGGAAATCAAGGTGCCAGAGTCTGGAAGAAGACTGGGGAGAAGGAAATGCCAAAATGCCTGAAGTCCAGTGTCAAGTACCAACAGTCAGTGATGGTCTGAGGTGCCATGTCAGCTGCTGGTGTTGGTCCACTGTTTTATCAAGGGCAGGGTCAATGCAGTTAGCTATCAGGAAATTTTGAAGCACTTCATGCTTCCATATGCTGAAAAGCTTTATGGAGATGAAGATTTTCATTTTTCAGCACGACCTGGGACCTGCTCACAGTGCCAAAACCACTGGTAAATGGTTTACTGACCACGATATTACTGTGCTCAATTGGCCTGCCAACTCTCCTGACCTGAACCCCATAGAGATTCTGTGGGATCTCGTGAAGAGAAAGTTGAGAGACACCAGACCCAACACTGTGGATGAGCTTAAGGCCTCTATCGAAACTTCCTGGGCCCTCCGTAACACCTCAGCAGTGCCACAGGCTGATTGCCTCCATGCCACACCACATTGAAGCAGTCATTTCTGCAAAAGGATTCCCGACCAAGTATTGAGTGCATAACTGAACATAATTATTTGAAGGTTGACTTTTTTGTATTAAAAACACTTTTTTTATTGGTCGGATGAAATATGCTAATTTTTTGAGATCGGAATTTTGGGTTTTCATGAGCTGTATGCCACAATCATCAGTATTAAAACAATAAAAGACCTGAAATATTTCAGTTGGGGTGCAATGAATCTAAAATATATGAAAGTTTAATTTTTATCAGTACATTACAGACAATAATGAACTTTATCACAATATGCTAATTTTTTGAGAAGGACTAGTATATATATTTAAATCAACAACAATATATTACGGAAACATGTTTCTGTTGAGAAATTAGCGTTAGAAATAAGCATTTAAAACAGAAAAATATTTTGAAATATGTATTTTTATCATCTGTAGCAGTTATGAAGACACAAGCATTGCTGTCTCACAGCAAAAAGGTTCTGGATTGGAACCTGGTGGGAGCCAAATTGTGTGGAGTTTTCATGTTCTGTTCGTGCCCTTGTAGGTTTCCTCTTGATACTCTAAAGATATGCTGTGTGAATGTGAGTGCGAACAGCTGTTTGTAAGCACATTTCACCAGAATCAGCATTCAATTGGCTCCAGGTTTCCGTAAATTAAAATGGATAGGCATTAAGCCTACCTTACATGTAAAGACTCTCCTGTCTGAAAGTACAAGCGAATTTTAGTTTGAGGGTAATTCAATATACACTCGTGCATCGGTTTAATGGACTAATGGGGGGAACAGTGGTCCGAAGTACCCGATTGTCCGAAGTTTCCGATTCCATATATTATAACGATTCCGTCACGAAAAACTTTTACTTAAGCACACTATGTAATCTGTAAATGTAAATACTGTGTACTCTGTAAATGTACACCATAAGATCAGGGGTCGGGAACCTTTTTGTCTAAGAGAGCCAAAAAAAGACACATTTTAAAATCTAATCCTCTAAAATATATATATATATATATATATATATATATATATATATATATACAGTCGGCCCCCTACTTACGAAGACCCCTTGGGTACGAAATCCCCGGGCTACGAAGATCATTTTCCTAAGTTTCCGTCCCCTGGATACGAAAACAACCCCCTCTTACGAAAAGAAATTCAAAATTCAAACGCGCCAATCAAAATTTCACACGATGTCCGAGTAGCTATCTCATTGGCTGGCTCTCAACATTCTGCCGCGCTGGCCTCCCAGATCGAGACAGAAGGAAGCTGTTTTTAGTTTAGTTTTTTAAGTTGTTTAATTCAGCAAATGTTTAATAAATGTTGGCGCATTTGAGCTCATCTGGAATTCCGATTCTGCTTGACAGGAAATGCGCTTTGGATTCCATGTCTTGTCGGCGTAGCCCGCAGCGCGCGAGAGAAAGAGAGAGAGAGAGACAGAGAGAGAGCGAGAGAGAAGGAATGACTCTTTAGTTTTTAGTTTAGTTTTTTAAGTTGTTTAATTCAGTAAATGTTGGCACATTTGAGCTCATCTGGAATTCTGATCCCTCATGGAATCAAGTTAAAGTTGAGTTTGGACCTCCCTGTCAAGCAGGGAATGCGCTTTAAATTCCACGTCTTGTGGGCATGGCCCGCAGCGTGTGAGAGAGAGAGAGAGAGAGAGAGAGGGGGGGGGTGTGTGTGTGTGTGTGTGTGTGTGTGTGTGCGTGTGGGTGTGTGTGCGCGCGTGTGTGTGTTAATAAAAAATGTTTAAGAATGGTTTAATTGATAAATATATTCATAAAATGGTTTGATATGTTAATAAAATGTTTAAATGGTTTAATAAATAATTTTCTTTTACTTTTAACACATATTTCATACAAAATTGGTGTACTTTTATCATTTTTAAAGTGTTTATGGGGTTTATCCAGTCCAAAGACTGGAAGGGCAGTGGTGGTCTAGTGGTATAGGGCGCTGGATAGCTGATCCAAAGGTTGGGGGTTCGAGTCCCACTCTCCACAAGGTTGTCACTGTCCCCCCCCAGTGCGGCTAACTGGGTTATCAAAGGCAGGCCATGTCTCTCACTGTCTATGGTGAGAGGCATGTAAAAGAACCATTGCTGACTTTCGTAAAAAGTAGGCTGCAAAGTCGTCAGCGTGTTTCTGTCCCCTGTTATAAAGGGTTGTGACAGGAAGGGCAGCCGACGTAAAAAAACCTCTGCCAAATCAAACGTGTGAATCAGCTGATTCGCTGTGGCGACTCCTGAGTAAAAGGGAAAAAGCTGAAAGGAAGACAGACAATCCAGTCCAAAGACTGGAGCCTTGGAACGAATTAGGAGCTTAACATGCGACCCCTACTGACAAAATCCCTGCATTACAGAAAAAGCTCTGGAATGGATTGATTTTGTGGGTAGGGGACTGACTGTGTATATATATATATATATATATATATATACACACACAGTATATATCAAGGGTTGGGAACCTATGGCTCGCGAGCCAGATGTGGCTGTTTTGATGACTGTATCTGGCTCTCAGATTAATCAGGTGGCCTTTCTTAACAGAATAACGACTACATAATTTAACTGTCATTTAAATAAAGATACAAAAAAAGCCATCAAGTAAAACAGAAACAGATGAATCTCACGCATTTAAATCTATACATCTATTTTCAATGCCACGTCACTGTGGCGCAGCGGAGAGCCAATCCTTTCTGTATGCCAGTATGCGGGCGAGTCCGATACCTTCAAACTCTAATTTTATAGAATTATAACAGCCACAGACTGCGCGTGTTGTTTTTGAACAAAGAGATAAATTTCCCTCGTTAAGATCGACTCATTTCCGGAGGGTTTAGCTCAGTTGGTAGAGCGTCCGCTTTATCCTCCGGTAGGTCGGAGTTCGAATCCGGCCGCGTCATACCATAAGACGTTAAAATTTGGCAGTTGTTGCTTCCTGCTTGGCGCTCAGCATCAAAAGGATAGAACAACGCAATAACTGGCGCTGCACAGTGGCGACAGGTGCCTAGCGCACAAAGCAAATTTCAATGTATGTAATGTACTTTGACAATAAAGAGTTGTTTGTTTGTTGTTTGTGTTTGTTTGTTTGTTGTTTGTTGTTTGTTTGTTGTTTGTTTGTTGTTGTTTGTTGTTGTTTGTTTGTTTGTTTGTTTGTTTGTTGTTTGTTTGTTGTTTCCACGAAGCTAGGCACAGCTGGCAAGCAAACACAAATGGACAGACACGGAAAAACTTCAACCCGCAGAGCAGCTGATTGCCAAAACTTGGGACGTGCTTCCTGTCACATAAACACTACAGCCTGTGAGTCCAATAAAATTAGAGTTTCAAAGTATCGGACCTGCCCTCATACAGAAAGGATTGGCTCTCCACTTCGTGACACAATGACGTGGCATTGAAAATAGATGACTAGATTTAAATGCACAAGATTACTTCAAGCCAGTCCGGTCATCGGGCGATCACTTTCGGAAACAACAGCCCGCATCTGGACGATCCGGACAAATTGAAAGCTACAGATTTTGTCCATTGCATCTGAAATCCGTTAAAGCGAAGTCCGTAAAACCGAGGCATGAGTGTATTTTCAGAGGCAGTCAGGCGAATAAGAGGGAAATGGTCCGTATCCATCATCTTGAAAAAAAAATTTCATCCTGCTTAACATTCAAAGTAACTCGAATTGTTTTTGAATGGCTTAAGCAGCTGATTTTTCCTAGTAATGCAAAACTGTCCCTTTTGACAAAGAAAAACCCATGAAATCATGACACGTCATGTCATAGCGGTCGCAGGAGTCTTGTTTGCCTACACTTTCACTTAAAACAAACATATTTTCATACTTCCTACATCTGCCCCTTGCTATCTCACACACATTATAAAAAGATAATATTATTTCTCAATATAAATTGTTGCTTCCCTGTCATGTACTTAACTCTCAAGCCGCTTTTCACAACACACAAAGGAACATGCATCTCAGATCTGTTGCGCTCAGATCAGATTCTTTGAAAAGTATTACAGTTGTACAGTTGACGTATGAGAGAAACACACACACACACACACACACACACACACACACACACATATATATATATACACACATATATATATATATATATATATATATATAAACTGTTTTCAGTTGCAAAAGGGTGAAATGTACCCTCCAGGTCTGGAATGAGGTCCCAACCCAAATAGAGGGTTCTTGGAGTCCTGTACAGGAGTAAAGGAAGGATGAAATGTGGGATCAACAGCAAAGCTTGTACAGGTCTGTTGTGGTGAAGACGGAGCTGAGCTGAAAGCCAAAGCTTCTGTTACAGGATGACAGGGCTGTCCCTCAGAGAGCCATCTGGGAGAAGCTTGGAGTAAAACTCCTGCTCCTCAGCATTGATTGGAACTAGTTGGTGTGGCTTGGGCATCTGTTTAGAATGCCTCATGAACAACCCACTGTTTCGGGCATGCCCTACTTGGAAGTAACCCCGGGGTCGACACAGAACACGCTGGAGGGATGAGCTCGTTCAGCTGGCCTGGGAATGCCTCAGTGTAGCCCTGGATGACCTGGAGGAAGTGGCTGGGAAGAGGAACGTCTGGACCCCACTGCTTAGGCTGATGCCCCCACAATCCGACTGTACATGTAATGATGATGAGTATTGGAATGCAGCCAATGTTATTACATTTGCTTTTTTTTTTTTATCTGAATCTGGTGGTCTAGTGGTATAGGACGCTGGATCACTGATCCTAAGGTTGGGGGGTCAAATCCCACACTCCACATTGTTACTCACCCCCCCAGTGCAACTAACTAGGTTATATCAGGAAGGCATCCGACGTAAAAACCTATGCCAAAACAAACGTGCCAATCATACGCTGTGGCGACCCCTGATAAAAGGAAGAGCCGAAAGTAAATCTCATTCATTTGTAAACAACAGAATATGTGATGGCGCCCCCACAAGGCCCGGATGCCGTTCTCTTCTCAGCTAAACCTGTTTGCTTCCCTACAAGACCCGCCATATTGTCAACCACTAGGAGCTGAGAGGTAACGTATTCTGTCCGTTTTTAAAACTTATGTAGTGTTTAACCTGAAATTGTGTTTAATAAGCTTGCAAAATAGGGTTTCACCTTAAAACCACTTCATCCTTATTTCTCCATAAAAACAAAATACTATGGTGTTGCTCGCAAAGCTAGGCTAACAAGCTAACAATCACGAAGATGCATTAAATAATCTAAACTACAAGGTTGACTGAACACTTCGTGCTAGCATTCGGGTTGCTAGCGTGCAGTGCAGTGATTTCGTCCTGGTGATCTCACCCCTTCTCCGGAGTCTAACTATCTTCATCCAGCGGTGAAGAACCTGCGTTGGGGCTCAGCAGAGTTAGGTTGTGGCTCTTGTCACCTGTTGGGATTGTTACCGAATAGCCGAGTGATGTATGAGCTTCGGGGAGAGCTCATGTCCTGGTTATTTCTCAGAAAATTTCCCCAGTCCTCTATGTTCTCATTATTATTCGGCTTTCTAAATTAAACAGCTTGCTAAGGTAATTTTTACCAAACTACCAGTGTAAACTTGCTCAGGATTTGAGTTCTGTGCTCACTTGACACTTTATTAGGAACACTAAAACAGGGTCCACGTTTATTATTATTCCTTTGATTACTATTGGTATTATTATAGTGTAATTTATCAAGCCTCAGGGTGTTTTCTGCTTTTTTGGTATTTCATTATGTTTCATGTAGCTTTGTTTTTGGATAATAAGAATGAACTTGAAGTTCAATTGAACTACACAATAGAGGTGCACCTGTCAATGCAGCTGTGAGGGGGGGGGCACAAGCCAGTGTCCACCCTCACGCCGGTCCCAAGTCTGGATAAATGCAGAGAGTTGCGTCAAGTTGCGTCAGTAAGGGCATTCGGCGTAAAACCAAGGGCAAATAAAATATGTGAGTCAAAACAAGGAATTTCATACCGGCTTGGTTGAGGCCCGGGTTAACAACGACCGCCATCAGTGCTGTTAACCAACAGGGTGCTGGTGGAAATTGGACTACTGTTGGTCGAAGAAGGAGAGGTGGGAGGCGTGTCTGTAGGCAGAGAGAGAAGAGGAAAGGCAAGAGACTAGGACTGAAAGTAGGGACTTTGAATGTTGGAACTATGACAGGAAAAGGTAGAGAGCTGGCTGACATGATGCAGAGGAGGAAGGTGGACATACTGTCTGTTCAGGAGACCAGGTGGAAAGGTAGCAAGGCTAAAAGCTTAAGAGCAGGATTTAAGCTGTTTTTTCATTGTGTGGATGGGAAAAGAAATGGAGTAGGAGTCATCTTGAAGCAAGAGTTTGTCAGGAATGTGTGAAGAGTGTCAGACAGAGTGATGAGTCTCAAGTTAGAAATTGAAGGCATGATGTTCAATGTTGTTAGTGCTTATGCCCCACAGGCAGGATGTGAGCTAGAAGAGAAAGCAAGATTCTGGAGTGAGTTAGATGAGGTGATGCAGAGTACCCCCAGAGGTGAAAGAGTGGTCATTGGGGCAGACTTCACTGGACATGTCGGTGCAGGAAACAGGGGACGAGGAAGTGATGGGCAGGTTTGGTATCCAGGACAGGAATGCAGACGGACAGATGTTGATAGATTTTTCAAACAGGATGGAAATGGCCGTGGTGAATACTTTCTTCCAGAAGAGACAGGAGCATAGGCTGACTTATAAAAGCGGGGGTAGGAGCACACAGGTAGACTACATCTTGTGAAGGAAGTCAGTGACTGCAAAGTAGTAGTGGATGAGAGTGGTGCCAAAGAGCAATAAGATGGTGGTGTGCAGGATGACTCTGATGGTGAGGAAGGTGAAGAAGGCAAAGGCAGAGCAGAAGACAAAGTGGTAGAAGCTGAAAAAGGAAGAGTGTCGGGTTGCCTTCAAGGAGGAGTTGAAACAGACTTTGGGTGGTCAGGAAGTGCTTCCAGATGACTGGACAACTACAGCTAATGTGTTCAGGGAGACAGGTAGGAGTCTTCCTTGGTGTGTCCTCCGGAAGGAGAGTAGATAAGGAGACTTGGTGGTGGAAGGAAGAAGTGCAGGAGTGTGTACAAAGGAAGAGGTTAGCGAAGAAGAAGTGGGACATTGAGAGAATTGAAGAGAGTAAACAGGGGTACACGAAGACACAGCGTAAGGCGAAGGTAGCGATGTCAAAGGCCAAACAGAAGGTGTCTGATGGACTTGTATGCTAGGTTGGACAGTAAAGAGGGAGAAAATGATTTATACAGGTTGGCACAGCAGAGAAATAAAGATGAGAAGGACGTACAGCAAGTTAGAGTGATTAAGGACATAGTGGGAAACATGTTGACTGATGACAAGTGTGCTGGGAAGATAGAAAGAGTACTTTGAAGAGCTGATGAATGAGGAAATTCTTCTTTTCCTTTCGGCTTTTCCCTTCAGGGGTCGCCACAGCAAACCATCCGCTTCCATCTCACCCTATCCTCTGTATCTTCTACTCTTATTCCAACTACCTTCATGTCCTCCTTCACCACATGCATAAATCTTCTCTTTGGTCTTCCTCTCGGCCTTATGCCTGGTAGTTCCAACCTCCGCATCCTACTACCAATGTACTCACTATCCCTCCTCTGTACATGTCCAAACCATCTCAATCTGGCCTCTCTGACTTTGTCTCCGAAACATCTTACATGGGCTGTCCCTCTGATGTACTTATTCCTGATCCTATCCATCCTCGTTACTCCCAGAGAGAACCTCAACATTTTCATCTCTGCTGCCTCCTGTCTTTTCCTCAGCGCAACTGTTTCTAAACCATACAACATTGCTGGCCTCATCATTGTCTTGTACACTTTTCCTTTCATTCTTGACGATACCCTCTTATTATACATCACACCGGGGACTTTTCTCCAACCATTCCAACCTGCCTGCACATGCTTCTTCACCTCTTTTCCACACTCTCCATTGCTCTGGACTGTTGAGCCTAAGTACTTAAAATCCTCCCCCTTCCTTATCTCTGCTCCCTGTAACCTCACCGTTCCTCTTGGGTCCTTGTCGTTCACACACATGTATTCTGTTTTACTGAGGCTAACCTTCATTCCTCTTTTTTCCAGGGCATACCTCCACTTCTCTAGATTTTCCTGCACTTGTTTTCTGCTCTCACTACAGATCACAATGTCGTCTGCAAACATCATGGTCCATGGAGATTCTTGTCTCACCTCATCTTTCAGCCTGTCCATCACCATAGCAAACAAGAAGGGGCTGAGAGCTGACCCTTGATGCAGTCTCACCTCCACCTTGAACTCTTCTGTCACACCGACAGCATACCTTACCACTGTCTTGCATCTCTCATACATGTCCTGCACCACTCTCATACTTTTCTGCCACTCCAGACCTCATGCTATACCACAGTTCCTCTCTCGGCACCCTGTCATATGCTTTCTCCGGATCCACAAAGGCACAATGCAGCTCCTTCTGACTTTCCCTGTACTTCTCTATTAACAACCTCAAAGCAAACACTGCGTCTGTGGTGCTCTTTCTTGGCATGAAACCAAACTGTTGTTCACAAATGCTGACCTCTGCCCTTTGTCTAGCTTCCACTATTCTTTCCCATAACTTCATGGTATGGCTCATCAACTTTATCCCTCTGTTGTTGCCACAACTCTGCACATCTCCCTTTTTCTTAAAAATGGGCACAAGCACACTTCTCATCCATTCCTCCGGCATCCTCTCACTTTCAAAGACCCTGTTGGATGTTCTTGTCAGAAAATCTACTGCAACCTCTCCTAGACCCTTCCATACCTCCACCGGTATGTCATCAGGACCAACTGCCTTTCCATTCTTCATGCTCTTCAATGCTCTCCTCACTTCACCCTTACTAATCGTTGCTACTTCCTGGTCCTCAACAGTCACCTCTTCTCCTCTTTTTTTCCCTCTCTCATTTTCCTCATTCATCAGCTCTTCAAAGTACTCTTTCTATCTTTCCAGCACACTTGTCATCAGTCAACACGTTTCCCACTATGTCCTTAATCACTCTAACTTGCTGTACGTCCTTCCCATCTTTATTTCTCTGCTGTGCCAACCTGTATAAATCATTTTCTCCCTCTTTACTGTCCAACCTAGCATACAAGTCGTCATATGCCCTCTGTTTGGCCTTTGACACCGCTATCTTCGCCTTACGCTGTGTATCCCTGTACTCCTGTTTACTCTCTTTGGTACTCTCCATGTCCCATTTCTTCTTAGCTAACCGCATCTTTTGTACACACTCCTGCACTTCCTCATTCCACCACCAACTCTCCTTATCTACTCTCCTTCCAGAGCACAGACCAAGTACTCTCCTACCTGTCTTCCTGATCACATTAGCTGTAGATTTCCAGTCATCTGGAAGCACTTCCTGACCACCCAAAGCCTGTTTCAACTCCTCCTTGAAGACAACACGACACTCTTCCTTTTTCAGCTTCCACAATTTTGTATGTGAATTATTTATTAAATCATTAAACCATTTTATTAACATATCTATTAATTAAACCATTCTTAAACATTTTTATTAACACACACACACACACACCTCACTCTCTCTCCCTCTCTCTCTTTCTCTCTCTATCTCCTTCTCTTGTGCATGTGCTGCGGGCTACGCCCACAAGACGTGAATTCTAAGCACATTCCCTGCTTGATACACTCACTTAAATTTGATTCATTGAGGGATGGGGATGCCAGATAAGCTCAAATGCACCCACATTTATGAAACATTTACTGAATTAAACAACTTAAAAAAAGTTAAAAACTCAAGTGTTATTCCTTCTCTCTCTCTCTTTCTCTGTCCCGCGCGGGCGCGCGCGCTGCGGGCCATGCCCACAAGACATGAATTCAATGCGCATTCCCTGCTTGACCATTTACTGAATTAACACAACTTAAAAAACTAAACTAAAGCGTGAAGCTTCATTCTGTCGCTATCTGGGAGGCCAGCGGGGCAGGATGTTTAGAGAGAGCCAATGAGAGAGCAACTCGCGCGTCGTGTGAAATTTTGATTTGCGCGTTTGAATTTCTTTTCATAAGAGGGGGTTGTTTCGTATTTCGGGGACGGAAACTCAAGAAAATGTTTTTCGTAATCTTTGTGTTTACACTGTTTTGCGTACTTTTGTAACCCTAAGCAAATATGGTTGGTCAGAAGTGTAAGCCTACTAGCCTGGGTGCAAGTCTCATACACAGAGATGAATTAACTATCTGCTCGGATCGGCACCATGCATACTCGGTTAAGCAAAGAGAGTTGTAAAATGAAAACCCGAATCCACAAATTACCGAACAATTACAGATATTTATTATCTTTTAGCAGAATCCTAAGAGTGTATACTTATTTTTGTATTAATATTAATTAGGATTTGTACTTGTTCTTTGTATGCATCTCTTGAATAGTTTACTTACTTACACAAAAGAAAGAACTCTCCACTTTGCTGACTTTGCTCCACTTTGCATCAGTGCAGGCTGTGTTTTCGAAACGGCACCCTTGTGCACTTGAAAGACCGGAAGTCCGTATAAGTCACAGCAAGTACACTACTTTCGGTATTGAGTGCTTCACATATTGTAAGAGTTGATTGACTGTTTTAAGCTTCATGTAAAGTAACTCGGTATAAATAAGTGACTTATTTGAAATGAATGTTGATATTATTTGACATATTTGATATTATTTTGCAATGTTATGTTTATAATAATTGATTTAGGGGTGTTTTGAGATACATTAATGGTATTTGTGGATGTATAGTACAGTATGAACGTCATACTTCACACGTCATCTGTCATATGTTACTGTAACAACTTGCGTTCACTTTCAACTTGCGTCCGGCCGTCCGGTACCAATTAAAAACGTAAGTTGATGAGCGTCTGTATATATACACACACGCACACATACGGTACACATTCAAGATTCAAGATTTTTAATTGCAATTTGTGCTTTTACACACACAGGTATGGAAAGGAAGGCTCAAATCAACAAAAACACATTAATGGTTAAAAATGCTTTTCAGATGCCCACTAGAGGGGGCATCACATTATTTGTAAGACTCCATCAGTGAGGGCGCTTGACTCATGTGACATATGGTGCTTGTGGACACAGCGTAGCTTATCCGGACTTCCGATCTTTCAAGTGCGCAAGTGACGGTTGAGTCCTCAACAAGTACATAAAGAACATAAATGTGAAATGTAATGCGCTTTCAGCCTTACCCAGAATGCAGCGTGAGATGGCAGAGTGGACTTATTATTCAAAGTGGAAGCACTTAAGCAGCGCACTTTCACTGAGGTGAACTGCATTCAGCCCGAGTAGCTGAGCCACGCCCCTCAGCCGGAGCGGGCAGAGAACCGTGTTCGGGAATACAGTACAAGTGATGAGTTAATCTTCTGGTGCAGAGGTGAGCGTGTTTGTTTTTATTGGGAGTAGATGAATTCATATTGGGAGAAGAGTGAATTCGGGTGTGAGCCATGAGCAGCTCAGCCACACCCCTCAGCCCGGAGTGGAAAGAAAACAGAGTTAGAAGAGCACAGCTGTCAAAATCAAAGCCCCCCAAAAACACAGACCATAACAAAAAGAACATAAAACAACATGAAATGTAATAAATTGGATCAACAAAACAAAAAGATAAACATGCTACACCACAGTACATAAAATCACACACAAACATGTGCGAGGCAACAGAATTACGCGTCTAAGCCAATCAGCTTGCAAGATTGAGTTGAGTGGGCGGGAGTCAACAGCGTCACGTGTCTAAGCCAATCAGCTTGTGAGATTGAGTTGAGTGGGCAGTCCCTGCCTGAACTGGGAAGTAGGGGCACTTCAGTCTGTCGTTTGGAAACAATGGTGCAGCCTGCCTTGGGTCCTTGCATTCCGCTTGCTTACATGTGAGTTTCGGCACGAATTTTGAATTTTTTATGAATATTTTTTTTTAATTTTATTTCTTATTAAAATACCGCGATGCGCAAATCGTGAAGTAGCAAGGGGTGACTGTAATTGAAAAAGACTTTAATACTACAGTGCTTTGCAACAGTTCAGATGATTATTCCTCTTCATGCACTTCAGAAGAAACTGTCGTTTCTTCTGGAGATAGTGTTATTTCTTCAGAAGAGACATCCAACGTCATTACCTTTATCTGGCGCTCGGCTGGCGTTTGCGTGGCATCACAGAGCTTAATTGGTAATTAAAACACACTAAAAAAGTCTCATTAACAACTTGTTCGTGAATAAGGAAAAGGGGGCGTATACATCATCTCAGCCAATCAGCAGGAAGGAGGACAGCCATTGGCTGAATTTGAATCACATGACAGGTGCTTGGCAATCCGCGAATATGCGCATGCGCGAGTGCACGACCGCGAATAGTCAAGAGCCTACTGTATTTAAAAGGACCTTACACAGATCCAGTAAACAATATAATAATAGTAAATGTAATAAAAATAAAATAATGATAATACAATAAATCAATCAGTAGATAACAGCAATAAATGAAATTGCACTATATTATATTATATATATGAGGCGCTCCATTGAAAGTAGGCGCCCATACTTTTGAGATAAAGGCCAGAAAAGTAAAAATGGTCCATTTTTATCGAAATTCGGATTTTTGCATAAACTATTAAAACAAATATTCACCTATCAATTGCTCACATGAAATCGACTAAAACTCACTAAAAATGTCTTCTTTTTTCCCCATTTTGCTGGTGAGTACCCTCATAAAACTAGATAAAAATAGTAGCAGACTTACTGGTTTTCGTTGCAATTATTCACTGAGTTCGGTACAAGACACATGCGCAGTGCCCGTCACACGTTAACTTCTGGTTTTTACTTCCTTCTTCTGGTTTAACTGCATGATGAATTTCTTTGTTTTTCTCTTCAATAACAGTCATCAAGTTTATTTATAAGATTGTGAATACACACAATTTCTGGAAAAGGAGAGTGAAATGTCATCTGTGATGTCTAGCAGCGTTAGTATAGATGTTAAATTCAACGCAAGAATTGGGCTTTGAAGATGCCTGAATGCTTGGTGTTCTTGATGATTATTTTGCCGGTGAGTATTTTTCTCTGCATGCAAAATCTGATTATGAATTTTTTTTATTATTTGATTTGTGTGTAATCTTGTCTGGACTGGACATGCTGGGTCGTGGGTTGTTTAGTTTTGTACGAAAATTGGTTAAGACCTGAAAATACTTGAATGTTTCATTCCTTTTACATGTGAACAAACTGATGATGATGATGCCAGTTGTGGTGATGAAGATTTTAATGTTGATAAAGAAGAGGCATCGGTTAATAAAAGTGTGCAGTAGTTGTGTTGGTGGTGAGGATATAGATTAAGATGATAATTATTGAGGGCAGAGTTGATGAAGCCAGCCTTTGAGCAGAGTTGATGATGCCAGCTGTGTTGATGAAGATTTTGATGTTGAAGAGGCATCTGTTAATAAAAGTGTGCATGAGTGGTGTTTGTGAAGATGTGGCCTTATCTGCTGAGCAGGATATAGATTAAGATCATAATGATCAGGGCAGAGTTGATGAAGCTTACTTGTATAACGAGATCAAAGAGTTTTGTTATACAGTTTTTTATACAGTCAGCACCCTACTTACGAAGACCCCTGTGTACAGAATCCCCGGGTTACGAAGATCATTTTCTTAAGTTTCCGTCCTCGGGATACGATACATTTTCATCTCTGCTATCTCCAGCTCTGCCTCCTGTCTTTTCCCCCAGGGGCCACTGTTTCTAAACCATACAACATCGCTGGCCTCAACACCGTCTTGTACACTTTTCCTTTAATTTTTGCCGATACTTTCCTATCACACATCACACCGGATACTTTTCTCCAACCATTCCAACCAGCCTGCACACGCTTCTTCACCTCTTTTCACACTCTCCATTGCTCTGGATTGTTGACCCTGAGTACTTAAAATTCTCCACCTTCCTTATCTCTGCTCCTTGTAACCTCACCATTCCTGTTGGGTCCTTGGCATTCATACACATGTATTCTGTCTTACTGAGGCTAACCTTCATTCCCCTCCTTTCCAGGGCATACCTCCACCTCTCTAGATTTTCCTGCACTTGTTCTCTGCTCTCACTACAGATCACAATGTCATCTGCAAACATCATAGTCCATGGGGAATCTTGTCTAACCTTGTCTGTCAGCCTGTCCATCACCATAGCAAACAAGAAGAGGCTCAGAGCTGACCCTTGATGCAGTCCCACCTCCACCATGAACTCTTCTGTCACACCGACAGCACACCTCATCACTGTCTTACATCTCTTATACATGTCCTGCACCACTCTATCATACTTCTCTGCCACTCCAGACTTTCTGGACTTTGTGTGTGTTAATACAAAATGTTTAATAATGGTTTAATTAATAAATATGTTCATAAAATGTTTAAATTGTTTTAAAAAATAATTTTCTTTTACTTTTAACACACATTTCATACAAAATTGGTGTACTTTTATCATTTTTAAAGGGTTTTCGGAGCCTTGGAACGAATCAGGCATTTAACATGTAACGTGCGACCCCTACTGACAAAACTCCCGTGTTACGAAAAAGGCGCTGGAATGGACTAATTTCGAAAGTAGGGGGCCGACTGTATTCTCTTGCCAAAAAAGAGCTGTAATTACTCATCTCTGAAATTTACACCAATAACGGAGTACAAACGTCTTCGAGAACTTGCAGTTTTGAGTTTACAAATTCGTTATTGGCTTTCATTCATGACAATAGCTGAACAATACTGAAGTTACTCACGATTCACTTTGGATGGGTTAAATGCAGAGGCAATAATTTTCCATGGGGGATTCATACAATAAACCAAGAAAAAGAACTTCTGTAAGTCACTCTGAATAAGAATTTCTGCTAAATGCGGCAAATGTACTCACCAAACTAAGCAAAGTCGAAATATTATTGTGTGTGTGAGAGAGAGAGAGAGAGAGAGAGAGAGCGAGCTGAATGCTACTCACCTGCATGTAATGACGTCTACAAAATTCCATTAAGTGTAAAATGACAACTGTGAGCATCAGAAAAGCAATCCATCACCAACAGGATCAGATTATATGGTGAATCTGAGTAAAAATATGAACATAATAATATCATAAATAATAATTGTAGTTAAAAATGCTAAACTGTGCTCATTTTGGGCATTGGTGGCCTGGTGGTCAGGTGCTGGATTACTGATCCCATGTTTCAGCCCCACTATCAGCTGGTTGTCACTGCTGTACAAGTGCAGCTAACTTGGGTTATCAAAGGCCGGCTATGTGTCGCATTGTCTATGGTAAGACGCATGATAAAGAACTATTGCTGACTTTTGTGAAGAGAGTGATGCATGGCCATCAGCGAGTTTATGCCCTGTGATGGCCTGCCAAGCTGTCCAGGTTGTCCTCTGCTCTCAAGTCAGTTGAAATGGGTGTCAGCCTCCCTCATTATTATCAAGAGTTCAGAAAATGAATAAATGAATCTTGGATAGGTTGAATTGCTGTGGAGAGTTTTGCCAAGTCTGCTGTAATTGAATGTCTTTATTTCAATTCTTGTTCTTACAAGGATGAGATCTGTGTAGGTCCTCTTTATAAACCCGAAAGCTGTAAGTATCTCCTAGTCTAATATTAGTTGGAGTATTTATTAGGTTGGAACCGTAATGGTACGACAGGCAAGATGAGCAATTATAACAGTACAATAGAAACACTTAAGATGATTGCGTTATGAGACCCACTCAGTGTAAGAGTGTTATTAACAGCTTTTTTTTTTTTTTTTTTTAATCAAAATAAAGTTTATGAAAAATTAGGATAAATGTTGGTGTTGTCTGGGCAGAATTTGGTTTTGCATCCCTTGTATTTTGCCCCATCTATCCATCCATTATTGATGACTCAGTGCCGCTTTATAACAAGAATGTTCCAAGTACAAACTTCGACACGGCATATTACACATGAATTTATTCAGTACATCGGACATCAATCAATGTGCACTCTGTCAGTCAAAATGTCAAGTACATCAGATATAGCGGCTATAGTCACAATGTCGGCGTGTTTCTGCCCTGTGATGGCCTGGCGAGCTGTCCAGGTTGCCTTCTGCTCTCATCCAGAGTTGGCTGAGATGGCCGCCAGCCTCCCCGTGACCATAATTAGGATTAAGCAGTTCAGAAAATGAATGAATGAAGCAACCCTGGATGAGTAATTATCACTGCATTCCATGAACACCACACAGTACTGGTCATGTTGGGACAGACCCAGATCAAATGTAACATTAAAAACATAGTGCGCATTAACAGTGGAAAAGAGTAACATGGATTATCTTGTTGCAGTGCCACTTATTAAGTAGTGGGATGTATTCATCAGAAAGTGAACATCAGTTCTTGGAAGGTAATGTGTTAGAAGATGGAAAAATGAACAGGCAGAAATTATATGAGTGACTTTGTAAAGGATTACATTGGGATGCTGAAAGACTGGGTTTCTTCATCGCCAAAATGGCAGGTCTTGTGTTGTATTCCTGGGATATAGTGGTAAGTACCTACCCTGCTATACTGTTCCCTCCCTTTACTGGACTAGGGAAAAATATGTCTAAACTCTTCACTGTTCTGGCTCCAAGATGGTAGAATGAGCTACCTCTGGACATCTAGACAGCTGAGTCAATGGGTATCTTCGAACGAAGGCTGAAAGCTTAACTTTTTCATCAGTACAGCACTATGCTGTATGCAAGCACACGGTAAAAAAACCCCAAAACAAAAAAAACCTCATACAAACAACTACCGACTGAGTTTTACTGATGGTATACTTGTACTGGTTTGTTAGAACACAGACTAAGAATATATGTCACTGATAGTGACTTAAAGCACTTCTGTAAGTCGCTCTGGATAACAGCGTCTGCTAAATGCTGTAAATGTAAATGTGCCCAAGGTGGGTACAAGGAAGGAAAACCAGTGAACTGGCAAGAGTTTCATGAGTGCATAAAGCTCATTGATACATGTCTTCCTACAGAGCTACTGCAGTACAAATTGCTTAAAGTACATTTTTAAAAAATACAAGGAGTAAGAGTAGAAAGTTGGAGTAAGAGTAGAAGATGCAGAGGATAGGGAGAGATGGAGGCAGATCATTTGCTGTGGCGACCCTTGAAGGGAACAGCCGAAAGAAAAAGAAGATTGCAGCTTACTGTGTGTGGAGCTGCCTCACCAAGGCAAAATCATATGGTATTAATGTTATAGCTAAATGGTGTATGCTGCATATATGTAATTTTCCTTTTATGTTTTCTGGTATGTCTTTACTTCTTTTTGTCATGATGTAAAGCACTCTGTGCACTTCGCTTGAAAAGCACTCAACTTCTTTATTTATTGGGACTGCTAGTTTAGGTGATTGCCATTGATGGCAAAGCTCATACGTGGCAGGGCACCATTGAATAGGAAAAAGTGTCTTAACCATTGCATTGCTTTTGGAATAAAAAGATTATTATCAGGCAGTAGTGATACTAAAAAGAATTCAAATTTTAAATAATTTGTTTTTAATATTATTCTGATGCTCTTTACACGAGTCCTCAATTTTACTCATTTTGCTCAAGAAAACACATGATTTGGAGAATGTTGCATGTGTATTTGATGGAGGATTTTGTCTCTACTTTTTGTGGATGATGTCCATTTGGCTCCATTAATTCAGGACCTCCAGCTCTCATTGGAGCGATTCACGGCCTGAATGAGATTCAGTACCTCCAAGTCTGAGGCCATGGTTATCATCCAGAAAAGGATAGAATGTACCCTTCTGGTCTGGAATGAGGTCCTGCCCCAAGTTGAGGAGTTTAAGTATCTCAGGGGCTTGTTCACAGATGCAAGCATACAGCTACTCAGCAGATTTTATCTAGATAAAGAAAAAAACCAAGGATTTTTTTTATGGGCGAGGGTATCATAGAGAACAAGAATCGATTGACATCATTATTATTAAAATCTTCTATAAACCTACAAGTTCTAAGTGGTGTACTTTACATGTCGAGACTAGGATTGGTGTTTGATTATCTTATTTTTATTCCCTTCTATAAACAAGTTATCATAAAATAAATTAACCTTGATGTACATAGGATGTTTGATTGGGGTATGAGAGCTTCCACGAAAAACATGTCAAGTAAGGGAAATCATATGACAGCTCTGGTTTAAGGCGGTGCCTAAATCTATGTTATTATTGGAAAATTTACCAATCAGGCATGGCTGTGTACAGTATTTATGTACATTAGTTCTCATTTCGTCTTATCTGGCATTGTGAACAAAATCTATATCGCTCCACAAAGATCAAAAGTTTCTTCCACCTTCAACTGGGTTTCAGTGCCTTAACAGGCCATGGCATGTTGACAGAATTTTATAAGCTTTAATTTAAGTTGCACTGAACATGTGTTCAGGTTCATATGGACCAGATCACTTTTTTTGTACATATACATGTATACAATGGTTTCCCCCCAGTGCAGCTAACTGGGTTATCAAAGGCGGGCCATGTCTCTCACTGTCTATGGTCTAGGCTGCAAAGTCGTCAGCGTGTTTCTGTCCCTTTCTAAAAAAAAAAAGGATTGTGACAGGAAGGGCATCCGACGTAAAAACCTCTGCCAAATCAAATGTGCGAATCAGATGATTCGTTGTGGCGACTCACGAGTGAAAGGGAAAAAGCCAAAAGGAAGACAGACAGACCTGTATACAATGGTTTTGGACAGTGGTGGTCTAGTGGTATAGGGCGCTGGATCGCTGATCCAAAGGTTGGGGGTTCGAGTCCCACTCTCCACAGGGTTGTCACTGTCCCCCCCAGTGCAGCTAACTGGGTTATCAAAGGCAGGCCATGTCTCTCACTGTCTATGGTGAGAGGCATGTAAAAGAACCATTGCTGCCTTTCGTAAAGAGTAGGCTGCAAAGTCGTCAGCGTGTTTCTGTCCCTTGAAAAAAAGGGTTGTGACAGGAAGGGCATCTGACCTAAAAACCTCTGTCAAATCAAACGTGCGAATCAGATGATTCGCTGTGGCGACTCCCGAGTAAAAAAGGGAAAAAGCCGAAAGGAAGACAAACGTATACAATGGTTTACTGTAATATGGTGTTAATTGCTATTAACTCGGTGAACGTCTTCCCTCTCTAATAGGCCTGACAGAAGCAGTAACCAGTTCTGATTATGTCCGGTCCAGTAAGCAGCCGATCCCGTGTTTACCCTGACATCAACACACAGCGACCTCGAGAGTACTGGGACTATGAGTCACATGTTGTCGAGTGGGGGTGAGCCTGCAGTCGCATATTTTTGCCGATCGAGTTGTACAGAAAAAGTTAATCATTCATTACATGTTATTGATCTTATTCTGACTACAGTAAGTTGTATGATTGAGATTCAGAATACTTTATTCATCCCAGAGGAAACTGTGTATTCAGGACACGGTCTAATTATTACGAAGACATTACGTATTATGTCCCGAGTATGCATAAACATCTTTCAATCCTTCATGTGTATTTTAAATCACTTCATCTTTATCTTCTTCCACTTAATCCGGCATCGGGTCGTGGAGGCAGCAGCCTAAGCAGTGAGGTTCAGATGCATTTTAAATTACTTTCTTCATTTTCTTAGGTCGTAAAAAAAAAAAAAATACAAGTATCAACTTAGCATTTTGAGATGCCATTTTAACTGGGGACAAAAAAGATAACTAGGTTTCAAATAGGTTTATATCAGAAATCTGTGGAGCCAGGTCATGTGTAAAATTATTCCTTATTCTTCCTGAAACTCTCACTGTTTGAGTTTTATTTTCGACCTAATCAACAGAAGTAACAATGCCATGCAGATTATGTACTGTAATCAAAGCTAAAGATGCTCCAACAAAATATTAGTGTGAATATTTAGTATATTTTTACCAAACAGTGTACTTTATATTATACTGTATTAAGTTGCAGTATTACTGTTACATATTTTTTAACACTACTTTTGTTTTCTTTTTAAGGAACCAAGATGACTACCAACTTGTTCGTAAATTGGGGCGTGGCAAATACAGTGAAGTTTTTGAAGCTATCAACATTACAAACAATGAGAAAGTAGTTGTTAAAATACTCAAAGTAAGTACACTAGACTGTCTGTCTATTTGCCTGGGAACCTGTTTATTTAATGATGTGTTTATTATTGATAATAACTAGTTACATATTTTTGAATTATTACTAATGGATAAATGAATTTTGGGGATGGGTGGCTGATCCATGAGCATATAATAGTGTACTGCTTTGCCATAGGAACTCTTGAAGAGCTGATGTTGGAGTTCATTTCAGTTTATTAGAAAACAGTATACCCAAACCGAGTAGACTTCTTACATTACATTCTGTCCCAACTCTCATTTTCCAGGTCACTGATGAGCATCTTGCATCTTTGCCAAATAAGCTTGTTTGTGTTGTGCGCTTCAACTAAAAAGAAAAAAAAATGTAATTCAGTCCTCTTGGCAAAATCCCAAATTAAGAGAGAGAGACTTTCTTTGAGAGAATCCCTCTTCTATCTGAACATGGCTCCAGATTCCTTTGATAACATTTTGTGAGATGAGAGCTTTCTTTCATGCCATGTGATAATTGCTTGTGGAGCTTAGCCTCATCGGTCGTAGCGTATCCAGGGTTATATTTTGAGCTTGGCTTAACTGGAGACAGGATGGGATGAGTGCAACACAATCAGTGTCTGGAAATTAAAATATTTTTGGACTCCATTTTTGATCTTCTGTTTTTCTTGTTTTTTTTGTCTGCAGCCAGTAAAGAAGAAGAAAATAAAACGAGAAATAAAAATCTTAGAGAATCTGCGAGCTGGCCCAAACATTATCACACTTGTAGACATTGTGAAGGATCCAGTGGTCAGTATCATAAAGCATCAAGAGTATGATACAGTTAGAGGGTTCATTTTTGTACTAATGAGCTAATTATTTTTTCTAGTTGTGTATCACGAGTTGTGAATAAAAATAAATTATTAGTTCATACTATTTCAGTAGATATTAATAAGGAATATAAAGTAATAATAAGGAATATTTCTGTAAGAATAATTAATTAATTCTTTTTTCCTTCTAAGTCTCGAACACCTGCTCTGGTATTTGAACATGTTAACAACACAGACTTTAAGGTGAATCTTATTTCTTCATGCAGTATAAAACCTAGCTCTAAATGACATGTTTTGAAAGTAAGAATACTTTTTTTTTTTTTTTTTTTTTTTAAACAGCAATTATATCAAACTCTATCAGACTACGACATACGATTCTACATGTACGAGATCTTAAAGGTAAGTTCTCGCTCATGAAAATGTGAAATAATTACAATAATAAGCATTCATTATGAGATACTGTATTTTCTGGACTATATGTCGCTCCGGAGTTGCATTGGCCAAAAAATGCATAATAAAGCATAATAAAAAAAATGTATATAAGTCACACTGGACTATAAGTCACAAACTCATGGAAACTGTCTACCTTGGCTGGGAAATCTGCTGGCAGTTTTGTGGTGTTGTGGACCTCCCTCTGATATAGAGGGGTTGCGTTGCATGAAGCGGTAACACCAAGAAAGTCCTCACGCACAGTCATTTATATTCATCTCCTTGAGAACTACCTGGACATGGAGTCCCAACTGCACTGTTGACAAGCCTCTCCCTGATGCATGTTACTCAAGCACCCATGTGCAAACCCATTCCTCTAGCTGTGACCATCTAGCTTTTAGCCCGCGATTAGATTTTAGGCTTCGATTGGCTTTTAGCCTGCAGTTAGCTTTTAGTCACGATTTGCTTTCTTTTGTTTTCTTCATTGCAGTAATAATAATCTCTGCTTTTCTGCCTTCTTGCGTGAGTGTAAATAAGCATGTGAAATTTAAAAAAAAAAAAATTCACACTTATTTGGAGTTGTCTTGTTGGAACACAGTTTCAAGGGCATTTCCTCTTCGGTATAAGGCAGCACGACCTCTTCAAGTATTCTGATATATTCAGACTAATCCATGATCTCTGGTATGCGATAAATTGGCTCGACACTGTAGTATGAGCAACATCCCCATATCGTGATGCATGCGTGACCATGCTTCACTGTCTTCACAGCGTATTGAGGCTTGAATTCAGTGTTTGGGGGTCATCTAGGTAGCACTAGACCCAAAAAAAAGAATAATCTTACTTTCATCAGTCCACATAATGTTGCGCCATTTCTCTTTATGCCAGTCAATGTGCTCTGTGGCAAATTGTAATCTATTCTCACATGCCTTTATTCAGCAGTGGGGCTTTGCGGGGGCTTCTTGCCAATAGCTTGGCTCCACATAGGCATCTTCTAATTGTAAAAGGACTCACAGGAAACTTTAGACCTTCTGTGATCTTCCCGGAACTGTTTGTTGGCTGAATCCTTGCAATTGTGGCTGTTCTTCGATCCATTCGAATGGTAGTTCAGGTTTTGGTTGCCATTTTAAAGCCATTTTGTGATAATTTTAGCTGAGCAGCCTATTCTATTCTGCACTTCGTTATGTTTTCCTGTCTATAATCAACTTTTTAATGACGATATGCTGTTCTTCTGAACAATGTCTGGAACAACCCATTTTCCTCAGAATGTCAGAGAGATATGTTCTATAAGTAGCATGTACAACATTCACTGCCTTCCTTAAATAAGGGCAATAATTGACAGCTGTTTTTCAAAGAATGGATAACCTCACTAATTGAACTCCACAATGGTATTGTTTTGAACACCCACCTCTCAATTAGTGATTCAATTACACAGAATCAGCAGCCTGCATGTCATGACTATTGGGTCTGCTGGATTTTAACATAAGATACAGCTTTATTAATCTCACAATGGAGAAATTTACTGTTAAAGGCTCTCAAAGTACCGTCAGTAGGGGGTGCAAAGTATCACTTGTAATACTCTACTACACCTGCCAGTAAATTATTTGCCATGAGGAAATATCTTCCATCAGGTCAGTGATGTCTGACTGATATTGATTAGTACAGTTGTGTTCAAAATACTAAGTTGGCGAGGTAGATGTTGCTGAATAGTCCCCAGAACATTGTGGGACATTAAAATTCAATGCCATCTACCAAACATAAAGTAAAAAACTGTTTTAGTATACATTACATGGGAACCTTAGCAAAACACAGAAATTTTTAACGTTTTTTAATCATTACGGACATAGGTGAGCTTCATGTAAACACACGTGCATCTGCATAGTATATAACGCTGTGTAGCAGTCTTAATAATATATACTATGAGAAAATGTAAAGCATGCTAAAACAAGATATATATATATATATATATTGCCCATTAGAAACTGGTCAAGTGAGCCCTGTGCTTTGAGCCGAACTGAGCACTGTGCCGTTAATGGTGTACAGACGCTCCCCGACTTGCGTTCATTCATTTAAGTTTTTTTTTTGTTTTTTTTTTACCCCCCACAAAAAAAAAGTCCAATTTTGAGTTTAGCGTGCTCTCTGTAGTACAAGACATACCTATGTAGTACGCTGACGCAATGACATAATGACGCTGCGTCCATTGTTTAGAAACAACAGACTGAACGTGCCCCTCCTTCTTCCCAGTTGAGTGCATGTTACCCTTGTGTTAAGATGTTGTCTCTGTGATCTTTGTGTTTACACTGTTTTGCGGACTTTTATAATCCTAAGCAAATATGGTTAATCAGAAGCGTAAGCCTATTAGCATGGGTGCAAGTTTTCCGGAATTTCCGGTTTTCCCAAGACTGAATTAACTATCAACTCGGATTTGCGCAATCTACCATGCATACTCGGTTAAGCAAAGAGAGTTGTAAAATGAATGAAAACCCGAATCCAGAAAAGAAAGAAAACTCTCCGCTATGCTGGTGATTCACATCAGTGCAGGCTGAGTACTAAACAAGTATTCAACGGCACCCTTGCTCACTTGAAAGACCGGAAGTCCGGATATCGCACGCTTTGTCTCAACCAGAAGCAAATTAACTACTTTCGGTGGAGCGCATCACAAATTGTAAGTGTTGATTGGCTGTTTTAAGCTTCATGTAAAGTGACTATCTGTCGACCATCGGAACCATTTACAAGCAGAAAGATCGCATCATAGAGAATGTTAAAGGTTATATTTGATACTGTATTTGATAATTGATGAGTGAATTTCATTAAAATTGATCTATTTTAAATTAATGTTGATATTATTTGATATATTTGATATTTTACAATGTTATGTTTATAATAATTGATTTAGGGGTGTTTTATGAGATACGGTTATAGTATTTATGTGACAACCTTGTGGAGAGGTGGACTCGAACCCCCAACCTTAGGTTCAGCGATCCAGCACCCTTTACCACCAGGCCACCACTGCCACAGCAGATTTCCGGATATTTTCGCAATTTTTGGTATCACACATTTTTGCATGAAATGTATTATGATTTGTGCCAAATATTCTACTTATGATGATATCGAAGATGCCAGAAGTATAAGAAAGCTATTTCTAGCTTCAAAGCTAATCGGAAACATTTGTAAAATTAAATAATTTCCCTCTCATTCACCATACAGTCTATACTGCAAACATTCATGTAAATTTCCCTATTTTTCGGACCATTAGGCGCACTTAAAAGCCTTTAATACTCAAAAAAATTGATGGTGCACCTTATAATTCGGTGTGCCTTATGTGTGGATCAAGCCAGGAGACTCCATCTCTCACTGATACTGTCAAATCCCAAGTGAAGCAAACTTATTCAGAGCTTACTATCATTCCGGGTGGATTAACCAAAGAACTCCAACCGCTAGATACTGGTGTCAACAGATTGTAAGTTAGCGGGATGCGGGCTTTATGTCCAAATACCGGAATTACTGCTATCTTAGTCAAATGACTCACTAAGTAATACGTGAGTGGTTTTTCCACCTAATGTCCACCACTACCAACCATCTGTCTTGTTACGAGGATGCTTCTGCATCTCGGCATGCTCAGCTGGCTTAATCAGAGTTTCATGTTCATCACCAGGATAAAGCACTACTACAGGTCTCCTCTTGAAACTCCAGATTAACCTTCTTGAATTTAAAGTTATGCTGATACAGCTCCTTAAGAGTAATGACCCCCGTTCTGTAATGAACAGAATGGTCACTGTCCGAATGAGCACCGCCATATTTGTTACTGTGATGACGCTGTTGCTTTAAGGGGGCGTGGCTGAGAGAAGTTTAGGTCACGACCCAGAAAACTTCTAATCTCCATCTTTATTGATCTGTGACTCCATGCATGCGAGGGAATAATAGATAATAAAATGCTATAATATAATAAAAAATAATAGAGGGATCAGGGCTTTATGTCCAATTCGTGCAATTGTTAAACTCAGACACTGAATATGAAGAATTTGATGGATTTGTGGAAGAGGAATGAACTGAAAAGTGAGTTTGTTTTATAGTTACAATGTTGAGAGTTATTGAAGTGTATTGTTTTATATTTTGTCTTACAACTGAACAATGAGGAGAGTTATTGTGAATGAATTGAATCAAGTTTGACCTATCTGACTTTTGTTTCATTTAATACGCCTTATACAGACGCTCCTTGACTTACGTTTTTAATTGGTTCCGTACGGCCGAACGTAAGTTGTTACAGTGATGTATGATGCTCATACTGTACTATACATCCATAAATACCAGTACTGTATCTCATAAAACACCCCTAAATCAATTATTATAAATATAACATTGTAAAATTATATCAAATAATATCAACATTAATTTTAAATAAATTAAATTGAAGCAGAATAATTTCAAATGGATACATTTTAATCAAATTCACTCATCAAATATCAAATATAACCTTTAACATTCTCTATGATGCGATCTTTCTGCTTGTGAATGGTTCCGGTGGTCGATGGATGGTCACTTTACATCAAGCTGAGCCGAGTCACATTACATGAAGCTGAGTTGAGTGACTTTACATGAAGCTTAAAACAGCCAATCAACGCTTACTATATGTGAGACGCTCAACACCGAAAGTAGTGTACTTGCTGTGGGTTATACGGACTTCCGGTCTTTCAAGTGAGCAAGGGTGCCGTTCAACTCATTTAGAACTCAGCCTGCACTGATGTGAATCACCAGCAGAGCAGAGAGTTCTCTTTCTTTTCTGGATTCGGGTTTTCATTCGTTTTACAATTCTCTTTGCTTAACTGAGTATGTGTGGTAGATTGCGCCGATCCGAGCAGATGGGTCATTCATCTGTGTATGAGACTTGCACCCATGCTAGTAGGCTTACGCTTCTGACCAACCATATTTGCTTCGGGTTACAAAAGTCCGTAAAACAGTGTAAACGCAAATATCACGGAGACGACGTCATAACACAAGGGTAACATGCTATATATCGGAGATAACGATGTATATATAACTGAACTGGGAAGAAGGAGGGGCACGTTCAGTCTGTCGTTTATAAACAATGGACACAGCATCATTACGTCATTGCGTCATTACGTCTAAACTCAAAATTTGACTTTTTTTTATTTTTTATAAAACCCGTAAAATCGAAAAAACGTAAAACAGAGCGTCACGGGGACGCTCACATGGGGAGCGTCTGTAATCTGGTGTGCCTTGTGTGTGGACGGGATCCGTTCGTTGATGTTGCACCTTATAATCCGGTGCGTCTTGTGTCCCGGAAAAAAATGCAGTGCTGATTTCATCAGATTTTGATTTTTATAAATCTGTTAGGTTTAAGTCACTTGATATGCAGAAAAAAGTAATCTTAGATCATGACTAAGTACCGTATTTTCCGGACTATAAGTTTTTAACTTTTTTCATACTTTGCTATGTACCTGCTCATCCACCACTGGAGAAATGGCCTCAAAAAGAAAATCCTATTCTGCGGATTACAAGCTGCAAGTAGTGAAATATGCAGCAGAAAATGGTAATCGAGCAGCAAAAAAGAAAGTTTGGCATGAATGAAACTTGTGAGGAACTGGAGAAAAGTGGAGATTACTATTACTGCAATGAAGAAAACAAAAAAGTTAATCGCTGGCAAAAAGCTAGATGGCCACAGCTAGAGGAATGAGCTTGCACATGGGTGCTTGAGCAACGTGCTGCACGGAGAGGCATGTCAACAGGGCAGTTGCGTCTCCACTTCCAGGTAGTGTCAAGGAGATGAGTATAAATGACTTTACGTGAGGAATTTCTGGGTGTTACCGCTTCATGCAACGCAACTCCCTCTCTATATCAGAGAGAGGACCACAGCGTCACATAAACTGCTAGCAGATTTCCAAACCAAGGTAGACAGTTTCCATGAGTTTGTGACTTATAGTCCAGTGGGACTTGTATATCTTTTTTTTTCTTCCTAATTTTACATTTTTTGGCCAATGTGACTTGTACTCCGGCGCAACGTATAGTCTGGAAAATACAGTATTACTACTGTTGTAATAATTTTATTGTGAATTTTATAATTAAATAACATGTTCATGGTAAATGGCAAACTGCCTCAAGATATTCTGCTTGACAGAACAGTTTTTAGCTAAAAGCACATGAATTTCAGTCACTGAAATCTACTTGCCTCTTCAGTCACCTTGTATGTACAAGTATGGTTCACTGCAGATGATGCTTGCAGTGCACCTGCCAAAGACTGAAATCTTTTCCAAGCCATGGAAGACTATGCTGAAGTTGACAAAAATGTTGCCAAGATTGTAACTGGCAAAAAGAAGAGGTCATCTATTGTATCCAAGTGAATATTTGGTTGGCTTAGTTCTCTTCTCTGACAAGATTGCAGTGGATGTGAAAAGGGAGGTTGTAGTCTCCTTAGAAAAACCTGAGATGAAAGAAGACGAAAGAAGGCTTCATCTCCCTATGGATTACACATTCAGAGGGTGAAAACTATCTCAGTTTGTGACAATATGTTTAAATTTTTTTCTCTGCTCTGAAGTTGTCAAGAGTTCCTCAAAAGCGATTCTCAATCATGGCGCACGAACCAAGACTATGTTCTTTCCCAAGAACAAGTTTCTGCACTACATATCAATGATTGTGCTGAATGAGCTGTGAAGTTAGCTCCAGATTTCAACCTTGCTCTCACTCATGACGAAGAACATCATCAGCTCATCTTTCATATTGTAGAATAACACAGAAAATCGATCACAAAACTACTGAAGGAACATTATTTGTAGGCAAATAGATGATATCTTCTAATAATGATGAGTGCTTTCTATCACATGAAGTGATTTGATATGATATTCATAACTTTCTTAATTATGTTTTTTAAGTGTTTAATTACACATATGTGACACTTATGTCAATCGGATGACAGAATGTTATAAAAATGAACAAAATTATTTTGTCAGTAATTAAACTGGTAAAAAATATTATTAAATTGCTGGGTTTTTTCTTGAAAAAAATGTTTTTTATCCATGTCTGAATAATGAAAATCTGATTAAATCAATAATTTACATGAATGTTTGCAGTATAGACTAGATGGTACAAACCAGCTTCCACAAAAGTTGGAACACTATACAAATTGTGAATAAAAACTCAATGCAATTATGTGGAGGTGCCAAATTTCAATATTTTATTCCAAATAGAATATAGATGACAGGTCAAAAGTTTAATCTGATAAAATGTATCATTTTAAGGGAAAAATATGTTGATTTTAAATGCCATGGTGTCAACAAATCTCAAAAAAGTTGGGACAGGTAACAATAAGAGGCTGGAAAAGTCAATTGCACTTATAAAGAACAGCTGGAAGACCAATTAACACTAATGAGGTTCATTGGCAACATGACTGAGTATAAAAAGAACTTCTCAGAGTGGTATTGTCTCTCAGAAGCGGTGATCTTCTACCCATCTTCATTTCCCCACAATGTTGCACAGAAAGATAGTGGAGCATTATCAGAAAGGTGTTTCCCATCAAAAAATTGCAAAGCGTTTGAAGTCATCATCCACAGTGCATAACATCATCCAAAGATTCAGAGAATCTGGAACAATCTCTGTGTAAGGGTCAAAGCCGAAAAACCATACTGGATGCCTGTGATCTTCGGGCCCTTAAACGGCACTGCACCACAAACAGGAATGCTACTGTAAGGGAAATCACAGAATGGGCCCAGCAATACTTCCAGAAACCATTGTCGGTGAACACAATCCACCGTGCCATCCACCATTACCAGCTGAAACTCTACAGTACAAAGAAGAAGCCATTTCTAAACAGCACCCAGAAGTGTTGTCTGAGCCAGGGGTCATTTAAAATGGACTGTGGCAAAGTCGAAAACTGTTCTGTGGTCAGACGAATCACGATTCGAAGTTATTTATGGAAAACTGGGACACCATGTCATCCAGAGACAAGATGACAAGGACAACCCAAGTTGTTATCAGCACTCAGTTCAAAAGCTTACATCTGTGATGGTATAGGGTTGCATGAGTGCGTGTGGCATGGGCAGCTTGCACATCTGGAAAGGCACCATCAATGCAGAAAGGTATAAAGAACAACATGTTCTAGAACAACATATTCTCCCATCCAGACATCGTTTCTTTCGGCGAAGACCTTGCATTTTTCAACATGATAATACCAGACCACGTGCAGCATTAATTACAACATCAAAGCTGCATCGGAACAGGATCTGGGTATTGAAATGGCCAGCCTGCAGTCCAGACTTTTCATATGTAGAGAACATTTGGCAGATCATAACGAGGAAGGTGCAACAAAGAAGGCTCAAGACAGTTGAACAGTTAGAGGCCTGTATTATACAAGAATTGGGCAGTATTCCTATTTCTAAACTTAAGAAAATTGTCTCCTCGGTCCCCAGACGTTTGTATACTGTTGTAAGAAGAAGACGGGATACCTCACAGTGATGAAAATGGCCTTGTCTTAACTTTTTTGAGATTTGTTGACACCATGAAATTTAAAATCAACATATTTTTCCCTTAAAATGATACGTTTTTTTAGTTTAAACATCTTGTTCTTTCATCTATGTTTTATTCAAAATAAAATATTGAAATTTGGCACTTCCACATCATTGCATTCAGCTTTTTTTCACAATTTGTATAATGTCCGAACTTTTTTGTAATCCAGTTTGTAAATGAGTGAGCAATTATTTAATTTTACAAACATTTTCCATTAGCACTGACCCTCGAAATACCTTTGTTATACTTTCTGCATCTTAATTGTCATCATAGAGTATTTGGCACAAAGCATAATACATTTCGGGCAAACATAAGTGATACAGAAAATCGTGATTGAAATTGGCTATTTTCCTTAAATCTTGATGCTGTTGATCTGTCACTTAAAATTGTCTGATTGACTTGAAATTTTTTTACAGGGTATTCTTAAGTAACCTCACAGAATAAGAGGGTGTTCAATGTTGGATTAGGAAATTTGTTTACCCATATAACTTTGAAGCATCTTATGACGCCTCCTGCTCCAAGAAACTTTAACAAATTGTGTATCTTTTTTTTTTTTTTTTTTTAAATTCATGTGTTATCCAATCAGCATAATGTTTTTCAAGTTCTTGATGGTGGAAGAAACAGGATCAGGTCTCTGTCATACTAATACAGACTTAATAATGTACTTTGTGTGAAATTTATACAGATTAAAGGCATGATTAAATTTTTCATCAATTCACTTCAGGTAGATGATATAACATGATTGTTAAACATAGTTTTTGTCCCACAGATACTGTTACCTGAATTTACTGTGCTCATACTGCTTTCACAATTACATTTTAAAATAGTCCCATACAGGACTTTCACCTGACATTTATGATGTATCTGTCAACATCATTTGTTCCTGAAGATGGAAGCCTACTTCTGGTAGTGCAGGTCCCGCTATTGCCATCTTCAACTGTTCTGATATAGCCATGTGGAATTTTGGGTGTGACACCTGTTGCCTTAAATCAGTGCTTCTCAATTATTTTCTGTTACGCCCCCCCTAGCAAGAAGAAAACAATTCGCGCCCCCCCACCACCCACTTTCCGCCGCAACTATAAATTATAACTTTTTTCTATAATATAGTTACAGGTATATCTCTTCATTATATCGTATCCTTGTTAACATAAATAAAACAAAAAGAAAGAGATATAGTTCAACTTACAAGAATAACTTTTTTTAACATTTTTTATTAGTCTGTAAAAGAAAGTGCATCAATTTGCCTTAAATTTAAAAATAATAATATCCTTGTTACATTTTTGACAAACTTACCACACCATTTGCTGCTGAAAATAAAATCAATAAATAATTAATTCAAATTGACTTCAGAAACATTAACTCAGGAGCACAATATGTAAACACTTTAACCTACAAAACAAGAACAAATAGAACAATTTGTGCTGATTTTTTTTTCTCAAAATGAGGAAGCCAAGATTAATGGCTACAATGAGCACGTTTTGCAGCGCACAGCTTCTCAAAGCGAAGTTTGAAGCAGTTGAAGAGTTAATACTCGCTGCGCACAATGGGCAATGAGGGCGCCACTGCCAACTACTGGAGTGGATGTGCAATTACACTTTCTTGTAGTACGGCGGAAAAAAAGCATGTTCTCCTGGGTCACACGCGCCCCCCTCAGCATCCCATCTGGAGAAGCACTGCCTTAAATGGACATGTCTACCGTTTCTATAGATTTTTTTTTAGATAGATTCGTTCCAAGTCTCCAGTCTTTGGACTGGATAAACCACATAAACCCTTTAAAAATGATAAAAGTACAACAATTTTGAATGAAATATGTGTTAAAAGTAAAAAAAAATTTAATAAACCATTTAAACATTTTATTAACATATTTATTAATTAAACCATTATCAAACATTTTTTATTAAAACACACACACCCCTCTTTCTCTCTCTATCTCTCTTTTTTCTCTCTCTATCTCTCTTGCGCACGTGTGCGCTGCAGGCCACGCCCACACAACGTGGAATTCAAAGCGCATTCCCTGCTTGACAAACTCAACTTTAATTTGATTCCTTGAGGCATCGGAATTCCAGATAAGCTCAAATTTGCCCACATTTATTAAACATTTACTGAATTAAAACAACTTAAAAAACTAAACTAAAAACTAAAGAGTGAAGCTTCCTTCTGTCTCTATCTGGGAGGCCAGCCGGGCGGGATGTTGAGAGACAGCCAATGAGAGAGCAACTCGCCCGTCGTGTGAAATTTTGATTGGCGCGTTTGAATTTCTTTTTGAAAGAGGGGGTTGTCTCGTATCTCGGGGACCGGAACCCGGGGATTTCGTACACAGGGGTCTTCGTAAGTTGGGGGCCGACTGAATTGCCTCAATTAACTACTAGGCAGATATTTTCTGGCGTGTAGGTGTGCATAGAACTGTCTTTGAACATTGATTTTAGCAAAACCCATCGGCTGACCAGTAGTTCTCGATCATTTTGTCATGTTTGAAGGTTTTATTTATTTATTTATTTTTTTTGTTGGTTTTTTTTTTTTTTTTTTGGTTTCATTTTGCTATTTGATTTTTGTTAGTTTTTCTAATAGAAATCTTTATAAGTATTGATAAGTTTTATATTTTCTTCAGCAAATTATTTTATTCTAGTTTTCAAATATGATCTCAAAAGCATTTGTTTTTGTTGTAGTTTCATATATCTGAAAAGAAAATTAACATGTGGGGCTTTGTCATGTGTCTTTGTGCCTGCTGGTGAAAATAGTTAGTGCAGTCGGACCTCTTCTGACGAAATTAATCCGTTCTAGACCCTTTTTTGGAATCTGGATTTTTCGTAAATAGAGGTGCATTTTAAAACGAGTGATTCGTTCCAAGGCTCCCAATAGTACCCCATAAACCCTTTAAAAATTATAAAAGTACACCAATTTTGTCTTAAATATGTATGAAATGCGTGTTAAAAGTAAAAGAAAATTATTTATTAAACCATTTAAACATTTTATTAACATATTAAACCATTATCTTAACATATTTATTAATTAAACCATTATGAAACATTTTTGATTCATTTTTGCATTCATTATTAAACATTTGTGGTGTGCTTCGTTGCACGCGCCGCCGAATGCGAGCAGCATCGCAGCCAATGCCGGAGCTTTTGAGACAGGGCGCGGCTCATCCTTGCCTCCAATCCCTCAAGCAAACAAGTGAATGTTGAGTCTGGCCCTCCGATCTGTCAAGCAGGTAAGTGCGCCTTGAATACTTGTTTAGTACTCAACATTCACCTGTTTGCATGAGGGATCGGAGGTCCGGATGAGCCGCATTTTGCCCACATTCGGCGGAGCGCGCCACATTTAAACATAAAAATTTAGCTGCAATGAGCACTCAAAAAACTCACGAAACTCATGAAACAACAGTACAACTCTCCTTTATGTCTGTGACAAAGAAGCATTATAGGTACAGTACTATGGAGATTCAGCTCCCTCCTGGCCAATAGGAGGTCAGCCGTGCGGGATGTTGGGAGACAGCCAATGAGAGAGCCACTCGCACGTTGTTTGAATGTTTGAATGGTGCATTTTAATGTTTTAATGGTGTGTTTGGTGCTTTTCGTAAGAAGAACTTGTTTCGTATACAGAGGGAAAAAAATTAGGACAATGTTTTTCATAGACTGAATTTTTCGTATTCTGGGGATTTCGTAAGAAGAGGGCCGACTGTATATTAGTATGTTTTCCATTAAATATTTGAAAACCTCTCTTCTCAGGCCTTGGATTACTGCCACAGTATGGGAATCATGCACAGAGACGTCAAGCCCCACAATGTCATGATTGATCATGAGCACAGAAAGGTAATGACTTTCCTACTTCTGATCCTCATTTGTTATATCTGTGTGTCTCTTGTCTCACCCTGGACTCCTCCTTCAGAGAATAAGGTCATATATGGGGCAACCCCATTGGTTTTGGTAATGCTAAGGAATTCAAAGAGGCCAATAGTATCTCTAAGGAGACAAGATGCAATATTGATTCCCACATCCTTCGTGCCATGTTTCTGTATGACCCAGACCATAATGTGGTGATTGTTTTCTCAGCTTCGTCTGATAGACTGGGGTCTGGCTGAATTCTATCACCCAAGTCAGGAGTACAATGTTCGAGTGGCCTCCCGGTACTTTAAAGGACCTGAACTTCTCGTTGATTATCAGGTTGGTGTGTGTAGGGCAGTGAAATTTCTTAAAAATGCATTTCACCAAAGCAGTTTTTAAGTACAGTAGGCCCTTGACTATTTGCGGGTTTGCACTCACGGTTTGAGTATTTGCGGCCTACCAAGCAACCGACACGTCACTCAAATTAAGCCAATGGCTGTCCTCCTTCCTGCTGATTGGTTGAGATGATGTAACGCCCCTTTTTCCTCATTCGCGCACAAGTTGTCAATGAGCCTCTTTTTTGTGTTTTAATTACCAGTTAAGCTCTATGATGCCACTCAAACAATGTGCGTCTTCTCTGGCTAAGCAATAGAAAACGTTGGATGTCTCTTCTGAAGAAATAAGACTTTCTCCTGAAGAAACAACAGGCTAGCATTGGCTACCATAGCATATTAGCTCACGATAGGAGTTGTTGCGTGCTTGGTTGCTCGAAGCTGAAGCTGCTCATAGCTGTAGTAGGGTCGGCTGGTTATAGACGAGCATAGTGCAAAACATGAAAAAATAAAACAAATTAAAATGAACAAGGAAACAATTTGACTCTGAGAACTCCGCTACATCACTCCAAGACGTCACTCCAAGTTCAATATAAAAGGACATGAAGCGTAATAAAGTTTATTCTTTTGGTATCATATGTTAAACATGCTACAGAACATAAAACCTCACGGACAAACATTCTCAGAATTAACTTATTAAATTAAGGTACTGTACTGGAATAATAATTGAAAAAGACTTTAAAATGAGTGCTTTACAACAGTATATGCTGTATAATGTTTATATTTTATCATCAATAAAAATAAGAGAAAAATTTGAAAAAAAATTTTTAATCATTACTATAATTTACTACATTAATACTATATTAATGAGTAAGACCTTTTATAGAATGTGTTAAAGAAGAATATTTTAGCGCATGTAATAGATACATAGTATTTTACTTCTGGCTGCTCATTCGCGCATGTGACATGATGTATGGGGTTTTACTTCCGGGAACAGAACTCGCGGATTAACTCGATTCGCGGGAGGGCTCGGAACCGAACCCCCGCGAATGTCGAGGGCCTACTTTATAACTGAATCCGGCCTGATCTCAATTCCATAGTAAATTAGTGGGTAGGTCTGAAAAGGCTTGTGTGAGCAAGACAGGTGACAAACCTGATTCAATTTTACTAGTATTGTCGGGAGAAGTGGGCAAAAATGTCAGCAAACTATTGTGAGAAGGCTGTGGAGGAATACCTAAATGTTTGACCCAAGTAATACAGTTAATACAGTAAAGCAGGAAATGCCACCAAATACTATAAAGTATAAATATAGTATTCTGCCATTTTACAAATACAAATAATTCTGGTTATCCAAATTGACCTAAAACAGGAAAACTTTAATGTGATTTGAATTTCAATGGGAGGGATCTTTTTTATACGGTACTGTATATGTAAATTTCTGTTTTCAACGGTATACTTTCAACCCACTTTCTCTCACTGACATTAGAACCCTGCTGCTGTCAATTAAAGCAAAAAAAAATTGTGACTTAAATTAAAAATTTATTTTTTTGGTTTTTTTTTTAACCTCCCCATGCTTTCATCTCTCACTTAGATATCCTTTCTCTTTCTCCGCTGGCAGCATTTTCCACAATTTCATCCTGACTTAATTGTTCACAGTTTTGAGGGGTGTGAGTCAGGGATGTGGCCTAGGTATTCATCATGTCTTGGACTGTTTACATGGGGAAAAATAAACAAACAAACAACCCCCCCCCCCCCCCAAATCATTAAGAAATTTTAGACCCAAAAGGTTTTAAGGTTTTGGTTTGGTTAGGGTTAAGGAAGTAATGGTTATGATTAACGTTGGGGGTGAAGCTTAGGGTAAGGCTTCAGGAAATTGTACCTTGAAGTTATGGAAATAAAACTGTGTGTGTGTTGGTTTCTATGGTGAAAGAGCTTCTTTGTCTCATGTGTCTGTGTGTTTTGCTTCACCTGAGTTTACAGAAGGCCATATTTGCTACAATTTGAATGAATAGTTCAGAAAGTCAAGATCAAAATGTAATGATCTTGAGGGAGATTACTGGAATTGTGATAATTGTGACAAAAATTTTGACTGACAATTTTGTCATGATGTCAGGGTTGGAAATGTTCGTAATTTTTTTTTTTTTTTTGTTCAGCAGTTGCTGAGGATTGCCTTGCAATTTTCCAGTAACCTTGTCAAATTAAAAAAGCATAAAAAATTGGTGTTTATATTTAAAAGAATTCTAACTGGCTTAATATATTCTAACATTCTCTCTCCCAAAAGCATGGCTAAGACCTGTGGTAATGTTTATCAGTAACAAGTTAACATGTCTGTGTTATCTGGTGTCAGTAACCCATTTTTTAACCAATTTTATTTTCCTCCTCTCATTTATTTTACACTCTTATTTTACATGTCTCTAATGCAGCCATGAGGCGGGGGGGGGGCCACCAGTGTCTCCAGTGTCTCCAGTGTCTCTCCCCCTTATGCCGGTCCCAAGCCCGGATAAATGCAGAGGGTTGCGACAGGAAGGGCATCCGGCGTAAAACTTATGCCACATTTAAAAATCCAAATGATCAATTTCTGGAGTGAGTTAGATGAAGTGATGCAGAGTACCCCCAGAGGTGAAAGAGTGGTCATTGGAGCAGACTTCAATGGACATGTTGGTGCAGGCAACAGAGGGGACGAGGAAGTGATGGGCAGTTTTGGTATCCAGGACAGGAACACAGAAGGACAGATGTTGATCGATTTTGCAAAAAGGATGGAAATGGCTGTGGTGAATACTTTCTTCAAGAAGAAACAGAAGCATAGAGTGACTTATGAAAACGGAGGTAAGAGCACACAGGTAGACTACATCTTGTGTAGGCGATGTAGGATGGTGGTGTGCAGGATGACACTGATGGTGAGAAAGGTGAAAAAGGCAAAGGCAGAGCAGAAGACAAAGTGGTGGAAGCTGAAAAAGGAAGAGTGTCGTGTTGTCTTCAAGGAGGAGTTGAAACAGGCTTTGGGTAGTCAGGAAGTGCTTCCAGAGGACTGGATAACCACAGCCAATGTGATCAGGGAGACCGGTAGGAGAGTACTTGGTGTGTCCTCTGGAAGGAAAGTAGATAAGGAAACTTGGTGGTGGAATGAGGAAGTGCAGGAGTGTGTACAAAAGAAGAGGTTAGCCAAGAAGAAGTGGGACATTGAGAGGACCGAAGAGAGTAAACAGGAGTACAGGGAGACACAGCGTAAGGCAAAGATAGCAGTGTCAAAGGCCAAACAGAGGGCGTATGATGACTTGTATGATAGGTTGAACAGTAAGGAGGGAGAAAATGATCTATACAGGTTAGCACAGCAGAGAAATAGAGACGGGAAAGACGTGCAGCAAGTTAGATTGATAAAGGACAGAGAGGGAAATGTATTGACTGATGACAGAAGTGTGCTGGGAAGATGGAAAGAGTACTTTGAAGAGCTGATGAATGAGGAAAATGAGAGAGAAAAAAGAGTAGAAGAGGTGACCGTTGAGGACCAGGAAGTAGCAAAGATTAGTAAGGGAGAAGTGAGGAGGGCATTGAAGAGGATGAAGAGTGGAAAGGCAGTTGGCCCTGATGACATACCAGTTGAGGTATGGAAGTGTCTAGGGGAGGTAGCAGTAGATTTTCTGACAAGAATATTCAACAAGGTCTTAGAAAGTGAGCAGATACCAGAGGAATGGAGGAGAAGTGTGCTTGTGCCCATTTTTAAGAACAAGGGAGATGTACAGAGTTGTGGCAACTACAGAGGGATAAAGTTGATGAGCCATACAATGAAGCTATCGGAAAGAATAGTGGAAGCAAGACTAAGGGCAGAGGTCAGCATTTGTGAACAACAGTTTGGTTTCATGCCAAGAAAGAGCACCACAGATGCAGTGTTTGCTTTGAGGATGTTAATAGAGAAGTACAGAGAATGTCAAAAGGAGCTGCATTGTGCCTTTGTGGATCTGGAGAAAGCATATGACAGGGTGCCGAGAGAAGAGCTGTGGTATTGTATGAGGAAGTCTGGAGTGACAGAGAAGTATGTTAGAGTGGTGCAGGACATGTATGAGAGATGTAAGACAGCGGTGAGGTGTGCTGTCGGTGTGACAGAAGAGTTCAAGGTGGAGGTGGGACTGCATCAAGGGTCAGCTCTCAGCCCCTTCTTGTTTGCTCTGGTGATGGACAGGCTAACAGACGAGGTTAGACAAGAATCTCCATGGACTATGATGTTTGCAGATGACATAGTGATCTGTAGTGAGAGCAGAGAACAAGTGCAGGAAAATCTAGAGAGGTGGAGGTATGCCCTGGAAAGGAGGGGATTGAAGGTTAGTCTTAATAAGACAGAATACATGTGTGTGAACGACAAGGACCCAAGAGGAACTTTGAGGTTACAGGGGGCAGAGATAAAGAAGGTGGAGGATTTTAAGTACTTAGGCTCAACAATCCAGAGCAATGTAGAGTGTGGAAAAGAGGTGAAGAAGCGCGTGCAGGCAGGTTGGAATGGATGGAGAAAAGTGTCCGGTGTGATGTGTGATAGGAGAGTATCGGCAAGAATGAAAGGAAAAGTGTACAAGATGGTGATGAGGCCAGCAATGTTGTATGGTTTAGAGACAGTGGCCCTGGGGAAAAGACAGGAGGCAGAGTTGGAGGTAGCAGAGATGAAAATGTTGAGGTTCTCTTTGGGAGTAACGAGGATGGATAGGATCAGAAATTAGTACATCAGAGGGACAGCACATGTTAGATGTTTTGGAGACAAAGTCAGAGAGGCTAGATTGAGATGGTTTGGACATGTACAGAGGAGGGATAGTGAGTATATTGGTCGTAGGATGCATTAGGTTGGAAGTACCAGGCAAAAGGCCCAGAGGAAGACCAAAGAGAAGATTTATGGATGCGGTGAAGGCGGACATGAAGGTCGTTGGAGTAAGAGTAGAAGATGCAGAGGATAGGGAGAGATGGAGGCAGATCATTTGCTGTGGCGACCCCTGAAGGGAAAAGCCGAAAGGAAAAGAAGATTTTACATGTCTCTGCCACAATGCAGTGTTTACATGATATCATTTTGTGCTAATGCCACATGTTGATATGGAAAATCTCTTGTGGATTGTGGCTCTCAGTAAGGTAGGTAATAGCATGCATAATTTCACATTTAATATTCTGTTTAGAGAGAAAACTATTCTGAGTTCCTATTCCAGCCTCACTGATTAATGTAAATATACAAGTTAAATGAAAGTTAAGTACATGCACAGGTTATAACCTCCACTGCTTAAAAAAGAAAATCCAGTTTGTACTTTCCAGCTACCATCTGCTCAGAACAAACAGGATTCCTTCTTTTCTCTCTAATTTAGAATAATAGAAATAGGTAGGCGCTGCCCAAAAGCAGAGGTTTTTCATTTATTTCCGGCAAAGAAACAACCATAATATAACTTACTGTCTTTTCAATGGAATACAAAAGTGCAACTACACAAACTCGAAAACAAAATTGAGCTCCATGGCTTTGACATATTATAATTAGTTATCGCTGCTATAAAATGTGAAATAATGCATGTTATTACCTACCTTACTGGGATCCATACTCGAGCGAACTGACCAAAGATATTAAATATCAGTATGTAAGATACGCACAAATCAATATCATGTAAACACCGCATTGAGGTACAAACATATATTGGAACAAAGCGGAGTGTAAAATAAATAAGAGGAAAAACATGTTTACTTCTTACTGATTCACATTAACATGGGTCTAGCCCTGCTTTTGAAAAAGAGAATATGACTGTATATTATTCACTGTTCCCTTAGCGGACTGGTAGCTCTGGTAGTTGGAAGACCTGTTGATGAAAGATTATTTTCACAAGCCAGATTGGGTTCAAAACCAACCGTCCTTAATTTAACTGTGTTACAGTTTATAAATTAAAATTAGAGTTAATTAGGGAAGTGGTGGCTTAGTGGTTGAGGTGATTGGTTACTGATCCCAAGATCAGCGGTTCAGTCACTGCCGTTGGACATTTCTAACGTTGACATTTCCTACCTTGCATTTGAATCCAATTGGAATCGTAGCAGAGCGTAACAGACCTTGATCGGCCATTATAAGGGATATTGATGAACTTAGAAAATACGATTCTTTCGACATTCATCTATTGGATGCGCCCTGCCACCTGTTTTACCACCATCCTACACCAAGCATAGTCATAAATCGTGGGGCTCCATGCTTTTTTTTTTTTTTTTATTGGGAGACTGTGGGTGAGAGGTGGGGTTACACACCAGTCTATTATAGGGATAACACTGGCATAAATAACCATTCACACCTGTGGGATATTTTAAATAGCCAGTTGACTTAATTTTCAAATCTTTCGGTTGTGGAAATAAACCGGAATGCCCAGAGGAAACCAACACAAGTAGGGGAAAAACATGCAAACGCCACACAGAAGTACCCTTGGTCAACAGTCAAACTCTGGTTTTAATTTTAATTTCTTTTTATTTTTCTTTTATACTGATATAGTTTTATATTGGTTTGATTAAGTATCCAGTATGTCTCATACTCTCACTATTACTGTCTGCCTATGTGTTGGTAGGATGAATAAATTCTGGACTCCTGCTTGTGCTGTATGAGCTGACAAAATGTTAACTTGACAAGACAAAAACTCAACTTATAAGACAAAAACATAAGAGTGTGATCAAATATCAGGTGTTGAAATCAGAAAAAATTACCAAAAACTGCAATTATGTCACAAAATGGCTGACTTCTTGCTGACTTTGCAAGATAGGCTGATTTCACAGCAGCCCAATCTTCAGTAGTTTGGCTTGGTGAGCATATACATGGGATTTGGGTGACATGAAAAAAGTGCAACCTTGAATCTGGAGTACATGTCTAAAAGTAAGAAGGTTTATGTATCATGTCAAGACACACAAAGTAGCCTTTTGCACCAATAATCACAAAGTACAGACGCTCCCCAACTTACATTTTAGTTGCGGTCCGGACGGCCAAACGTAAGGTGAAAAAAATCCGAAGTTGTTACTGTATGTTCCAGTGACATTGGACGTTCATACTGTACTATACATCCATAAATAACATTACCGTATTTCATAAAACACCCCTAAATCAATTATAAACATAACATTGTAAGGTAATATCAAAAATATCAAATAATATCAATATTACTTTCAAATAAATTAAATTCAAGCAAAATAATTTCAAATAGATAAATTTTAATCAAATTCTCACATCAAATATCAAATACAGTATCAAATATAACCCTTAACATGCTCTGTGTTGCGATCTTTCTGCTTGTAAATGGTTCCGATGGTCGACGGAGCCATTTGGAAGAAACTTGCAACATTCACGTGTTTTTCACCAGCATTAACTTTCTTGATAATAGCCATCTTCGTTTCTAAAGAGATGGCTTGTCGCTTTTTTGGATTACCACTATCACTAGTAGGCTTACGCTTCTGACTAACCATATTTGCTTAGGGTTACAAAAATCCGCAAAACAGTGTAAACACAAAGATCACAGAGACGGCATCTTAACACAAGGGTAACAAGCAGTGAACTGGGATGAAGGAGGGGCACGTTCAGTCTGTCGTTTGTAAACAATGGATGCAGCGTCATTGCGTCATTATGTCAGCGTACTACGTAGGTACGTCTCGTACTACAGAGAGCACGCTAAACTCAAAATTTGACATTTTTTTAAATTATTTTTATTTTTAAAAACAAAAAATCAGAAAATACGTAAAATGAATGAACGCAAGTCGGGGAGCATCTGTAAGCAAGCACTCAGACATTTATGGATGGTTTTGTCCCATCAACTTATACTACACAAGCCAAAAAATAAGTGATTAAAAGCTTTAGTTTTTGTCAGGTACATATTTGACAAAGTCACAAATTTCCTCTTTTTAAAAATTCATCCATAAAATAAAATGTGGCTATAATTCAAACATACATACATCAGCCAAAGCATACATAACAAACAGTATTCAGATCCTAAACACAACCGTTTTACATTGTCTGGAGAATATCATATTGCCACCTTCTGGCCAAAAGGAAGCAAAATAACAGGGGGGAGAAAAAAAATCAACATTACTTTTTATCTTTTCCTGTCCAGTTCTAAGAGGTATTTTGTCATTCAAACCAAATTTACTTCCGAAACATAAAGCACTTTGTTGTTGATGCCTTTTTACATATTGAGTTGCTTTGTAATAGTGTTTGAGGATGGCATTGTGGCAATTTTCTCTTTTGAGATGTCACCATGAAAAGATATTGCCTGTCATTCACACATTATTCCATGGTTTCAAACTTTTTATAATTAACATTTTTATTTTAAAATGCTGATAAATGTGATGGCACCATCTTCTGGTAAAGGAAATATAAAATAAATTGTGGGTATATTTGTGTATACATCAAAAGGATTTGCCCTCCTCCATGCCAGGTTGATTCAGTAAACTCATCAACCATAACAGATAATGCTATGTGAATATTCTGACTTTTTGTATTAGTATGTGGGTGTTGCAGGGCAGAACTTTTTTTTTTTTTAGTTTTGAAATGTCATCGAAAAAAATTTTTAATGGCTATAACTCACAGATACATTATCAAACACTTCAGATGAACAGACCTGCCACAAACACAACCGTCCAGAAGCTTTATGTGATAGCCAGAGCGACACCTACTGGTAAAGTGCAATGAATCGTTTATGTATTGATGACCGCTTCTTATTCTTTTACCTGATACAGCATTGGTCAAGAAAGACATCGATAGTAATGTGTGGTAAGTATTATGACTTCACATTGAATCGTGTTGTTCTGGAGAACCAGTGAATTCAGACTTTCATTGTGAAAAAGGATGTACCTGTGACTATACACATTGAGTGACCCAGCTCAGTGTGAAGCAATAATATTTACCACACATTACTATCAAGAAAGGATGTACTTGTGACTTCAGCTGTTGAAAAGCTCATGAAACTTAACTTGCAGATGTGGACACAGAAAATATGAAATATTTTAAGGTTCTAGCCCATGGGTGTGGTATAATGAATTTAAAGTGTCCCATAGAGTATTTCTAAAAAGCAGCCCGCTGTGTGTCACCTATCAGGAAAAAAAAAATCTATCAAGCTTGTGTAATGTTCCAGTATAAACAACAACAAAAGCAGAGTCCTATTGGGAACATGACTTTACCAGCAAAGATCATTGTAACAGATGGTTCATACTAAATTGTCCTGAACTTCAATATTTGCTGTGAATTCAAGACAAGATGAGAATTAAAAGTTATCAAAAGATAGAGTTTTCCATCATAGGCATGACTGTTGCAACACCCCTAATGCTGATGTTTCATTATCAGAAATTTACATTTGCAATAACTTAAACATACATTGGTTAATATGTCCCAAATTTCACAGAATTTATAAGGGTCCAAGCCTGAACATGTAGCTGTGTCAATCCTCATATAGCTATAATGCCATCTACTGGAAACAGGAAAAATTTCTTTTCTTCTTAGACATCTTATCTTCATCTTCTTTTCCTTTCGGCTTTTCCCTTCAGGGGTCGCCACAGCGAATCATCTGCCTCCATCTCACCCTATCCTTTGCATCTTCTTCTCTTACACCAACGACCTTCATGTCCTTCACCACATCCATGAATCGTCTCTTTGGTCTTCCTCTAGGCCTTTTGCCTGGTACTTCCAGCCTCAGCATCCTATTACCAATATACTCACTATCCCTCCTCTGTACATGTCCAAACCATCTCAATCTAGCCTCTCTGACTTTGTCTCCAAAATGTCTTACATGTGCTGTCCCTCTGATGTGCTCATTCCTAATCCTATCCATCCTCGTTACTCCCAAAGAGAACCTCAACATTTTCATCTCTGCTACCTCCAACTCTGCCTCCTGTCTTTTCCCCAGGGCCACTGTTTCTAAACCATACAACATTGTTGGCCTCAACACCGTCTTGTACACTTTTCCTTTCATTCTTGCCGATACCTTCCTATCACACATCACACCGGACACTTTTCTTCAACCATTCCAACCTGCCTGCACACGCTTCTTCACCTCTTTTCCACACTCTCCATTGCTCTGGATTGTTGAGCCTAAGTACTTAAAATCCTCCACCTTCTTTATCTCTGCTCCCTGTAATCTCACCGTTCCTCTTGGGTCCTTGTCATTCATGCACATGTATTCTGTCTTACTGAGGCTAATCTTCATTCCCCTCCTTTCCAGGGCATACCTCCACCTCTCTAGATTTTCCTGCACTTGTTCTCTGCTCTCACTACAGATCACAATGTCATCTGCAAACATCATGGTCCATGGGGAATCTTGTCGAACCTCGTCTGTCAGCCTGTTTATCACCATAGCAAATAAGAAGGGGCTGAGAGCTGACCCTTGATGCAGTCCCACCTCCACCTTGAACCCTTGTGTCACACCGACAGCACACCTCACCACTGTCTTACATCTCTCATACATGTCCTGCACCACTCTAACATACTTCTCTGCCACTCCAGACTTCCTCATGCAATACCACAGTTCTTCTCTCGGCACCCTGTCATATGCTTTCTCCAGATCCACAAAGGCACAATGCAGCTCCCTCTGACCTTCTCTGTACTTCTCCATTAACATCCTCAAGGCAAACACTGCATCTGTGGTGCTCTTTCTTGGCATGAAACCAAACTGTTGTTCACAAATGCTGACCTCTGCCCTTAGTCTAGCTTCCACTATTCTTATCTTATCTGGCTTGCCCAATAAACTTAAAATGGTTCAGGAAAGCAATACATCCTGTCAGACAGCTTTTTTGAATACTGTGTTGTTTTTTTGAAAAGTATATCTGTGGCAGTGTGGTGAATTGTGCATATGTCGCCAAGTCGACAGGAAGTCAGCCAATTTGGGTCCAAGTTGCAATTTTTGGTGATTTCCCCACATCTGATTGCTCTCCATCTGGAGGTTTTGTCTTATTAATTTTAAATTTGGCCAGCTTATACAATACACATAAGAGACCAAAATTTATCAAAAGCACGGGGTTTTGTTATTCATTATGACCATAATAGTGCTGCAATTTTCATCCGAAGTGCAAAGAAACAAGAAGTAGTCATAACTATATTGTGTATTTTCAGTGTGGTCAAACTTTAGGCATTATAAGAATTTCATTCTGAAAACATGTTAGTCAAAATATTAAAAATGGTCATAGCACCAGAAAACTGCAACAAATCGCACAATATTTAAATATGCAGTTCCAAGAGTCGTGCTGATTCACCACAAAATTTAGTAATATACTGAAACCTTCATAAAGTAATTTATGGTAAATATTTTAGATCTCAATTAGAGAGTGTGAGCATAGCAGTACAGCAAATTTCAATATCATTTGCAATGTCACATGTACATAAAATAGTTATAATGCATAGTTATATTGTTGTAGTGGAACCCATTTAACATGCATGGGGCTTGGTGAACATCTACATGGGATTAGGGTGACACAAAATGTAGCAATAGTGCCTCCTAGAATCACAAAACAAAAAAGGCCATTAACAAAATCTGGAATACATCTATGAAAATTTGTAGGTTAGTGCATCAGTGTCTTGCTCTCATGTCACTAAATAAACAGGAAGTCAGCCATTTTGGGTCAAAGGAGAAATTTTTATCTGTTTTGCTGGATTGTAACACCATCTATCTGAACAAACTCCTATAGGTTTTCTCTCCCATCAACTTGGCCTGCTCACAGTACACAAATCAGAGAACACAAATAATCAAAGGCTTAAGTTTTCATCATGCACATGAAGTTTGACAATTCCACAAATTCACTTTTTTTTTAAATGTCCCCATTTAATGGGAAGTGGTTGTAATTTACACATACATAAGAACATTGGCTCCAGACTTTACACATTTGCCTTACATTATTTGGGGCAAGTAGTAGTGCCACCTTCTGTCCAAAGAAAATAACAAAAATCTATGTAGACTCTTAGATTGATAAAAATTACTTAGTTCTATGGATGTTCTAACTCGCCTAATATTTACTCAGGAAGAGATTATTAATGATGAATATTGGATATTGTGCATTTTCATAATTGGGTGTGAGTGGGCCAATACAGCAGATTTTCTTTAATTTAGGAAACCTCATCATGAAAATGAAAGTGGCTACCATTCACAAATATGGTACATTATAACATCAGTTCCAAACTTAACCTGATTAATAGCATCATCATCTGCCGCTTATTCAGGGGTCGGGTCGTGGGGGCAGCAGCCTAAGCAATGAGGTCCAGACGTCCCTCTTCCCAGCCACTTCCTTCAGCTCTTCCAGGGTGCATCGAGACGTTCCCAGACAAGCCGAGAGACATAGTTCCTCCAGAGTGTTATAGGTCGACCTTGGGGTCTCTTCCCACTTGGACATGCCCGAAATGCCACACCAGAGAGGTGTTTGGGAGGCATTCTGATCAGATGCCCGAGCCACCTCAACTGGCCCCTCTCAATGCGGCGGAGCAGTGGCTCTACTCTGAGCTCTCCCTGGACGGCTGAGCTTCTTACCTTATCTCTAAGGTAGAGCCCTATAACCCGGCAAAGGAAACTTGTCTCAGCCGCTTGTACTCGTGATCTTGTTCTTTTGGGCACTACCCAAAGCTCGTGACCTTAGGTGAGAGTTGGAATGTAGATCGACTGGTAAATTGAGAGCTTTGCCTTGCAGCTCAGCTCCCTCTTCACCACAACAAACCGGTACAGGCTCCGCTTTACAGCAGAGGCTGCAGCGATCCATCTGTCGATCTCCCGCTCCATCCTTCCCTCACTCATGAACACGATCCCGTGATACTTGAACTCCTTCACTTGAGGCAGGATTTCATTCCTGACCCGGAGGGTGCATTCCACCCTTGCCTGACTGAGAACCATGGTCTCGGACTTGGAGGTGCTGATTTTCAACCTGGTTGCTTCGCACTCGACTGCAAATCACTCCAATTAGAACTGGAGGTCCCGGCTTGATGAAGTCAAAAGGACAGCGTCATCCGCAAAAAGTAGAGACAAGATCTGATGGCCACCATACTAGAACCTCTCAACGCCTCAGCTGCGCCTAGAAATTCTGTCCATAAAAATTATGAACAGAATCGGTGACAAAGGACCGTCTTGGCAGACTCTTGGTGGAATCTAATTTGACCTGTTGTTTCCAGTATGGACCACACTCTGGCTCCGGTGATACAGCGATCGAATGGCCCATAGCATTGGGTCCAGAATGCCGTACTCCCGGAGCACGCCCCACAGGATAGTCCGAGAGTCATGGTCGAAAGACTTCTCTTTCAACAGTCTTTCAAAATACATTTGGACAGTTTGGGCAAACTCCCATGCCCTCTCCAAGATCTTGTGGAGTGTATAGACTTGGTCAAGAGTGCCATGGCCAGGACAAAAGGCACATTGTTGCTCCTGAATCACGAAATTAGTGCCGGTCTACCAGGATTTGCCAGCATTTTTGTGGGAGTTCTGGAAAAATCCAACCCAATACCTCATGTCAGGCAGAAGACCTTTTCAATAAAATGAACAATGTGCCGTCGCCTTACCAGGAGCTAGAGAAGATGCAGGGCGTTTGAGTGGCATCATAGGGCTTAAATAATAATTAAAAACACAGTAAAAAAAAAAAAAAAATGAATTCACAATTCAAGCAATCATATTGTTGACATGTGTGTGAAGGAGAAAAAACAGGTGTACACATCATCTGCAACCAAACAGGAGGAAGAAGCAAAAGCTGTCAGCCATTGGCTCAATTTGAATCACGTGACCGTAACTTCTGGGTTTGCCGATAATCCGCAAGTACAGTAAAACCTCCGCTGACGAACGCTTAAGCTCACGAACTTTTCGCATCAAGAACATAAAATTTGCGAGCATATTGTCTCTGCTGACGAACTAGTTTTCGGCGGACGAATCAAACCACGCGGTCGAACAGCGCCACGGTGGTGGCCACGAGAAGCTGACGCACGCTCATGGCGTCACAGTTCGTCACCCCCTTTCTTTGAATGCGGAAGTGGTTTGTGTTTGCTAGACATTTTGGACCATATTGAGTGTACTTTTGCTATTATGGGACCGAAAAAGACCCCACCACAGGCGGAGATCATTGAAAAACACGAACGAGGTGTGCGTTTGTGTGACTCAGCGTACCAGTACGCTAAGTCTACCACCATCCTTAAGAACAAGGAAGCTATTAAGGGTGCGTGTGTGGCTAAGGGTGTTTCCAAACAGTAGGCGTTTCCAAACACTCCTTCCAAACAGTAAGTCCCTCCCTCCCTCCTCCTCCCACTCCATTCCATCAAGCCATCAACTACCATCACAAAGGTAAATAAAACGACTTTATTATACAGTACAGTTTATTTCTTTAATTACAATACAATAGCACATTTATTATACATAAAATAAGGTATATTTTTGTGTAATTTTAAGGCTTATTTAGTAGAAAATTATGTTTTATGGGGACCTGGGAACGGATTATTCTCATTTTAATGGATTCTTATGGGAAATAAATGTTCGGAAGACGAACTTTTCGCCTCACACACACTTTCTGGGAACCAATTATGTTCGTGAGCAGAGGTATCACTGTATAAGAATAACAATTTAACTGTAACTTATGATGTCAAAGCAGACAACGTTCTTTTTGTTTGCATTGTTATTCTTTGTTCACGGAGTTTCTAATTTGATCAGCAGAATAGTTAAGAGTTGTATATGATAGAGAATTGGTTTGCATGTATGTTTCTTATTTGGTCATAATAGCTATTGTACACCAAACACAGACAAGTGAATAAAAAAATGATTATCACATAATTAATCATTCCAGAAAAAGTGGGGTCCAGTAAAATTCTTAGGGGTGTTCTTAAATGTTCTTAATTTCATGCCATGTTTAAGTATCGGTCGGATCCTCCTCTCCAGTACCCCTGCATAGACTTTCCTGGGTAGGTTGAGGAGTGTGATTCCACGATAATTGGAACACACCCTCTGGTCCCCCTTTTTTAAAAAGGTGGACTACCACCCCGGTTTGCCAATCCAGAGGCACGGCCCCGATGACCACGCAATGTTGCAGAGACATGTCAACCAAGACGGTCCTACAGCATCCAGAGCCCTGAGATATTCAGGGCAGATCTCATCCACCCCCAGAGCCCAACCACTGAGGAACTTTTTGACTACCCCGGTGAGCTCAGCTCCAGTGATGGGCAGACCTAAACCTCCAGGGTCTTTCTCCTCCAAAGAGGGCATGCTGGTAGGCTTAAGGAAGTCCTCAACGTATTCCTTCCACCTCTCGGCGACATCCCCAGTCAAAGTGAGCAGCTCCCTACTTCCACTGTAAACGGTATTTGTGGAGAACTGCTCCCTCCTCCTGATGCATTGGATGGTGGTCCAGAACTTTTTTTTTTTTTTTTCAAACTCCTCCCACTCTCAAGATTTTGCATCAGCTGCAGCACGTTTGGCCTGCTGGTACCCGTTTGCTGCCTCGGGAGTCTCACAGACCAATAATACCCGATAGGCCTCCTTTTTCAGTTGGACGGCCCCCTTCACCACAGGTGTCCACCACCGGATTCGGGCATTACCACCACAACAAGCACCGGTGACCTTCCGGCCACAGCTGTGGGCTGCCGTCTCAGCAATGGAGGCACGAAACATGACCCATTCGGATTCCTTGTCACCTGCGTCCTTCAGGACATGGTTGTAGCTCTGCCCGAGGTGGGAGTTCAATGCGTTTCCGACATGAGACCCTGCCAAACATTCTCGAGAGATGCTATTTACATGCTTGGGCCTGCCAGTTCTGGAGGGTGACAGCTCAGTTCCTCTCTTCACTTGAGTGTCCAGAACATGTGGCTGCAAGTCTGGTGACACGACTACAAAGTCGATCATCGAACTGCGACTTAGGGTGTCCTGGTTTCAAGTGCACTTCTGGACACCCTTATGCTCAAAGATGGTGGTCGTGTAGACATACTGCGATACAGAAGTCCAACAAAGAAACACCATTTGGGTTCAGACCGGAGAGGCTGTACCCATTGATCACACCCTTACAGGTCACACTATTGTTGCCCACATGGGCATTGAAGTCTCCCAGAACAACAAGTGAGTCTCCCAGGGGAGCGTTCTCCAACACACCCCCTAAAGTCGCCAAGAAGGGTGGGTACTCTGAATTGTCATTTGGTGCATAAGCACAAATAACAATAAGGACCTGTTCCTCCACCCGAAGGCGGAGGGAAGCAACCCCTTCGTCGACTGGGGAGAACTCCAACGTGTGGGCACCGAGACCTCCAACAAGGATGCCCACACAGGCTCACCACCTCTCCCCATGAGCAACTCCAGAATGGAATAAGGTCCAGTCTCTCTCTAGATGTCTGGTTCCAGAACCCAAGCTGTGTGTTGAGGTGAGTCTGACTATATCTAGTCGGTATCTCTTTACGTCACGCACTAGCTCAGGCTCCTTCCCCACCAGAGAGGTGACATTCCATATCCCAAGGGTCACTAGCTGAGGATCAGTCGGACAGAACCCATGCCTTCGGCTGCCACCCAACTTGCATTGCTCCCGACCCCTATAGCCCCTCCCACAGGTGGTGGGTCCATGGAAGGGCAGACCCATGTTTCCTTTTCGGGCTCCATGGGCAGAAGCCCGACCACCAGACTTTGAGCCCTGCCCCAGGCCTGGCTCCAGGGGGGATCCCAGTGACCCGTGTCTGGGCAAGGGAAACTGTGTCCTTGGTTTCTGATTATTTACCACAGAGGTCTTTTGAACCATACTTCATCTGGACCTTTACCCAGGACTTGTTTGGCTTGGCTCCCAGTGCTTTCTTTAATGTGAAAAAAAGCGTCAAAATGGCTCTTTGAATGGCAAAGGTTGCCGACCCCTGAACTAGAAATATCCAGAATACTAAGGCCGGTTCCATTCTGATGATGACCTTGTTTCATACAACATTCAATTCTTAGCACTTCTGCAGCAAAACGTTTTCCTTCCTGAATCATTATCAAGTAGTTCCACTTTTTCATGCAGCATCATTACCTTTTTCTGGCGCTTCGGCGCCTTACCAGAAGCCTGAGGAGGTGCGCAGCATTTGGGTGGCATGATAGAGCTTAACTGTAACTAAAAACACTCGCACTAAAAAAGCACAGGCACAAAATGGACACGAATGAGGAAAAAGGGACATTACATCATCTCAACCAATCAGCAGGATGGAGAACAGCCATTGGCTGAATTTGAATCACGTGACAGTTGCTCGGCAATTCGCGAATGTGCAAAACCGCGAATAGCTAAGGGCCTTCCATTGATAGCCAAGGGCCTTCCATTGATAGCCAAGGGCCTTCCATTGATATGCCAAAGAATATTGTATACTTTGTATACATTTACATAGTGAAAATTGCCCATAAAGCCCTTGTTTGCCCATCAGACCACCTAGTTAGACATTGGCATTGGGATTAATTTGGCATACTCATCAAGGTTTCTCTGGGAAGTCCTTTGTGGGTTCCAACATGTTGGCAAATTTCATTTAGCAAATCATGAGGCATGTTGGTTAAAATTCAGCATGAGTTAGGTTTATTCTAATAATTGTTCAGAAGATTTCTGGTTTATGATCAATTATTTTGCATGGCCACCGGGGTGGTAATCTGCTCAATTATACATTTTTCATCAACTTTAAGACAGAATAAACAAGTTCTGAAGAAAAAAAATCAAGCAGTTATCTGTTTTAATTTTTGATTGGCAGCCACCTAAAGAAGGCTACAAATGACAGAAGGTTAACATGGACAAGAACCCTTCTTTAAACCCCTCTAAAATCAAAACTGATGAAGATTTTGACCTGAAACTAGTTAAGTTTTACTTCTATCACCACATGCTACAAAAGATATCAAAATCAAGCAAATGTGACACCTTTTCCAAGTGCACTATGGTGATTTAAAATGGATTGACCCTTTACTTGGATAGGTGGTGTCTGACTTACGACCTGCGTGACTTACGACCACCCATGACTAAAAAAATAAATAAATAAATAAGCTTGTATACTTGGGTATCATGTATGTGAATGTCATTAACCGATTCTAGTCTATTTGTGAGGATCAAATGGGCGAAACCAGGTACACACACACATACATATATATATATATATATATATATATTGTTGCATATTCGCGGATTGCCGAGAAACTGCCACGTCATTCAATTTCAGCCAATGGCTGTCCTCCTTCCTGCTGATTGGTTGAGATTATGTAATGCCGCCTTTTCCTCATTCGCGCACAAGTTGTCAATGAGCCTTTTTTAGTGTGTTTTAATCACCAGTTAAGCTCTATGATGCCACTGAAAAGCTGTGCATCTTCTCAAGCTAAGCGATAGAAAAGTTAATGATGTTGGAAGTCTCTTCAGAAGAAATAAGACTTTCTCCTGAAGAAACGACAGTTTCCTCTGAAGCGGAATAATCATCTGAACTGTTGTAAAGCCTTTTTCAATTATTATTCCAGTACAGTGCCTAAGTTAATGTTTAGAATGTTTGTGTGTGTCTTCTTTTTCCCCCGCTCTGGCTGAGGGGAGTGGCTGGGCTGCCCGGACTGAATGCAGTTCATACTTGAATTACGTAATCTCATTTACTCCATATAAACACAAACCGCACACTCACCTCAATTAAAACGCGCTTCTTAAGTCTTTCCCCTTTTAATGTGAGGCGTTTGTTGCAGGTGACAAACGGAGCTTGTGAGATGAAGCACGGCTTATCCGGACTTCTGATCTTTCAAGTACACTTGCACTTGCGCACTTGAAAGATCAAGCTCCATGTGTCACCTGCAACAAACACCTCACATTAAAAGGGGAAAGACTTAAGATGTCTAAGCTAATGTCTAAGTTCAGACTCACTCACTGTATTGTTCATTGACTTATTGTTTATTCTTGTTTTATTATTCATTGTTAATTGCAGTATTATTGATGTTATTGTACGTGTTATTATTGTGAAATGTTTATTGTTACATGTTTATCTTGAATATATTAAGTGAAAAATACATCATTGTATCCGGTTATGAGTTTGTGAGGGGATTGGAACAGATTAATTGGTTTTCTATTATTTCCAACGGGAATTTTTGTTTCATATAACGAACGTTTCGACTTATGAGCTTGATATACACTCACTGTCCAAGTTACGACCTAGATCGGTTCCAACCAATCAGTCGTAAGTCAGATTGGTCGTAAATAGGATACTTAACACAATGAAACCGAAACCACCCAGCACTCGCTATGAATTCATATGAAGCGTATTCTTCACCTGCAAGTTCTTTCAGAATGTGAAATAAACTTACTTTGCCTTGCTTTTCCCTGCTCGCAACATCACTTTCACGTTTCTTTGCCTATTATCTTCCAACCACATGTATAGCAAATTTTCCATCTCTACAATCGGGCCTTCACACTTTTTTGTGATGATAGTTGACTTAAATGTGGCTGCTGCTTTCACTGCTTCCTTAATGCGGTCCTTGTCCTTCATAATTGTAGACACCGTGGAATGGCAGAAGTGGAAATTTCACTTTCACTTTTGTCTTCGTCTCCAACGACACTGCTTTCCTTGCTTTCTTGGTAGAATTGTCATTTTATGAATCGGACTTCCACTTGGGGTCCATAGTAACTGTGTACTGTAAATGAATGTAAAATAGATGTTACTGTGATAGTATCTAGTCACTGAGTGTAGTGGTAGAATGCTGAGAGTGTGAGATGCTGGGATGCTATGCTTCCACAACTATCTTACGTGCTGCACTGTCAGACATATACAGTAAACTCATACTCATCATAGGCATCTGCTAGACGTGGTCGTAACTCGCGTACGTTGCAACTCAGATAGTGATTGTATGTGTGTGTGTGTGTGTATGTATGTATATATATATATATATATATATATATATATATATATATATATACACACACACACACACACACGTTCATTCATTATCTAATCTGTCCCAAATGTCATCTATGACAAGGGTCCTATTCATAGCTTCATTGTTTCACAGGTTGTAATATTGGAGGTGCAAGGGCACCACTTCAACAATGGTGACTATATTTTTCACTGATATATAATATACAAAAAATACCTAAGCATTGCATTTCTGGTACAATTTCTTTATATTATAATAAAACACAAGATATTTATACACTGCAATAATTAGCTGCTTTTTCATGATGTGTGCATGTTTAATTAAGCTTGTGTTCACTATAGAAAGGTCTCTTTGTGCCACTTGAGAAAATTTACCTGTTTTCAATCGTTTCTTGTCGCTTCTTGTGTGAATCAGACTTTAGGATTGGGTCACGTTTAAGTCACCATACAATCTTAAGACAACTTAAAAAGAAAGATTGTAAACATCTTTGTCTCAAACGGGAAAAGATGATTTTCTGTGTCTGATCTTCCATATGATGTGAATACATTTAAATATTTACATTTACTGTTCCTGTGATTGCAGATGTATGACTACAGTTTAGACATGTGGAGTTTAGGCTGCATGTTGGCCAGTATGATTTTTAGGAAAGAACCGTTCTTCCATGGACATGACAACTATGATCAAGTGAGTGGCAGACATAGTTAAAATGCATGCATTGGCTGTTCTTTAATTGATGATAAATAATCTGCAGTTGATATGATTATAGACTCTTAAGCTGAAGCCTTGCTATCTCATGGGAAATGGGAGAAAGCCAGGTTTACTAATGGCTCAAAAAACTTTCATTGAAAATGATTTTACTCTTCTTCTACTTCTTCTTATTATTAATATTATTATTAGCATTTTTATTCACAGTCTTAAGTAGTGGATAAGTAATGTGAACTGCAATTACATGACGGCAGGGACAGAGCATCCTGGAACCACCACATCCGATTTAATCTGAATGAAAATACCACTGCAGTACCTTACTTTACCTTCCAAACCATATTTCTTTCTTCCTGAACATAGAGGAATGCAGAAGACATCCTGATATATTAGATGGATCACTCATGTTGTTAAAAGAGAAAAAAAACAGTTGCATTGATGATAATTAAGCTAGAAAATAATGTTTTAGTTGATGACTGCTGATTTGTGCATCACTGCATTGTGGTAAATATATTAAATGAGTTCTGTCTCTACAGCTTGTGAGAATTGCCAAAGTACTGGGCACAGAAGACCTGTATGACTATATTGACAAATACAACATAGAGCTTGATCCACGGTTCAATGACATCTTGGGCAGGCAAGGCATCAGTGTTATATTGTATCTTAATATTTATTTTGTCCCTATCAACTATTGTATTATGTACAAATCCATTTCACTGGATCGCGGAAGCAAAAATGTCGTCATCCTCCAACGTTCCTCAGTCGTTCCGTCATCTTCCGTGTCCTTCCGTATGATTTTGATCGTATTCCTCCGCTTCCAGCAGGCCAAAATCTTCCGCGAATGTGCTTTTGAACATGTTCAAAAGCACGTTCAAGGAAAAATTTTCCGACAGTGTTCCCTTAGGTTCCTCAGTCATTCCGCAAACATTCTGTGATCATTCCTTTTATTCCACCAGTGTTCCTTGACCATTCCACGAGCCTTCCCCCCTCTTCCGGATGGTCAAAAGTAGCCACAGAATCCCCATGGAATACTCACGGAAGGTTTGCGGAATACATGCGGAACGTTTGCTGAATGGTTGCGGGTAACACGGAAGACTTGCGGAACACTCAAGGAAGTCATTTCCACTATAAATGATTCCAGTTAATTCACTTTATTACATGAACAAGAAAACAGAAAAAAAATAAAGTTTTAAAGTTATAATCACTGTGGTTTGGACTTGTGTGCATGATTTAAGTTTGGAATGATTTATTGAGATGCAAATAAAAGGAACTTATTGATATTAAACATATAATTTACATTAAATTTAAAATTTAACATATATTAATAAGCATATTGCACATTAGAAACGTATGGCAAATTACAAACAAACGTATGTTAAATTTTACATTTATTGTGCATTATAAACATATTATAAACATATAGTATGAAGGAGAGAATGAGCTTCCTTGGTCGATTCCGTGTAGTATTTATAGGTGGAATCAGGAGCAAATCCTTTGATGTTTGCTGATTTTTCCTCGTTGAAACATGGTTATGCCAGGTATTCTTCAGTCATTCCACAGTCATTCCTTAGTCATTCTGCGTTGAACATGAACGTTCCGCCTTCATTCCGCTTGTTCGGCAATCATTCCGTAGCTTGTCCTTCTAAAGTGGAGCAGTGCCGTAGTCGTTCCTTGAGTGTTCCATGCTTTCCGTGAACGATCTGTGAATTATCCGAAGGTCTTCCTTTGCAATCTGCACTGGTTCCGGAGGTAATCCGAACGCTTTTACGCATGTATTCCGACATTGTACAACGGTCTTTCCATGTCTTTTCTGCACATTCCATGAGCGTTCTGAAGGTGTTCCAAAGGTAAAATTTTCAATAGGTTTTTGACCCATTTTCCGTGTAAAAATATCGAAGCTCCGCCGTAGAGTGCGTTTCGTGCCTTTCCGGCACGATTCCACGCTCCACTGAAATGGGGGTGTTAGATTCTTGCTTTTTCATTTTTTAACTGTTTTACCTACTCTGTTTTTGTTTTGTTTTTTTACCCCTAGACATTCCAGAAAGAGGTGGGAGAGGTTTGTGCATAGTGAGAACCAGCACCTTGTCAGTACTGAATCCTTGGACTTTTTGGACAAGCTTCTGCGTTATGACCATCAAGCCCGCCTTACAGCTCGGGAGGCAATGGAGCACCCATACTTTTGTGAGTTCCACATAACATTCTGATAATATAGTATTTTCTTATAGTCCTTGTAATGCTAATGATATGGAAAATGATTTTCCGTTTCAAAATTTGCTTTTTTTCCCATTTCAGACAATACATGAATCCGTTTCATAAGTTTACACATGTTATGCATCAGTTTCTTGCAAAAAACTGATACTGAAATGCACTGCATATTATTTATTGAGGTTGTGTGCTGTTGGGACTTTGAAAAACCTTTTTTGGTGAACCATTAAACGAATAAGTTTTGACCAATATCAAATTTTTTTTTATACTTACAGATGCTCCCCGACTTACATTTTTAATTGGTTTCGCACAGCCGAACGTAAGTTGTTACAGTGACGTGTGACGTATGACACTCATATTGTACTTTACATCCAGAAATACCATTATCGTATCTCATAAAACACCCCTCAATCAATTATTATAAACATAACATTGTAAAATAATATCAAGTATATCAAATAATATCAACATTAATTTCAAATAATTTCAAGCAAAATAATTTAAATTTGATCAATTTTAATCAAATTCACTCATCAAATATCGAATACAGTATCAAATACAGTTGGCCCCTAACTTACGAAGACCCCTGTGTACGAAATCCCCAGGTTACGAAAAACATTTTCCCTAGTTTCCGTCCCCGAGATACGAAACAACCCCCTCTTACGAAAAGAAATTCAAAATTCAAATTTCACATGCCGCGTGAGTTGCTCTCTCATTGGCTGTCTCTCAACATCCCAGATAGAGAGAGAGAAGGAAGCTTCACTCTTTAGTTTTTTAAGTTGTTTTAATTCAGTAAATGTTTAATAAATGTGGGCATTTTTGAGCTCATCTGGAATTCCGATCCCTCAAGGAATCAAATTAAAGTTGAATTTGTCAAGCAGGAAATGCGCTTTGAATTCATGTCTTGTGGGCGTGGCCCTCGCGTGTGTGCGAGAGAGAAAGAGAGAGAGGTGTGTGTGTGTGTGTGTGTGTGTGTGTGTGTGTGTGTGTTGTTAAAAAAAATATTTAATTAATAAAGATGTTAATAAAATGGTTTAATGTGTTAATAAAATGTTTAAATGGTTTAATAAATAATTTTCTTTTACTGTTAACACATATTTCATACAAAATTGGTGTGCTTTTATCATTTTTAAAGGGTTTATGGGGTTTATCCCGTCCAAAGACTGGAGCATTGGAATGAATTAGGTGTTTAACATGTAAGATGCAACCCCTACTTACGAAATCCCCACTATACGAAAGGGGCTCTGGAACAGATTAATTTCATAAATTGGGGGCCGATTTTTTTAACCTTTAACATTCTCTGTGATGCGATCTTTCTGCTTGTAAATGGTTCTGATGGTTGACAGATGGTCACTTTACATGAAGCTGAACTGAGTCACTTTACATGAAGCTTAAAACAGCCAATCAACGCATACAATATTGTGAGGCGCTCAATACTGAAAGTAGTTTACTTGCTGTGCTTCAAGTGAGCAAGGGCGAAGTTGAACTCATTTAGTACTCAGCCTGCATTGATGTGAATCACCAGCAGAGCAGAGAGTTCTCTTTCTTTTCTGGATTCGAGTTTTCATTCATTTTACAACTCTCTTTGCTTAACTGAGTATGCATGGTAGATTGCGCCGATCTGAGCAGATAGTTAATTCATCTCTGTGTATGAGACTTGCACCCATGCTAGTAGGCTTACGCTTCTGACCAACCATAATTGCTTCTGGTTCCAAAAGTTCGCAAAAACAGTGTAAATACAAAGATCACAGAGGCGATGTTATAACACAAGGGTAACACGCTATATAACTGATATGTATATATAACTGACCTGGGAAGAAGGAGGGACACGTTCAGTCTATCGTTTGTAAACAATGGACGCAGTGTCAGTGCGTCATTACATCAGCGTACTACGTAGGTACGTCCTGACTCAAAATTTGACTTTTTAAAAAAATTAAAAAACAAACAAAAAAAAAACAGATGAACGTAAATCGGGGAGCGTCTGTAATCTCAGACTTAGGCTAAGGCACCATGATAAAATTAGATGCAAATAAAAGATAACAAAATATTACGCAGATCACAGATGACCAAAAAAAAGGTAACTTTACAATATAACCTTTAAAGAATACTGGTCAGTGAGCATTTTTATATTGACAATAAAAGTGTTAGTTTTGTCTCCGTAGTGTGACTAGTAACCAGTAACAGTTGTAGGTCACTGTTTAGTATTATTATGGACGGTCACAGACTCGTTAACTTAATCTTCTACAAACTGAAATTCAGAGTAGTCAGAAACACTTGTAGCTACTCAGTACTGCCAACAACTTGAAGTTGATAAATTCTCATAAATGTAAAAATTACAATACTCAACACCAGTAACTATTATATCATATTTTCCATACCATAAGGCGTACTTAAAATCCTTTGACGTCATCAAAAATTGACAGTGCACTTTATAATCCAGTGCACTTTATGTATTGACGAAGGCACATGGTGTGTGTAGGATCCCAAAATGGCACCCGTTTAGAGACATGCGTACGAGGCTGTCAGTCATGCAGTAAAACATGGAACTAGAGCAGCTGCCAGAGAATTCAGTATTAATTAATTGATGGTACGACAGTGGAGGAAGCAAGAAGATGCCCTGCAGCAGGTAAGTAAGAACAAATGGAGTTTCCGACGGAACAAAGCAAGATGGCCACAGTTAGAGGATAAAATTGAACAGAGAACAGCAGGTAGAAGCATTTCTACAGTCTCTTTTCGGCTCAAAGCAACAGCGGTAGCATGTGAAATGAAGATCATTGACTTTCAAGGTGATCATTGTGCTTCCGTTTTATGAAAAGGCATAATCTCTCCATCCGCACAAGAATGATCGTCTCGCAAAAATTGCCAAAGGATCATGGAGAAAAGCTAACAAATTTCTGCACCTATTGCAGAATATCCGACCAGAACACATCACCAACATGGACAAGGTCCCCCTCAACTTTGACATTCCATGAACCGTACTGTCGATAAAATGGGGATTAGTACGGTATCTGTACACAGCACCGGAAATGAGAAGTCATTCTTCACTGTAGTACTTAGCTGCCAGGCTAATGGCCAGAACCTGCCACCCATGGTCATTTTTAAATGAAAGATTTCACTAAAAGAAAAATTTCCAGCGAATGTCATTGTGAAGGTGAATGTAAAGGGCTGGATGGACGAGGAAAAGACGGGTGAGTGGCTGAAAGAAGTTTATGTTAAGAGACCGGATGGCTTTTTCCACAAATCTCCGTCTCTGTTAATCTGCGATTCCAGGTAAGCCCATCTCACTGGCACTGTTCAAACCCTGATAAAGCAAACTAATGTGGAGCTTGCCGTTATTCCAGGTGCATTAACAAAAGAACTGCAACTGCTGGATATTGGCATCAACAGGTCAATTTAAAGTTAAACTGCGAGCTGCGTAGGCGCATTGGATTACGGAAGGGGAACACGCATTCACCAAAACAGGGAGGCAACGCAGAGCGAGTTGTGCCACAATCTGCCAGTGGATCGTGGATGCTGGGGTAAGGTTTCAGTCACGCGTGTCATCCGAGCTTTCAGCAAGGCAGGAATCATCACTGATCAGCCAAGTAACAGCTGATGAGAGGGATCCAGGGACGCTTGATGTTGAAATTGCACAACTGTTAAACACGGACACAGAAGATGAAGAATTTGATGGATTTGTGGAAATGGAATACTGTAGTGAATTTATTGTTTTGTATTGTTTGTATTGACTGAACACTGAGTTATTAAATGTATTATTAAGTGTATAAAGTTAGGTGTACAGTAGTTAAGTGTATTACCTTAGGTGTATTAAGTGTATTACATAAAGTACGTGTATTAAATTGTGTATTAAGTAAGTTAAGTGTCGTACCGTAAGTTCCCCATAAGTATATTAATGTGAAGTATATTAAGTGTATTAATGTTAATACACTTAACATTAATACAATTAATAAGGTATTATTTCGTTATAACATTATTTTGCTGTGTAGCCATTTGAAAATTTAAAAAAGTTGTAACAGGACATTTTTAAATTCAGCGCTGGCCTTAACAGGTCTGTTTATGCAGTATGTTTTTTAAACGTACATGGCAAAATAGACCTTTCTCAAGCCAATTTATGTACCAATAATTTCACTGTCATTTCTGTTTTTACATGCAACGTGAGGTGTACTATAAATATTCAGTGTTTTATCAAGTAACACTAAATAGAACTCAGAAAATGTATAGAAGCTGTTAATATGAATGTTGGTGTGGGCTTTTTGTTAGTTGTATTAACTTACAACTATCATCATCATCATCTTCCGCTTGATCCAGAATCAGGTCGCGGGGGCAGCAATCTAAGCAAAGAGGTCCAGAGATTCCTCTCCCCCGCCACTTCCTCCAGCTCTTCCGGGGGGACACTGAGGTGTTCCCAGACAAGCCGAGAGACATAGTCTGTCCAGCGTGTTCTAGATCAACCCCAGGGTCTCTTCCTGGTTGGACGTTCCCGAAACACCACACCAGGGAGGCGTTCGGGAGGCAATCTGACTAGATGCTCGAGCCACCTCAACTCGCCCCTCTCAATGCGGAGGACCAGCGGATCTACTCCGAGCTCTCCCTGGATGGTAGAGCTTCTCACCTTGTCTCTAAGGAAGAGCCCCACCACCCGACGAAGGAAGCTCATTTCAGCCACTTGTATCTGCGGTCTTGTTCTTTCGGTCACTACCCAAAGCTCGTGACCATACGTAAGGGTTGGAACATAGATCGACTGGTAAATTGAGAGCTTTGCCTTGCGGCTCAGCTCCTTCTTCACCACAATGGACCAGTACAGGCTCCGTTTAACAGCAGAGGCCGCATACTCCTGGAGCACGCCCCACAAGATAGACCTGGGGACTATGAGTCCGAGGGACTGTACTGTCTGTATTTTAATTTGCATCAGTTGTAACCTACAGTAACAGACTTCCAATATTATAATTCAAAGTTTCTGCTATGCTTTCAGGCTGTTGACAGTATTTTCACCTTATTTGCTACAAAAAATATCCCTGTCTTTCTTTCCCTTCCAAACCTTCAGTGCTAATTCAATATGACTAGCAGTAGCAGTACTAGCACTACAAGTGGCCACCCCACTGTCACTAGCGGTAGCAATGCAAGTAGTATTATCAGTGAGATCACCGGAACTAGATACATTTGACACTTGGTTACTAGCACCCCACATTGTTAATAAATTTCTCTGTTTTGAGCAATGTTTTTTCACTTTGGACACCATTTTGTTTCTATAGTAAACATCAGGGGCTGGGTTTGTTTTCACGGATCGCGAGCAAGGGTAGCATGGGTAAGCACCGGGGCATGTGCATTATATACATGTGTGTTAATTTGGAGCAAAGCGAACGCTGTAAAAGTGGATTCTACACTCGTATGCCTGAAACGAATGAAGTGCATTGCATCATGTTTGCGAACGAATAGCAGTTGTGATTTGTCAGCTCGGGAGCCACTGGCCAATCACGTGCTATCTTTCATATTACCACCCTGTAACTCTCAACACTGTTCAGTTGTAACAATATAAACCAATAAACTCACTTTTACAGTCAATTACTCTTCCACAAATCCATTAAATTCTTCATCTTCAGTGTGTGAGTTTAACAGTTGCGTGAGTTGGACATAAAGCTCGAATCCCTTTATTATATTATAATATTTTAATCTATTATTCCCTCTCGCATGGAGTCAGATCAATAGAAACAGATTAGAAGTCTTCAGGGTCGTGACCTTAAAAAGACAGTGTATTCACAGCGTGATTATTGTTTTCATTATAGAATGGAGGTCATTACTCTTAAGGAGCTGTATCACTAATTCTTCACTCATGTTCCCATCACATGTAACAATGGGGGACACTGGCGTCATTTGAGTCATCGCTGTCTCTGCTGCACGGCCTTAGCTGCTACAGTAGATTCTGCCATCACTGCACCACTGTGGACTACTGCTCGCCAGTCTGGTCTGGACTGTGTGAGTTTATACCAATCGTTGCCAATGCCAAAAGCTTTCTTGTCCTCTTTGATAGCATCCTTCCATTGTTTTCTAGGTGTGCCTTTGGAGCGTGAGCCAGAAGCTAGCTCATCAAACAGAATGCGTTTTGGCAGTCTGCTATCTGACATCCAGCAGATGTGTTTCAGCCAGCACAGTCCTGATATCTTCACAGCACAGTTCTGATATCTTCACCATTGTGCCAACTGTTGTAAGATTGGCCCGTTGTAGAATCTCTATGTTGGTCAGTTTGTGCCACCAGCGAATGCACATAATTTGCTATAGACATCTCTGATGGAACATCTCTATTTGATGGACATGTCTAGGAAGGGTGGCCCAAATTTCAGAGCCACACAGTACAACTGCTAGCATTATGTGTTGGTACTCAGCCAGCTTTGTTCCAAGGGGCAGACCAGCTCGTCTCCAAACATGGCTCTGAAATAAGCTAAATGTTTCATTGGCCAGGGCAAGCCTTCTCTGAATTTCTCCAGTCAGGTTTGCATCCTCTGTGACCAATCCTCCAAGGTAGACAAATCTGTCTGTTCACTTTAAAGGGGTCCCATCTAGTATGATGTTGCCTATGTCGCTTGTTGGTTTTGGCTGATGAAATACCTCTGTCTTCTCTTTGTTGATTAATAGTCCCCAGCTGGTGCAGTCAGCATCAAGGGCATCAGCAACTTTCTGGATCTCATCCTTCACTGTGCAAAGCCACCATCATCTGTATACAGTAGGATCATGATGATGTCTAGTAAGGCCTTGTTTGACTGCAGCCTACGCAGATTGTACAGGCCACCATCCAGTCTGTACTATAATCCAATGCCACAACCCTGTAAACTGTGCGTAGCTGAAAACCAAGACAAATAGTGTTGGTGCAAGAATGCAACCTTGGTGGAAGCCAATAGTAATAGCAAATTTTCCAGTTGTTTCCCTGTTTATGGAGACCTTGGCTTGCCTGTCATCATGGAAGCCATGGATGAGGTAGATCAGCTAGGCTGGCACACCCATTCCCTCCAGTAATTTCAAAGCCAGGCCTCGGTCCACAGAGTCAAAAGCCTTTACAAGATCGATGAATATAATGTTTAGTTTTTGCCTCTGTTCTCTGCATTTCTGTCACAGCATAAATCATGTCTATTGTTGAGTGTCCAGGGCGGAATCCACATTGAGCTTCTGGGAGAAAGTCCTCTGTCAAGGGCTTTAGCCTATTTAGGATAATCTTTGCTAGCACTTTCCCAGTGACTGACAGCAGTGTGATGCCCCTGTAGTTTCCACAGGTGAAACGGCACTTCTTCTGGAAGAGGACTAATATAGTACCATTTTTGAAGTCCTGAGGGTTGGATTCTTCCTTCCATATTGTTAGGATGAGTTGGTGAAGACTTTTTTTGCAGGGTTGGACCACCTGCTTTTAGTATTTCTGCTGGAATGCCATCCTCTCCTGGGAATTTCCCACTGGACATCTGCTTCACTGCCTCTTCCAGTTCCTGGAGCTCTGGTTCTGTAGCCAATTCAGGTATGACTGGTCTGAGGGGAACTACATCGATCACCGACTCCTCTGTCTCTCTGTGCTGATTCAGGAGGGTCTTAAACTGTTCCTTTCAGCGCATCAGGATGTCATCCTTTTCTGTGAGTCTTGCCACTGTAGCAGAATTTACTGGGTGTAGGACTGTAGACTTCCTTTGTTGTATGAACTTTACAGCCTTGACAAAACTTCGAGAGTCATGCCGTTCTGAGTAGTCCTCTATTTCCCTGGCTTTGTCCAACCACCATTGGTTCTACATCTTTCTAAGCTCCCGTTGGCATTGGCCTCTGGCTTCCTGATAGCATGCCCTATTTTCACGTGTTTCTGAAGTGAGGACTGCATTGGTGATGGAGATGTTCTCATCAAACCAATCTTTGTGCCGGTGTTTCTGTATGCCTAAGACTGGCTCAGCCGTATTGTGCACCTTTGGTCTTGAAAGACTGCCACTGTTCATTGCAGTCGGCAGTGGGCTCCTCTGTTAAAGTTGCCTCAAGCTGATACTTGTCTTTCCTGTATTGAGGGCTGTTGTAGGAGAGCAACATTAAGCCAGGGGGTGCAGTTTTTGTTGGGGTGTACTTTCACAGGATGAATCCTCAACTTTGTCCAGGCACATACCAGTTTGTCGGCCGTCCAGCAGTCAGCACTCTTGCAAACCCAGCAGTCATGTAAATCACTCTTGCCCAATCCATTCAACATGATTTTCCAGGTCTATCGCTATTGCTAGTACATTGTGTCTTTCTCAGAATGTACAAAATGATTAATTTCGATGATAGCAGATAGTAGATATTCGATGAGGTGCCCTGCCTTTGAACATGTGGTACCATGTATGCTTGTGTATGGCAGGGTGTGCAAACAGTGTGTTGGCTATAACCAGACCATACCAAGAATACAGATTCAGTAGCATGAGACCCTGGGCATTGCATGTGCCTAAGCCATGTGGTTCCATTACATCTGGCTATGTTGCGTCATCTTGACCTATGTAAACATTAAAGTCGCAAAGCAAGAAGATTCTGTCCTTCTTTGGTACATCAGCAAGGACATCTGATAGTTGGTGTAGAACAGGATTTTCTCTTCCTCTGGGTGTATGAACGTTGGGAAATATATGGCGTGAGGATTGTGTTCATTACAGAATGGCGGTCATTACTCTTAAGGAGTAATGTAACTTTAAATTCAAGAAGGTTCATCCCAGGTCTCAGGGGGACACCTGTCGCAGTGCTTTATTCCGGTGATGAATGTGAGACTCTGATTAAGCCAGTTAAGCGTCCTGAGGGTAGAGACTGAGATTAGGTTGAAAAACCACTCATGTATTATTCAGCGAGTCACCCGATTATGATAGCAGTAATGCCGGTATTTGGACATAAAGCCCGGATCCCGTTAACTTATGACCTGTTGACACGAGTATCGAGTGTTTGGAGCTCTTTGGTTAATTGATTGGAAGGATGGTAAGGTCTGAATTAGTTTGCTTCACTTGGGTTTTGACGGTGTCAGTGAGATGAAGTCACACTGCTTCATCCCCACACAAGGCGCACCGGATTATAAGGCGTACTGCTGATTTTTTTTGTTTGTTTGTTTTGTTTTGTTTGTTTGTTTTGGTTCTTTTGATGATGATTAAAGGCTTTTAAGTGCACATTATGTTCAGAAAAATACAGTGGTCAATCGGTACATTAAGGTCATCAGGTGACCTCATTTTATTGCCACATAATGTTGCTAAGGCTTTATCCAACCAACTGAGGTAAAAATTCCATGAAGATTACAAATGTAATCAAGATTAACGAAGATCTGACAAAAATAAAAAGTAGTGCGTTTCTCACAACGAATGAAATCAACTCTGAATCCATCTTTACTTTTGTTTAGATTGCTCGTCTATTCATAATTGCATAATTATGGAACATGTATTAAAAGAAAGAGCAGAACCGGAGCTTTGCAGTGATACTAGTCATCAGCAGGTTTGTGTGTAAACATAATTTCATTCCTCCATCCATCCATCCATCTTTTCCTCCGCTTTTCTGAGGTCAAATCCCAGAGGCACCAAGATCAGGAGGGAAACTCGAGCATTTCTCTATCCAGCAACACTCTCCAGCATTCCCAGGGTAAATGGGATATGTAATCCCTTCAGTGAGTTCTTGTTCTACCCTTGGGTCTCTTACCAGCTAGACATGCGTAAAAAATCTCGGGGAACGCACTCTACGGTGGAGCTTCGGCATTTTTAGCCAGAAAATGGGTCAAAAACCTACGGAAAATTGTACCTTCAGAACATTCACGGAATCTGCAGAAAAGACACGGAAAAACCGCAGTACAATGTCGGAATACATGCGTAAAAGCACTCGGATTACCTTTGGAACCAGTGCGGTTTGCAAAGAAAGACCTTTGGATAATTCACGGAACGTTCACTGAGGAATAATTGAGGAATACCTGGTGTAACCACGTTTCAACGAGGAACAATCGGCAAATATCAAAGGATTGGCTCCTGATTCCGCCTATAAATATGAGGAATCGACCAAGGAAGCTCATTCTCTCATTCATATAATATGTTTATAATGTACAATGACAGGAAAAGGTAGACAGCTGGCTGACATGATTCAGAAGAGGAAGGTGGACATACTGTGTGTTCAGGAGACCAGGTGGAAAGGTAGCAAGGCTAGAAGCTTAAGAGCAGGGTTTAAGCTGTTTTTTTCATGGTGTGGATGGGAAGAGAAATCGAGTAGGAGTCATCTTGAAGCAAGAGTTTGTCAGGAATGTTCTAGAAGTGAAAAGAGTGTCAGACAGAGTGATGAGTCTTAAGTTAGAAATTGAAGACGTGATGTTCAATGTTGGTAGTGCTTATGCCCCACAGGCAGGATGTGAACTAGAAAGGAAGGAGAGATTCTGGAGTGAGTTAGATGAAGTGATGCAGAGTACCCCCAGAGGTGAAAGAGTGGTCATTGGGACAGACTTCAACGGATAGGTCGGTGCGGGAAACAGAGGGGACAAGGAAGTGATGGGCAGGTTTGGTATCGAGGACAGGAACGCAGAAGGACAGATGTTGGTAGATTTTGCAAAAAGGATGGAAATGGCTGTGGTGAATACTTTCTTCTAGAAGAGACAGGAGCATAGGGTGACTTATAAAAGTGCAGGAAGGAGCACACAGGTAGACTACATCTTGTGTAGGTGATGTAATTTGAAGGAAGTCAGTGACTGCAAAGTAGTAGCGGGTGAGAGTGTTGCCAAACAGCATAGGATGGTGGTGTGCATGCTGATGGTGAGGAAGGTGAAGAAGGCAAAGGCAGAGAGGTGGAAGCTGAAAAAGGAGGAGTGTCGTGTTTGTCTTCAAGGAGGAGTTGAAACAGGCTTTGGGTGGTCAGGAAGTGCTTCCGGATGATTGGACAATTACAGCTAATGTAATCAGGAAGACAGGTAGGAGAATACTTGGTGTGTCATCTGGAAGGAGAGTAGATAAGGAGACTTGGTGGTGGAATGAGGAAGTGCAGGAGTGTGTACAAAGGAAGAGGTTAGCTAAGAAGTGGGACACTGAAAGGACTGAAAAGAGTACAGGGAGACACAGCGTAAGGTGAAGGTAGCGGTGTCGAAGGCCAAACAGAAGGCGTATGATGACTTGTATGCTACGTTGGACAGTAAAGAGGGAGAAAATGATTTATACAGGTTGGCACAGCAGAGAAATAGAGATGGAAAGGACGTGCAGCAAGTTAGCGTGATTAAGGACAGAGTAGGAAATGTATTGACTGATGACAGAAGTGTGCTAGGAAGATGGAAAGAGTACTTTGAAGAGCTGATGAATGAGGAAAATGAGAGAGAGACAAAAAAGAGTAGAAGGAAGTGACCATTGAGGATCAGGAAATAGCAACGATTGGTAAAGGTGAAGTGAGGAGGGAATTGAAGAGGATGAAGAATGGAAAGGCAGTTGGTCCTGATGACATACGGGTGGAAGTATGGAAGTGTCTAGGAGAAGTAGCAGTAGACTTTCTGACAAGAACATTCAACAAGGCCTTAGAGAGTGAGAGAATGCCAGAAGAATGGCAGAGAAGTGTGTTGGTGCCCATTTTTAAGAGCAAGGGAGATGTGCAGAGTTGTTACCACTACAGAGGGATAAAGTTGATGAGCCATACGATGAAGTTATGGGAAAGAATAGTGGAAGCTAGACTAAGGGCAGAGGTCAGCATTTGTGAACAACAGTTTGGTTTCATACCAAGAAAGAGCACCATAGATGCAGTGTTTGCTCTTAGGATGTTAATAGAGAAGTACAGAGAAGGTCAGAAGGAGCTGCATTGTGCCTTTGTGGATCTGGAAAAAGCATATGACAGGGTGCCGAGAGAGGAACTGTGGTATTGCATGAGGAAGTCTGGAGTGGCAGAAAAGTATGTTAGAGTGGTGCAGAACATGTATTAGAGATGTAAGACAGTGGTGAGGTGTGCTGTCGGTGTGACAGAAGAGTTCAAGGTGGAGATGGGACTGCATCAAGGGTCAGCTCTGATCCCCTTCTTGTTTGATATGGTGATGGACAGGCTGACAGACGAGGTTAGACAAGATTCCCCATGGACTATGATGTTTGCAGATGACAATGTGATCTGTAGTGAGAGCAGAGAACAAGTGCAGGAAAATCGAGAGAGGTGGATGTATGCCCTGGAAAGGAGAGGAGTGAAGGTTAGCCTCAGTAAGTCAGAATACATGTGTGTGAACGACAAGGACCCAAGAGGAACAGTGAGGTTACAGGGGGCAGAGATAAGGAAGGTGGAGGATTTTTAAGTAGTTACGCTCAACAATCCAGAGCAATGGAGAGTGGAAAAGCGGTAAAGAAGCGTGTGCAGGCAGGTTGGAATAGTTGGATAAAAGTGTCTGGTGTGATAGGAAGGTATCGGCAAGAATGAAAGGAAAAGTGTGCAAGACGGTGTTGAGGCCAGCAAGGTTGTATGGTTTAGAAACAGTGGCCTTGGGGAAAGGACTGGAGGCAGAGCTGGAGGTAGCAGAGATGAAAATGTTGAGGTTCTCTTTGGGAGTAATGAGGATGGATAGGATCAGGAACGAGCACATCAGAGTTACAGCACATGCAAGATGTTTTGGAGACAACATCAGAGAGGCGAGATTGAGATGGTTTAGACATACATGTACAGAGGATGGATATTGAGTATATTGGTAGTAGGATGCTGAGATTGGAACTACCAGGCAGAAGGCCCAGAGGAAGACCAAAGAGGCGATTCATGGATGTGGTGAAGGGGGACATGAAGGCAGTTGGTGTAAGAGAAGATGATGCAGAGGATAGGGTGAGAGGGAGGCAGATGATTCGCTGTGGCGACCCCTGAAGGGGACAGTCGAAAGGAAAAGAAGAAAGATGATCTTCATAATGTACAATAAATTTAAAATTTAACATATGTTTGTAATTTACCAAATGTTTCTAATGTGCAATATGTTTATAATTTACAATAAATTTTAAATTTAACACGTTAATGTTTAATATAAATAATGTCAATACGTTCCTTTTATTTGCACCTCAATAAATCATTCCAGACTAAAAACCATGCACACAAGTCCAAACCACAGTGATTATAACTTTAAAACTCTATTACATGAACAGGAAAACAGAAAAAATGAACTGGAGTCATTTAATGTTTATAGTGGGTGACTTCCTTGAGTGTTCAAGGAGCTTTTGAGGAACGACTGAGGAACCTAAGGGAACGCTGTCTGAATTTTTTGAAATGGGGGTATAAGGGGAGATGACAATCATAATTATTTATCATATTATTAACAATCGTTATAATGATTTCATGAAACAGTGTTCACCTCTAAATATTAAGGATAATTTAAATATATACTTTCATTTATATAAATTTATACTTTATTTAAAAGTATTACCACATCATATGGGAAAAGGCAATAGTGTCTATTCATTTTACTGCTTAAATTTGAATTATTGAGTTTCCGCAGCTGCTGACTTTTTGAGGGTACTTTTGTTCAGAGGTTTTAAAATGTGGACTACTTTTATTTATTTAAGTTTTAGTGTACATATTTAGTACATTCTCCCTCTCAACTTGTGTTTCAGAAGCAGTCTGTCTGCTGACACTGTATCAATTGTCCTTTCACAGATCCAATAGTAAAAGATCAGGCAAGGATGGGTTCTACATCAGGGCTTTCCACTGTCTCCAGTCTGGTCAGCACCTCCAGCATGATGACTGGTAAACCTTTCTCAGAACCATTTTTGGATGACTTCGACGGATAAGGTTCACAGTGTTGGTCAAACTGATCTTGTATTCTGTTTTAGGAGGCATCACGTCTATGTCGTCATCACAGCCCATGGTTCACATGACCGTGTCTCCTGTCATCCCTTCACCTAGTGCTCTGGCCACGCAAGTCTCTGCAGCTGCTGGTGTGCAACCTTGATGAGACTGAGCACATTACCTTGTATCTGTTTCCAGCACTTGTTTTTACTTTTATCAAACCATACCATGGACAGAAGTTGATTTGTTTTCTTTTTTTGTTTGTTTTGTTTTTATTGCGTTTTTTTTTTTTATTATTCAATAATTATATATTGCTATTCGGTCACATGCCTGACAGTGTCCGGTTGATGTAGCTGCTGTATTTTATGATGTCTATGGTGTCTAGAGAAGCAACGACACTGTATAATTTCAGGCAAAATGAACAATAAAAAAGTTTTATATCTCCTTAATTTTGATGCCTTTATTTTTTTTTGCAAAGGTCATTATGGTACTTCCATCCACCATGCCACTATTCTCTTTCAAGGAGACATTTATATTTCATTACTACATATTCTTAAAAGCTAATGTATACAGTCTGGTTTGAAAAGTTACTAATCATTTATAATAATATGTAACACTGAGGCTTCAGTTTTTAAAAGAAAGTTTTTGTTCTTTAATATAAAATCTGCTCTTGTAGTTAGTACCTGAACAGGGATTTAAGTGCTTGTGTTGAACTGCTTGCCTGGACTGCTTTTATACACTGGTTGGTGTTTTTCTGCATCCTTGTCACACCAATGTGAATGTGTCAAAGCACATAGACTGCAAAAAAATGCAAGATTGTCATCAGGAAACTGGTTCAGGCTCAACATCTTAAATAAAGGTTTAATTAAAGAATAAATAAAAACCACTCTATTTGTACTATATGTCAGGTTATGGATTATTTTTTGGGTTAATTTTTATTGGCAAGTTGAGCCAATCTATCATTTATCCGGATTCAGGTTGCTGGGACAACAGTTTCAAGAGGACAGACCAGGCACGCCTCTCCGAACCATTTCCATCAACTCTGTAAGGACTCTAAGGTGTTCAAAAGCCGGCCAAAATATGTAGTGTGTTCTGGTTAATGCAATATCTGGTTCTCCTCCAGGATGAACATGCCTGGAACACCTGCCCAGGAAGTCATCCAGGAGACATCCTAATCTGATGCCCACCTCAGATGGCAACTCTTGATGCGGCGGAAAAGTGGCTCTGGAGTCTGTCTTGGATTTCTGAACTCCTTAAAATACGTATCTCAAAGTTTGAGCCATCATGCATAAAGACTTTAAGTATCGATTACCAAAGTACACAAAAACACAAATGACATATACAGTTGTGTTCAAAATAATATCAGTCAGACATCACTAACCTGATCAATCACTGTTTTAGGTAGAAGTTATATTTCAACATGGCAAATCATTTAATAGCAGGTGTAGCAGAGTAGTAGAATCCAACAGTCATGACATGCATGCTGCTGATTGTGTAATTGAATCACTAATAGCAGTGTAGAGTTCAATTAGTGAGGTAATTCATTCTTTGAAAAACAGGTGCCAATTATTGCCCTTAAGGAAGGAAGGCAGCAAATGTACATGCTGGTTATAGAGTATTTCTCTCTGAAATTCTGATTAAAATTGGTTGTTCCAGACACTGTGCAGAAAAACAGCATATCTTCATTAAAAAGCTGATTACAGAAAGGAAAACATATAAAGAAGTGTAGAAAATGATAGCCTGCTCAACTAAAATGATCCCAAATGCTTTAAAGTGACAACCAAAACCTGAAAGACGTGGAAGAAAGCAAAAAACTACCATTTAAAGGGATTGAAGAACAGCCACAATGGCAAGAACTCGTATAACAATCAGTTTCAGGAAGATCACAGAAGGTCTATAGTTTCCTGTGAATCCTGTTACAATTAGAAGACGCCCATGGGAAGCCAAGCTATTGGCAAGAAGCCCCCGTAAGATCCCAATGTTGAAAAAAAGACATACTGTACTGAAGAGGTTACAATTTGCCACAGAGCTCATTTACAGACCTAAAGAGAAACAGCGCAACATTTCTGTGGACTGGTGAAAGTAAGATTGTTCTTTTTGGGTTTACTGGTCAGAGGCAGTTTGTCAGACAACCCCCAAACAATGAATTCAAGACACAGTATACCGTGAAGACAGTGAAGCATGGTGGCGCAAGCATCATAATATAGGGAGGTTTCTCATACTATGGTGTCAGGCCTATTTATCACATACCATGGATCAGTTTGAATACATCAGAATACTTGAAGAGGTCATATTGCTTTATGCTGAAGAGAAAATACCCTTGAAATGGATGTTCCAACAAGACTACAACCCCAAACACACCAGTAAACGGTCAACATCTTGGTTCTAGACAAACAAGATTGACATTATGGAACAGCCTGTCTGATCCCGGACCTTAAGCCAATAGAAAATTTGTGGGGTGACATCAAAAATGCAGTTTCTGATGCAAAACCAAGAAATACAGAACTGTTGTATGTAGTCCAATCAGCCTGAGCTGGAATACCTGTTCACAGCTGCTAGAAGTTGTTTAACTCCATGCAATACAGATGTACAGCAGTTCTCAGAAACAGTGATTATACAACTCAATATTAGTTCAATTATTCAAAAGAAGTCAAATCTTAAACTGTTTTTCAGTTTATACAAGGAATGTTTTAGTTTGTAAAGAAGAACTCAGACACTGCTATTTTTTGAACAGCCTAATATTCAGTTTTCTTCAGTTTCTTTAAAGGAATAATACATATTTGATATATGTTGTCATGTCTTGAGCTGGAATAGAATGTGTAGTGTTCCCAATGCATTTATGTGTATGGTAATAAAAGCGATTTTAAGGATTGTGAGCTTAATTCACTTTTTTAAACACACTGCTATTATTTTGAACACAAGTGTGGGCATGTGTGTGTGTGTGTGTGTGTGTGTGTGTGTAAAGAAGATATATCTTCTTTTTCACAAACACACACACACACAGACAGTGGTACATCAACTTACGAAATTAATCTGTTTCGAGGGTAAGCTCGTAAGTCGAAACGTTCATTAGATGAAACAAAATTTCCCAATCCGTTCCAACCCCCTCCCAAACTCGTATAATCTGCAACAAACGTGTTTTTGACATGATATATTTAAGATAAACATGTAATAATAAACATTTCACAATAAAAACACATGTACAGTAACATGAATAATACTGTAATTAACAATAAATAATAAATAAACAAGAATAAACAAGTCAACAAACAATATAGTAAGTGTGTGTGAACTTAAGAATAGCACTTAACATTAACTTACACTACTAATTTTTTTTAATTATTTTTTAATTTATTTATATGATTTATATAAATAAATTAAAAAATAATTTAAAAAAATTAGTAGTGTAAGTTAATGTTAAGTGCTATTCTGTGGTATTGCATGAGGAAGTCTGGAGTGGCAGAGAAGTATGTTAGAGTGGTGCAGGACATGTATGAGAGATGTAAGACAGTGGTGAGGTGTGCTGTCGGTGTGACCGACGAATTCAAGGTGGAGGTGGGACTGCATCAAGGGTCAGCTCTGAGCCCCTTCTTGTTTGCTATGGTGATGGACAGGCTGACAGACGAGGTGAGACAAGAATCTCCATGGACTATGATGTTTGCAGATGACATCGTGATCTGTAGTGAGAGCAGAGAACAAGTGCAGGAAAATCTAGAGAGGTGGAGGTATGCCCTGGAAAGGAGAGGAATGAAGGTTAGCCTCAGAAAATCGGAATACATGTGTGTGAATGAGAAGGACCCAGGAGGAACGGTGATGTTACAGGGAGCAGAGATAACGAAGGTGGATGATTTTAAGTACTTAGGCTCAACAATCCAGAGCAATGGAGAGTGTGGAAAAGAGGTGAAGAAGCGTGTGCAGGCAGGCTGGAATGGTTGGAGAAAAGTATCCGGTGTGATGTGCGATAGGAGAGTGTCAGCAAGAATGAAGGGAAAAGTGTACAAGATGGTGGTGAGGCCAGCGATGTTGTATGGCTTAGAAACAGTGGCGCTGAGGAAAAGGCAGGAGGCAGAGCTGGAGGTAGCGGAGATGAAAATGTTGAGGTTCTCCTGGGAGTAACGAGGATGGATAGGATCAGAAATGAGTATATCAGAGGGACAGCCCACGTAAGATGTTTTGGAGACAAAGTCAGAGAGGCTAGATTGAGATGGTTTGGACATGTACAGAGGAGGGATAGTGAGTATATTGGCAGTAGGATGCTGAGGTTGGGACTACCAGGCAGAAGGCCTCGAGGAAGACCGAAGAAGAGATTTATGGATATGGTGAAGGAAGACATGAAGGTCGTTGGAGTCAGAAAAGAAGATGCAGAGGACAGGGTGAGGTGGAGGCGGATGATTTGCTGTGGCGACCCCTGAAGGGAGCAGCCGAAAGTAAAAGAAGAAGAAGAAGAAGAAGAAGATTTATATGATTTATATGATGCTAAGGAGGGAGATGCCACGGTAGCTGTTACAGTCACTGCGGTCGCCCTTGTTTTTGTAGAGGGTTACAATGTTTGCATCGCGCATATCCTGGGGGATGAACCTTTCCTTCCAGCATAAGCACAGCAGTTCATGGAGGTGCTGCAGGAGTGCTGGCTTGCCACTCTTCAAGACTTCAGGGGGGATGCCATCCTTTCCAGGGGCTTTTCCACAGGCCACACAATCAGTGGCTTTACCCAGTTCGTCCATTGAAGGCAGGTCAGCCAGATCCTCCATGACAGGTAAGTTTGGCAGGGCATTTAATGCTGTATCGGTCACCACAATCTTGGTTGCGTACAGCTCCAGGTAATGTTCCACCCAGCGTTCAAGCTGCTTGCCTTGGTCCGTGATCACCTCCCCGGTCTTGGTCTTGAGGGGTGCAGTCTTAATTGTGGTTGGGCCAGTAGCTGTCTTGATGCCATTGTACATGGCCATTGCATTGCCAGTGTCAGCTGCCATCTGGATCTTGCTGCAGAGGTTCAGCAAGAAGTCGTTTGTACAGCGGCGGGCTGTCTGCTGGGCCTTGTTTCGTGCAGCTTTGAGGGTGTCCCGAGTACTGGTGCTGGGGTTTTGCTTGTATGCTAGGAGGGCTTCCCTCTTGGCTTCTGTCACAGGCTGCATCTCCTCCCAGTAAGCCTCGTACCAGTCTACACTCCGACGCTCCTTTTTCCCAAATGCGGTGAGGGCTGTTATGTAGATAATATCTCTCAGGAAGCTCCACTTGCTGTTGATGTCTTTGCCAGGAGTCTGCAAAGCCAACTTCTCCTTGACTGTGTCATGAAACAGTTGGATTCGCTGGGGATCCCTTGAGGAGCAGGTGTTGATGCGTGGGAGGCCTTTAGTTTTGGAGTGATGGATCCTCTTTGTTGTCAGCCTTATCCTGCTTCCGACGAGGGTGTGGTCTGTGTAGCAGTCTGCGCTATGGAAACATCTAGTGTGGAGAACCCTGCTCAGATCCGTGCGCCTGGTGAGGATAAGGTCTAGCTGGTGCCAGTGGCAAGATCTGGGGTGTCTCCAGGAAACTTTGTGGCGGTCTTTGCACTTGAAGTATGTATTTGTTACACACAGGCCATGATGGCAGCACAGTTCCAACAACCTCTGTCCATTCTCATTCATCCTGCCTACGCCGTGGTGACCAAAGCAGGAAGGCCAGGTGTCACAATCAGCGCCCACTCTCGCATTGAAGTCTCCTAGTAGGTAAAGTCCTTCAGTGCTGGGGATCCTGGAAATTGCATCATCCAGAGCCTCGTAAAACTGGTTCTTGGCCTCTGGGGTGGAAGTGAGTGTTGGTGCATAGATGCTGAGGAGATTTACAAAGCCTGCAGTTGTAGAGAGGCGTAAAGCGAGGATTCTCTCTGATCCACTGGTAGGAGGTTCAATAGCTGTAGTCAGCGAGTTCTTCACAGCAAAACCTACACCATGCAGTCTCGGGTCGTCTTGTGGCAGGCCCTGCCAGTAGAAGGTGTAGTTGGCTTCTTTGATAGTACCACTGTCAGCCAAGCGTGTTTCTTGTAGACAAGCAATGTCAATATTCAGACGTGTCAGTTCATGGTTGATGACTGCAGTCTTGTGGGCATTGTCAATTTGCTGAAGATCACTTGTCAGTCCAGGACGCATAGTCCGTACGTTCCAGCTTGCTAGTCAAAGAGCTGGAGTCTTCGTATTTAACTGTTTTTGTCTGCCTGGTGCAGAATTTACAGCTTGCTTGTCGGGATGGTCAGTCCCTAAGCCCTACGCACCCAGAAAGGCAGCTGTGGGGGGCTGCCCAGCTTGGAGCGGGCGGTAGTTGTCCAGTGAGACACGATGGTCTCTCCCACTGTCAGAAGTAGCCCCAGGCGCCCGTATCCTACGCCAATCGGAATGAGCTTTTAACCGGTAACTGCTACTTCCTGTGTTGAGCCGAAGTCTTGCATCAACGCTGGAGTGTCCTCTCCAGTGCACTACGAGCCTGGGCAGGAACTATGGAGAACTTGGGCTGCCCAGACGTCAAGACCCCCCTCTTGGCCTTGCTGATAGCATCCAAAGGAAAGGAAGATTCAGTACAATTTGGTTCCAGCACAGCTGCAGGAGTTGCCAGAAGGTAGGGGAATCCTCAGACCAACTGCCTTAGGGGCTCCACTCCGGATTTCTGTACTCCTTAGCTTTCTCCCAACCAAGGGAATCCACAAGGCAGTGGGACTATTTAACCCATAGTTGGGGGTTTGGGTCATGGGCATCAGGGCGTGTCCACATGCCGGTGGGCCTGCATACCGCATGTCTGGGGGCCAAACCTCCTCCGAGTCCCCTGTAGTTCAGCCTGAGTCCGCAAGGTACTCAGTTACCATGTGTCACCGCGAGGAGGCACGACATGGGGCTTGATGGTGGAGAGGCTATGTACTGGCAGGGAGAGACTTACTCACACAACTCCCCTTTTCACAGGCAAGCTGTTAGCCAGCGGTGTTAGTTGAAAGCAAGAGGTGACAAGCACTAATACTACGACCACAACTACCACACTTTGCGCATCACAACACCCATTTGACCCATAATCTTCATTTCAAGAGAATCTTCATTTCAAGAGAAATCGATTTTCTCACACACAAGGCAGAAGAATATGCTGTGTTGTGGTTGTGGGCCGAGGAAGACGGCGTTGCTTCTCTTCGCTCAGTCTCAGTACTGTAATATTACGCGTCATTACGTCTTACGCGGTTATGTAAACAAACACGAACTAGTTTCGGCGCGCGAGATGCAGCAAGCGTTGCCAACTTTTGAGGCATCGCGTCTTAAAAACAGATCAGCGTCGTAATCCGAGGACTCCCTGTATACATATGAGTAATATACGTATGAGTAATATGCACTGTATTATCAATATGAGAAACAATACAATGTAAATGTAGTGCAAAATGCAAGTGTATAACAGTGGATGTTGTTGCTATATGGAGTGGTTGTTTAGTTTAATGATGACAGGTAGGATGACAGGACAGGTGTGTCATTCAGTAGAGCATTTTGGTGGTATTAGTCTGTCACTGAACGCACTCCTGTGGGTGATCAGCAGGTTGTGAAGCGGGTAGGAGGTACTGTTCAGTATCATCTTAATTTTGGACAACGTTTCCCTTTCCGACACTCCCGTCAGGGAGTCCAGCTCTGTCATCACAACGATACGGGCCTCGCGGATCAGTTTGTTCAGTCTGTTTGCATCTGCAACCCTCAGCCTGCTGCCCTAGCATACAACAGCATAGAGCAGTGCTTTTGAATTATTTTCTGTCACGCCCCCCTTGGAAGAGGACCCCCCCCCCCCCATATAAATAGTGTTATTTGTTTAAAAATTGTTATAAGTAATCCTCTGCATACACTGTGTCCTTATTAACACAATAAATCCTTATTATCATTATGGAATACTAAAAATAATTAAGAAATTTACAGTAGATCAACTTCCAACAAAGAATAACTTCATTAACAATTTTTTAGTCTTTAAACAAAAAAATTTAAAGTTCATCAATTTGCCTGAAATAAAAAAGTATCCTTATTAATACTGTAAACATTTTTGACCAACAATTTGAACCATTTTATACTGAAAAATAAAATTAAATCTTCTTTCTTCTTCTTCTTCTTCTTTTACTTTCGGCTGCTCCCTTCAGGGGTCGCCACAGCAAATCATCCGCCTCCACCTCACCCTGTCCTCCGCATCTTCTTTTCTGACTCCAACGACCTTCATGTCTTCCTTCACCACATCCATAAATCTCTTCTTTGGTCTTCCTCGAGGCCTTCTGCCTGGTAGTTCCAACCTCAGCATCCTACTGCCAATATACTCACTATCCCTCCTCTGTACATGTCCAAACCATCTCAATCTAGCCTCTCTGACTTTGTCTCCAAAACATCTTACGTGGGCTGTCCCTCTAATATACTCATTTATGATCCGATCCATCCTAGTTCCTCCCAGAGAGAACCTCAACATTTTCATCTCCGCTACCTCCAGCTCTGCCTCCTGCCTTTTCCTCAGCGCCACTGTTTCTAATCCAAAAAAAAGTATTCACCACAGCCATTTCCATCCTTTTTGCAAAATCTACCTGTATCTGCGTTCCTGTCCTGGATACAAAACATACCCATCACTTCCTCGTCCCCTCTGTTTCCTACACCAACATGTCCATTGAAGTCTGCCCCAATGACCACTCTTTCACCTCTGGGGGTACTCTGCATCACTTCATCTAACTCCCTCCAGAATCTCTCCTTCTCTTCTCGCTCACATCCTGCCTGTGGGGCATAAGCACTAACAACATTGACCATCACGCCTTCAATTTCTAACTTGAGACTCATCACTCTGTCTGACACTCTTTTCACTTCTAGAACATTCCTGACAAACTCCTCCTTCAAGATGACTCCTACTCGATTTCTCTTCCCATCCACACCATGATAAAATAGCTTAAACCCTGCTCCTATGCTTCTAGCCTTGCTACCTTTCCACCTGGTCTCCTGAACACACAGTATGTCCACCTTCCTCCTCTGCATCATGTCAGCCAGCTCTCTACCTTTTCTTTGCATAGTTCCAACATTCAAAGTCCCCACTCTCAGTCCTACACTCATGCCTTTCCTCTTCTCTCTCTGGCAACGGACACACCTCCCGCCTCTCCTTCTTCGATGTCTTCGACCAACAGTAGTCCAATTTCCATCAGCACCCTGTTGGTTGACAGCACTGATGGCGATCGTTGTTAACCTGGGCCTCGACCGATCCGGTATGTCATTCTTTCTTGTGATTCGCATAGTTTATTTGGCATTTGTTTTACGCTGGATGCCCTTCCTGACGCAACCCTCTGCATTTATCCGGGCTTGGGACCGGCGTGAGGGAGACACTGGTTTGCCCCACCCCCCCCCACCCCCTCACGGCTGCATTAACATAGTAAACACATCTTTCCATAAATTTAGCCCTTAGTACCTGTTTTAAGCTTCTGCAGAGGTAACATGTTCTATCCGTTAGCAATTCGTGTAACAGCATTTTCTGTGACCACTGGTAGGTGCATGACCTGGACCTTAGCCTTCATGCATTACAGTACTATATTTACTCTTAAAGCTTATGCATTGGACTATAGTTGATTACAATTCACAAGACAAATCACCTTATACATCAATTTTCTGATTTTTACTCCTTTTTTCGGCTCAGCCCACCTATCGTGCTGTGTACAGGTGGAGAAAGAGCATCATACAGCACCGCATTCCTCCTCACCCATCTATTCTCTCTGCTGATCTTCTGAATTTTCTACACTTCCTAGCAGCTGCTCAGTTTCAACCTTCACGTCCTGTCACTCATGATCAAGGTACCCAGTCTCTGCCAGAGACTTGTGATCAGTCTACTGAGATGGGTGAGTCCTATCTTCTCTCCTCATCACCTCACCGTTCCTGAAACTCCCCATATCGCCCTGGTTCTCCCTATATTCCTCTGTTGTCACCTGTCGATTCAGATTATTCTGACTATAATCCCAACTATACTTTTCCCTCACCTTCTTTAGACTACACACCGACCTCGCCCCCTTCATTTGAGGCCTCTTCATCTATGGATGTGGTGCCCATCATAGCTTTGGATAAGTGCAGCAATTTGTGATATGCTTTTTTCTCAATTGAAATAATAAATGCTCTTTTTCTCTGTATTCTTCTTCTGTTAGGTTATTTGTCCTTGGTACACTAATTACTTCACAGTCATGGTCAAAACAGCAAGCATCATCATGTAGTCACACTCAAACAGTATTACTTCACATGTTTTCCTTACTTAAGCACGCTCCCTATCTTACAGCTGCACTTCAAGGTTAGTGTGTTTACACTTAGTAGCATTTCTTCTTATCACACTGCTGTATAACTACTCAGTATTTTATTACATTGCTGTATGACTAACCTATTATGTTTTGCTAGCAAATTATCATCCAATAACTGATAACAGTAGCAACCTGTCAAAAACAACGGATTGTCTTCAAACTAAGGTCTTTTCCAACATAGGTTATCAAAGCCCAGCAATGTCTCTCACTGTCTGTGGAGAGAGGCATGTAAAACAACTATTGCTGACTGTTTCTGCCTGCAATGGCCTGATGAGCTGTCTAGGGTGTACTCTACACTCACCCAGTTGGCTGAGATGAGCGCCAGCCTCACTGCAACCCTAATTAGGATTGAACTGTTCAGAAAATGAATGAATGAATTTTAACTATAGTATGGTGTTTGTACCCAAGAGGCATATCTTTGCTGTGTTCTAATCTTTTCATATGCCACCCAAGTATGTGTGTATATGGACAATGAACAAAGTTTTAAAACATCAGCTACAATAGGGTGGGCTACAGATTAACCCACTCTGAGGACATGCAAATGTCCATGGTTGCCAAAAAGTGTATCTATGAAGGGCTCAATATAAAATAGCTTGTTTCCTCCTTTGGGAAGGCTTAATGGCTGGCAACTGACTTCTTCTTCTTCTTCTTTTACTTTCGGCCGCTCCCTTCAGGGGTCGCCACAGCAAATCATCCGCCTCCACCTCACCCTGTCCTCCGCATCTTCTTTTCTGACTCCAACAACCTTCATGTCTTCCTTCACCACATCCATAAATCTCTTCTTTGGTCTTCCTCGAGGCCTTCTGCCTGGTAGTTCCAACCTCAGCATCCTACTGCCAATATACTCACTATCCCTCCTCTGTACATGTCCAAACCATCTCAATCTAGCCTCTCTGGCTTTGTCTCCAAAACATCTTACATGGGCTGTCCCTCTGATATACTCATTTCTGATCCTATCCATCCTCATTACGCCCAGAGAGAGCCTCAACATTTTCATCTCTGCTACCTCCAGCTCTGCCTCCTGCCTTTTCTTGAGCGCCACTGTTTCTAATCCATACAACATCGCTGGCCTCACCACCATCTTGTACACTTTTACCTTCATTTTTGCTGACACTCTCCTATCGCACATCACACCGGACACTTTTCTCCAACCATTCCAGCCTGCCTGCACACGTTTCTTCACCTCTTTTCCACACTCTCCATTGCTCTGGATTGTTGAGCCTAAGTACTTAAAATCCTCCACCTTCGTTATCTCTGCTCCCTGTAACATCACCGTTCCTCCTGGGTCCTTCTCATTCACACACATGTATTCCGATTTTCTGAGGCTAACCTTCATTCCTCTCCTTTCCAGGGCATACCTCCACCTCTCTAGATTTTCCTGCACTTGTTCTCTGCGCTCACTACAGATCATGATGTCATCTGCAAACATCATAGTCCATGGAGATTCTTGTCTCACCTCGTCTGTCAGCCTGTCCATCACCATAGCAAACAAGAAGGGGCTCAGAGCTGACCCTTGATGCAGTCCCACCTCCACCTTGAATTCGTCGGTCACACCGACAGCACACCTCACCGCTGTCTTACATCTCTCATACATGTCCTGCACCACTCTAACATACTTCTCTGCCACTCCAGACTTCCTCATGCAATACCACAGTTCTTCTCTTGGCACCCTGTCATATGCTTTTTCCAGATCCAACTGACTGGCTGGCTGGCAACTGACTATACAACTTTAAAACATCACAGCAACAGGGCAGTGGTGGCCTAGTGGTATAGGTGCTGGATCATTGATCCTAAGGGTGGGGATTTGAGTCCCACTCTCCACAAGGTTGTCACTGTCCCCCCAGTGCAGCTAACTGGGTTAGCAAAGGCCAGCCATGTCTCTCACTGTGTATGGTGTGAGGCATGTAAAAGAACCATTGCTGACTTTCAACAAGAGTAGGCTGCAAAGCCACCAGTGTGTTTCTGCCCTGCGATGGTCTGGCGAGCTGTCCAGGGTGTACTCTGCCCTTGCCTCGAGTCGGCTGGGATGGGCACCAGCCTACCCCCGACCCTGATTAGCATTAAGCGATTACAGAAAATTAAGTTAACTGAACATCACAGCACCTATTCCATTAAAGTCACCTACCCTAACACCCAGTTGGGTTAGCAACCTCATACCATCAAAGATACAGGTTTCTGAACTGAGTGCTGAGAACAACTTGGTTGTCCTTGTCCTCTTTAGTCCAGATGATATGGGGCCCCAGTTTTCCATAAAGAACTTTGAATCATGATTCGTTTGACCACAGAACAATTTTCCACACTCTATTTTAAATGAGCCCAGTCCAGACAAAACGCCTGCACTTCTGGGTCCTGGGGCAGTGGTGGTCTAGTGGTATAAGGCGCCTGATCGCTGATCCAAAGGTTGGGGGTTCGAGTCCCACTCTCCACAAGGTTGTCACTGTCCCCCCCAGTGCAGCCAACTGGGTTATCAAAGGCCGGCCATGTCTCTCACTGTCTATGGTGTGAGACATGTAAAAGAACCATTGCTGACTTTCGACAAGAGTAGGCTGCAAAGCCGTCAGCGTGTTTCTGCCCTGCGATGGCCTGGCGAGCTGTCCAGGGTGTACTGTGCCCTCGCCCTGAGTTGGCTGGGATGGGCACCAGCCTCGCCGTGACCCTAATTTGGTTGAAGCGGTTACAGAAAATGAACTGAACTTCTGGGTCCTGTTTAGAAATGGCTTCTTCTTTGTACTATGGAGTTTCAGCTGTCAACGGTAGATGGCAGTAGATTGTGTTCACCGACAATGATTTCTGAGACTATTGTGGAGCCCATTCTGTGATTTCCCTTAAAGTGGCATTCCTGTTTGTGGTGCAGTGCTGTTTAAGGGCCCAAAGATTATGGGCATCCAGTACGGCTTTTCGGCCTTGACCTTTCTGCACATAGATTGTTCCAGATATGCTGAATCTTTGTATGAGGTCATGCACTATAATGATAACTTTAAACTCTTTGCAATTTTTTGCTGGGAAACACCTTTCTAATAGTGCTCCACCATCTTTCTGCACAACACTGTCGGAATTGGTGATCCTCTATCCATCTTCGCTTCTGAGAGACACTGCCACTATGAGAAGCTCTTTTTATACTCAGTTATGTTGCCAATGGACCTTATCAGTAGTAATTGGTCTTCCAGCTGTTCTTTATTAAGTGCAACTGAGTTTTCCAGCCTCTTATTGCTACCTGTCCAAACTTTGAGATTTGTTGACACCATGACATTTAAAATCAAGTTTTCCGTTAAAATTATACACTTTCTCAGTTTAAACTTTTGAACTGTGATCTATGTTCCATTCAGAATAAAATATTGAAATTTGGCACTTCCATATCATTGCATTCGGTTTTTATTCACAATTTGTATAGTGTCAACTTTTTTGGAATCCAGTTTTTCTATGCTTTTTAAACATATTTCAACTTGATAAAAAAAAGTGACATTTTTGAACCTGACACGGATGAAAATGGATTACAAAAGGACTGTACATTCAAGTCTTAAGTCATATTAAGTCTAATATTTGAATTTCCAAAGAATGAAATCTGATATCCTTGCAAGCTTCAATTATGTTACCTTTTTAAACAACCATAATACTTGCCATTTAAAATGCACTGATACCAATACCGCTTTATTGAGATGACAGCGAAAAGTATGCAAAGACAACAGCTGGTACAAATCTTTAATTGAACCTTATCCATTTTCTGAAAAAAATATGTACAGAAAATATACAGCAGAACTAATTCAGAAATCAGGCCATGTATGACCCCAATGCAATAGAATTATGAGACACTAGGCAATAGAAATGTGAAATGGCAGTCTATAGATACACAAATGCAAACAAAAATAAATGGCACAGCAGCCTAAGAGAACAAATAGCTTTCATTTTTATCTTAAAATCAAAAACATCCTCTTTCCTTCCCGGCCTGTTAGGCCAATGCAGACAATAAAACAGTCAGGCTGTCCACAATGCAGCACAAAACAAGGAAAACACTCTGGCTCCAGGGCACACATGGTGGCTCAGCCAGAGTCTTCAGGCTGGAATAGTACACAGATGTCTTACAGCAGAACTAGTGCTGTTCATCCTCTGGACATGAATGCCAAGTTAGTCTCTCTTCATAGAAAGCAATGACCACTTGTGGGCAACGGGTATTCGCTTCTCGTGCAGGCACCAGGTCAGCCTCATCTGAATCCTTCCTACAACATGAAAGTGAAATATTTAAAGAATCAACAGTGATTATAGTGTACAGCAAAATTTAACATCATAAAATGACTCAATATCAGGTATCATCTATACCGGTACAAAAATAAGGTGCCATTTTTTAAAATGCAACAGGACTTAAGTGTAGAGAAATTTTGTATAATCTGTCCTCGCAATCCGTCTGGTTGCCGACATAGCCAATGAAATGACAGAGTGTAGACTGTCCCCTGCCGCATGTGTGCAAATCCTACGTGCAGTCTATAACAGCACTAATCCTAATCAAATTTTCAGCTTCATTTCTTGCCAACATTTTTATAGTTTCACAGAATTTTGATTTTGGACCGTAGATCAGGTTCTCAAACTTTTTGGGTTCAGGGACCGATAACAGGGAAGAAGAAAAAAAAGGTTAATTGCAATTTGCATTTGTAGATGACAAGTTACTTGTGTTTTGTACTTAAATACTTCAGACTTGATTCATACAAGTAATGTAAACTTAATTCTTACTACTTAAAAAAAAAACAGTAGTTAAAAAAAGTAGTTACAGCAGAAAAATCTCATTTTCATTTGAATGTTTTTCTAATTTTCACATTCAGAAAATTAACTATATAAAAGTATTAATATTCAGGCTCTAGGCAGTGGTGGCCTGGGGGTAAAGGGCACTAGATCGCTGATCCTAAGGTTGAGGGTTCAAATCCCTCTCCACAAGGTTGTCACTGCCCCCCTCCCCCCAGTGCAGTTAACTGGGTTATCAAAGGCCGGCCAGGTCTCTCACTGTCGATGGTGAGAGGCATGTAAAAGCAGCTCCTTCACAATCATAGATTGACATCTATCAAAATGAAGGCTGATAGTAGAAACATTTCAATTCAAAAAGCTACGTATGTAATTTTGACACAAAAGAACCCTTACAGGCGTCCCAGAATAAAAAAAAAAAACATTGGGTTTCAGGATCTGGAAAAAAAATATTTTCTCTACATTTCAGGCATATCTGAGCAAGTAATATATCATCCATAATAGAAAACTACCTAAAGCTTAAAATTGGCTTATAATTTGCACTACACTGTGCTAATGTCTTGGCATAAATAAATAAATGAACACATTACCCACATCAGCCTTGCCCTAAATTAGCAAAAGGAGTGAGCCAGTCTCTCTTTTCTTAGAGTAGTGGATGACAGCCTCCTTGGATGGAGATATTAAGGCTATTAAGCATGTTGAATAGGCCAGCAAAAAATGCAAACTTGGCCACACAGTCTGTAAAAACAACAAAAAAAAACCCCCTGCAATTCTCAGGTTTTCCAACCTGCTGCCAAACTATGACAGTCATTGCTGTGATAGAGATATTGGGCATGGCATACTGTTATCATTGTTGAGTTGCAGTTGCCCACACATACATCATTGCACTCTATTAGATTTCAAAATATGGGCATCCGACGTAAAAACTTATGTCAAATCAACTACGCGAATTAGATGATTCGCTGGGGCGACCCCTGGAAAAGGGAAAGAGCCGAAAGGAAAAGTAGTAGTCATGGCTGTGATCTAAACTGGTTCCATGGAAACGAGAGCTTGCTAATGCAGCATTCAGTGAGATCACAAGTGTGCAATCTATACAAATAGCTATGCTGCACCTATCTCAAGTACAAGTTCACAAATTTCAGCCGACGCTGGAGGAAAGAGTTATTTTCCAATTGACTGGATTTCTTCCCCCTTTTGATCTGTTGAGCCACCAAATAAATAACCCACTGTGCCTTTTAACTTTGAAATATGATGAAATGTGGACTCCCAGCCATATAACCAAACTCTTACCTCATCATGTGCTATCTGCTCCAGCATAACAGAGATAAGTAGTGTTTTGACTAAGAGCAAAAGTAAGCTGAAAATTGCTTACCTGGAGAAAAATGCACCAAAAAGACATACTTCAAATCATAATCAACTTCAAATTAGGGCTTCAATTTACAATTATGTTAATAATCGATTAATCGGAAAGAGTACAAATATTTTTTGATTTCCATCTCTATATTCAAAAATAGACCATTTGTTCTCAAATTGCCAGTCCATAATGTAAGTAACTGAGTACATAGCTAGTCATTTGTTAATTCTGTGATGTTAGTTCTTTCTATATATATATTTTATATACATATATACACACATATACACACACACACACACACACACACACATCGTATTCGCCGTGACAAGCGCCCAAGGCGCTTTAAAAATTGGAGTGGGTGGGCGCTTATTAAAATGTTACCAGCGGAGTGGAACAGTAAGTGCTTATTACCATCAAGTTGGAAAACATGAATAATAACAGAACAATAAAAGAGTTTTAGGGGCAGTTCAACATTTTCCGAAGCATACAGAGAGTACACTTTTTTTTTGAACCCCCCCGAAAGCGTGCAAATAAATATTGATGATCTTGGCAGGATTTTTAAATAAGATATTAAACAAAACAATGGTCAAACCTCTTTTATAAAATAAATCAATGTATTTCCTTGATCAAGACTTCTTTTATACACCAGTGAAATAATGATGAAATCAATAAAAAATATACTTTTAAAGAATTATTTTAATGACACCTGCTTTAATATTAAGACATTTGGTTTTAATAATAAAAATGTCATTTTTAAATAATATTTTATATTAAAATCTAATTCAAAATGTCTGCATTTTTTATTGGTCATTGGCTTTTGTATGACCATGCTTCAGTTTGTGATCAGCAAGGGTGTATGGTCTGACCATGGGGGAGAGGGGGCATCCCGGGGCACTCCCGGTTGACTGGAGCCTAAGCCTTAAAGGGGAAATGAAACGCCGACTACATAAGTTGGCAGTAGCTTAAGTATAGTTTATTGAAGCGATTGTGGCTTAAATTTTATTTCATACATATCATATATTGCACACACACAGCGGTTTTGTTTTATGTGCTTGTCGTATAAGTTATCGACCTGAAAGCCGCCATTGCTAAGTGCCTGCCTACACAAAGTTACCGTGATGTCACTGAATTGATACAAATTACCCCATAAAATATAGTGCCTGCATGTCACAGCATATGATATGAACATGGACTCTCATGCCAACAAGCACAGTTTTTCAGCGCAAGACGATTAATCTATGACTCTCAGAAGATGAATCAAATATTATAGTTCTACCAAAAACATTCTGAAATATATTTCAGACTACATCTGCAAGTACATATGCTAAATACATTTACAAATTGAGCTAAAAGGTATTTATCTATTCCAAGGCACAAACAAATATTAACACATATTTACAGCACAAAAACATACTATTAATTTTATAAAAGTACTGACCATTAGGCTGCAAATACAGGCTGGATGGCTTATGATTATTTTAGCCATTCATTCTCTGTTGCGTCAGTGTTTGTGTTCTAACATGTACAGGAGCCGGAGGCGGTACTAACAAACTGCTTTATTCTCACACTCGCACTTGTTTGGATTGAGTGTTCAGATATTGCTCACTGATATTATGTTTGTTGATTGGTCAGATTGGGTGTGCACATGCGCAGTGCCCGTTACACGTTAACTTTCGGTTTACTTCCTGACTCTAGTCATGCGGAACTTTCTCTTCAATAACAGTCATTAAGTTTATTTATAAGATTGTGAATACACAATTTCTTGTCCAGTGGAACTCAACTCCTGCTGTGTGTGTGTGTGTGTGTGTGTGTGTGTGTGTGTGTGTGGGGGGGGGAGACGACACGTGCACCCTGTGCAAATCAAAAAATACTTATAAACAAAAGCACATGGCCAGGAACCTGCTTAAATGTATGAAGTTAGTGAACAGAAGAATCGAGCGAAAAATACTTGTCATCACTTTCTGACAAGTCCATATCTGGCTCAACATTCCATTCAGTCAGCGCATCTGATAGTTTTGCTGTAGCAGAGTGTAATGGTTCATCAGTTGTTGGACATTTACCACGAGAAAACAGCAAAATATTGTCCTGTTTTTTAAAGCACGGCGGAACAATTAAATGTGTTGTTACTGATGAACATTATAGACATTCCCCATTGGCAGGAGGTCTTGAAATATCGTGTAAACTCACTTTTACAGGCAGTGAACACCTCATTTACAGTTAGAGACTGATTGAATAAAATTGGTAAGGTTGATCTACGATTTTTGATTTGGGGGGGGGGGGGGGGGCTTGTTACGTCAGATATGATATATTTTATATATATATATATATATATATATATATATATATATATAAAATAAAATTTTAGATATGCTATAGTTTATAATTACATGTTGTTTGGTTCTCAAATGCTGACTTATAAAACTAAATTTAGGCTTTATAAAAAATTAGCTAAAAATTTAAATTTAAATCCATATACAGGGATCCCTGACTTTACGCGATTAATTGGGACCAAGATCCTCACACGACCGTTGAAATCTGCGAAGTAGGATCAACCCTGACTGACGTATACGTACATGTATGTGTGTATAAATATCAATACATATTCAATGCTATAAATACTTATAAAAATGAAACATTTAAAAAACAACAAGTAAATAAAAGCCACTACATGTATAAACGTAGATGTAAATAAAATATAAATTCACTGCATGAGAAGACGACACACATGCATACATGCAGATGCGCGCACACACAGATGCAACAATGTAACCAGTTTGATGAAAGATTTTGGGTTGTTTTTTATTGGTTTAGGGTTGTTGTTTGTTTTTTTTTGTTTTTTTGCATAATTGGCCTTGTTTTGTGGCATTTTCCTTAACATTTTCCCCTGTTGTTCCTTAATTTCCTTATTTTTTAATTCAATGAATATTTATTTATTTTAAAAAAAAACCGCGATATACTGAAGCAGCATGAATTGAAGAGCGAAGTAGCGAGGGATACCTGTATTTCAATTTACACAAAAGAATTCTAAAGAATCAGTAGCGATGTTTTGTTATACACTGTATATTAGCATTGCCAAATTGCCAATCATGAAAAAGGTCTATTACTTCGATAAATAATACAGCAATTTCTCAACATGACTTTCTAATGCTACCGTAACCAATTATTAAATGCTAATGAAGAGAGCATGACAAACAACCTTAATATTTCAAATAGTTCAATGAACTTTCGCAATCGTACAACATTTTGGCCCACACATTCCGGTAAAGGTTAAACAACCTCGTCAGGAGCATGACAGCTACCATCCTGACTTGCCAGGCCAACTTTAGATCATGTGGCAAGCCAATACGCTTGTGTATTAACCTTAGCTGCCCAGGCCGGGTGCCGAGATTAGTTCTCAAAGATTCATTGCAATGAATCGGCTCATTCGCCATTTCTGTACTTTGAGAACTAATCTCGGCACCAGGCCTGGGCAGCTAAGGTTTATACACAAGCGTATTGGCTTGCCACATGATCTAAAGTATGTCCGGCAAGTCAGGATTATTATTTTTTTTTTATTATTCTTTTTGGGCCTGCTGTAATTACTTTATGATATTTAAAAAATAAATCACTTTTTTTGTATTTTTTTTCTTGTTTATTGACAAAGTACAGATTTGCTGTCTGTTCATAGCCGAGTGTACGATCAGAAGAGGAGGAGAAAGAATTTAGAAAGTACTTTTACTGAAATAACAAATTAAAAATATTCTTTCAGAAATGGCGAAATGAGCTGATTCATTGCATTGTGAGCTTTCGCATGCATGCATGCACGGACGCATGCATGCACGGACACATGCATGCACGCATACTTACATGCAGACACAGGTGCCTCAGCTAACGAATTTAATCCGTTCTGAGGGCAAGCTCGGAAGCCAAAAAGTTTGTTACATGAAACAATTATTCATATGAGAAATAACAGGAAAACAATTCCTTAGCAACTCCCTCCCAAACTCATAACCTGACAAACACATTTTTGACGTAATATATTTAAGATAAACATGTAAAAACATTTCACAATAGCACATGTACAGTAACATTAATAATACTGTAATTAACACTAAATAATAAAAGAATAAACAATAAGTGAATTTGAACTTAACACTTAATAAATCCAAGAAAAATTTGTAGTGTAAGTTAACTTATTTCACTTCACTAATTTTGATCACTTGTCTTCTGCTGCTTGGCCGCACTCCCATCGCTCTCCGCACTACCGCCAGGCAAAGGCCTCTTACTTGCCTCATCCTTCTTGAAATAACGGTCCAAGGCTTGCCTTTGGACGACTTTTTAAAATGTTTCTGAAGTGAGTCAGGCATATGGAATTAAACTGAGTGGTTGCACGAGCAGTGAAAACTTTCTCAGGATGCTTGGTTTCAATAAACCTAGAAAGTTTCTCAAAGTAGGCAAGCATTTCTTTAATTTCAGTTGAACTTATAGGTTCCTCAACCTTCGCCTTATCACTGTTGAATTGTTCCTGTAATTCGGTAAATTGTGCCGCCTGCAACTCCTGAAGCTCTTCCGTCGTGAGTTCTTCACTATGCTCAGCGACGAGGTCGTTGATGTCAGCCATGTCAACGTCAAGACCCAGTGACTTACCGAGGGATACAATGTCCTCGATGTCTGGATCAATACGAGGATCATCGACGACATCTTCAAAGTTATGTTCGGCAACAACATCAGGCCACAATTTCCTCCATGCAGCATTCAAAGTGTGGCGTGTTACCTCCCGCCATGCCTGGTCGATGATCTTCAGGCAGATCACAATATTGAAATGCTCCTTCCAAAACTGACGTAGGGTTAAGCTTGTGCTCACCGTCACTTCAAAGCACCTCGTGAAGAGGTGCTTCGTGTACAGCTTCTTGAAGTTGGAAACAACTTGCTGATCCATAGGTTGAAGACTTTGCGTGGTGTTAGGTGGGAGATAGAGAACCTTGATAAAGGAATACTGTTCGAGGATATCATCTTGAAGGCCGGGGGGATGAGCTGGGGTATTATCCAACAGTAGGAGACACTTGAGGGGAAGGTCATTCTCCTTCAGATACATCGTCACGGCTGGGCCAAAGACCAAATTGACCCATTCCAGAAAGAACTGCCGTGTGACCCAGGCCTTAGCATTGGCTCTCCACATAACTTGGAGTGATTCCTTCAACACTTTGTTATCCTTGAAGGCTCGCGGATTCTCAGAATGGTATACAAGGAGTGGCTTAATTTTGCAGTCCCCACTGGCATTGGCACACAGAGCAAGTGTGAGCCGATCCTTCATGGGCTTGTGCCCCGGTAACGCCTTTTCCTCTGCAGTTATGAACGTGCGACGAGGCATCTTCTTCCAGAAAAGTCCAGTCTCGTTGCAATTGAACACTTGTTGCGGGATGTAGTTTTCCTCGGTGACAAGCTCTTCAAACATCTTGATGAACTCTTCAGCAGCCTGCTTGTCAGCGCTGGCTACCTCTCCATGACGAAACATGGAATGGAGTCCAGTTCGTTTCTTAAAGTTCTCAAACCACCCCCTCGAAGCCTTGAAGGTATACTCTGAAGAACCAGTAGAACTTTCTCCCTCTTCTTCGGCAATTTTCGCTTTCAGATCTTCATAGATTGCCATTGCTTTCTCACTGATAATGGCCTCGGTGATCGTATTGCTGCCGATCTCTTTCGACTTGATCCACAACAGGAGAAGCCTCTCCATCTCATCATTCAGTCCGGATCTTTTTTTAGATAAAACACTAACCCCTTTTGCTGGTTTAACACTCTTCAACGTGGCCTTCTGTTTGAGAATTGTACAGATGGTCGATGCACTCTTGCCATACTCCTTACACAGATCGACCACGCGGACTCCTTTTTCGTGTTTAGCTATGATTTCAAGCTTCATTTCAAGAGAAATGGCTTTTCTCTTCTTGGATTCAACCACCTTCTTACGACCCATCTTAGAGACACTATGGGAGATGCACAATAAAAAAATAAAAGTAAAAAAGTCACAAAATCACAACCACAGAGAAGACAAACTTTTGTGCGCGTGCACGCTACAAATGCCAGAAAGAAAATGAGCGCGGAGGAATACACGAAGAATACAAGGCTAATCGGCCCAGAAAAGCCATTGAGGAGAGCTCGTAAAGTGAATTTTTGCTCGTTGGCTGGAGCAGATTTTTGGTTGATTCCACACTCACGTCATGGAAAAATCATTATAAGGGACACTCGTTAGATGAGGTACCACTGTATCTCTATTTCCTCCCTTAAAAACAGAATAAATTTAGGATTCTGTAGTCAGTCACTTACCCTGCTGATGGGCCGGCTTCCTCATCAAAAATAATTCCTAAATGTTTTCTTTTAAGATGCTCCCGTGCCAGGCCATCTCACTTTTACAAAACCTGCGTTCAACACATTTTCAGGGACTATGTAAAATGCTCCAAAACTTTTGAAGACTACGGCTGGTACACTTTTTTTCCATCCAAATGCCACTGGTAGTCGACTGAGCCATGTTTTGTAATGTTTATGATGAAGAAAAAATGCAAGGCACACGTATGTTCAACTCCGTACTGAGTGACACTCGTCTGTAGTGACTGATTACACAATAATCGTGAGACTTATCGATAACGAGATTTGTTGCCAACACTTAATAATTGAGTTTATCAAGTCGTTGTTGAAGCACTAGTTCAACTATCCATGAACAATCTTTACATGGTAAAATACTTGTTTAAGAAAGGGTGCCACAAAGTTTAATACATTGGAAATATCCACCCTTTGGTTCATTTTCAAACCGCTCTTGTGATTGCTCAGGGTAATTCCCCCATTATCCATACTCAATACCAGTACACGCTAGCGACTTACGGAATACCAGAAGGATGCCCCCAAATCATATAACACTTAACCAAAGAGAAGCCGAAGAACAGACACGAGTCAGTGTAAACATAACTTTTGTTGCTAGGAAGGTCATTCTGATTGGTTGAGAAGCAGATTCATTTAGCAGAAGATTTTTTTAATTCAGACAAGTAGAAAGTGGTTCTGCAAGTGTAATTACAATTTTCTCAAAACTGAATAGCGACGAAGTGATGCAACTGTCAATTTTTACACAATCATGTATACTTAATCCATATTTTGCTGGCGGTCACATGCTTTCTCATTAAAGATGATTTAGGCACCCCATTAAATATTTAGGGGTTTTGTTTTATTAATATTCACCAAATCTTTTCATTTTTCTCTGGAAAAGAATAACAGAAATGAAACTGGCATTACTCATGAAACTAAAGAAACTTCTTTCTTTTCCTTTCAGCGGTTCCCTTCAGGGGTCGTCACAGCAAATCATCTGACTCCATGTCAACCTATCCTCTGCATCTTCTCTTACACCAACTATCTTCATGTCTTCCTTGACCACATCCATGAATCGCCTCTTTGGGCTTCCTCTAGGCCGTCTGCCTGGTAGTTCCAACCTCAGAATCCTACGACCTATATATTCACAGTCCCTCCACTGTACTTGTCCAAACCATCTCAATCTAGCCTCTCTGGCTTTGTCTCCAAAACATCTCACATGTGCTGATGGACTCGTTCCTGATCCTATCCATCCTCGTTACTCTTAAAGAGAGCCCCAACATTTTCTTCTCTGCAATCTCCAGCTCTGACTCCTGTCTTTTCCTCAGCGCCACTGTTTCTAAACCATACAACAACGCTGGCCTTATCACCATCATGTACACTTTTCCGTTCATTCTTGCTGATACCCTCCTATCACACATCACATTTTCTGGCCCAGCCATGATGACACATATTTTCTACGACCAGCCTGTCTGTCTACAGCCTACCTACAAATGCTTTATCTCTTTTCCATACTTTCCATTGCTGTGGATTGTTGAGCCCAATTACTTAAAATCCTTCACCTTCTTTATCTCTGCTCTCTTTAACCTCACCGTTCCTCTTGGGTCCTTGTCGTTCACACACATGTATTTTGTCTTACTGAGGCTAACCTTCATTCCTCTCCTTTCCAGGGCATATCTCCACCTCTCTAGATTTTCCTGCATTTGTTCTCTGCTCTCACTACAGATCACAATGTCATCTGCAAACATCATAGTTCATGGATATTCTTGTCTAACCTCGTCTGTCAGCCTGTCCATCACCATAGCAAACAAGAAGGGGCTCAGAGTTGACCCTTGATGCAATCCCACCTCCACCTTGAACTCGTCTGTCACACCGACAGCACACCTCACCACTGTCTTACATCTCTCATACATGTCCTGCACCACTAACATACTTCTCTGCCACTCCAGACTTCCTCATGCAATACCACAGTTCCTCTTTTGGCACACTGTCATATGCTTTCTCCAGATCCACAAAGGCATAATGCAGCTCCCTCTGACCACCTCTGTACTTCTCTGTTGACATCCTCAAAGCAAACACTGCATCTGCGGTGCTCTTTCTTGGCATGAAACCAAACTGTTGTTCACAATGTCGAACTCTGCACTTAGTCTAGCTTCCACTATTCTTCCCATAACTTCATCGTATGGCTCATCAACGTTATCCCCCTGTAGTTGCAACAGCTCTGAACGTCTCCCTTGATCTTAAAAATGGACACCAGCACACTTCTCCTTTCCTCCGGCATCCTCTCACTCTCGAAGACCTTGTTGAATGTTCTTGTCAGAAAGTCTATTGCTACCTCCCCTAGACACTTCCATACATCCACCGGTATGTCATCAGGACCAACTGCCTTTCCACTCTTCATGCTCTTCAATGCCCTCCTCACTTCACCCTAACTAATCTTTGCTACTTCCTGGTCCTCAACGGTCACCTCTTCTACTTTTTTACTCTCATTTTCCTCATTCATTAGCTCTTCAAAGTACTCTTTCCATCCTCCCAGCACACTTCTGTCATCAGTGAATACATTTCTCTCTCTGTCCTTAAATCACTCTAACTTGCTGCACGTCCTTCCCATCTGTATTTCTCTGCTGTGCCAATCTGTATAAATCATTTTCATCCTCATTACCATCCAACCTAGCATACAAGTCATCATAAACCCTCTGTTTGGCTATTGATACCGCTTTACTCTCTTCAGTCCTCTCAATGTCCCACTTCTTCTTAGCTAACCTCTTCCTTTGTACACACTCCTGCACTTCCTCATTCCACGACCATGTCTCCTTATCTACTTTCCTGAGCGAGAACACGCCAAGTACTTTTTCTGCCCGTCTCCCTGATCACATTAGTTGTAATTATCCAGTCATTTGAAAGCACTTCCTGACCACCCAAAGCCTGTTTCAACGCCTCCTTGAAGGCAACATGACACACCTCCTTTTTCAGCTTCCACCACTTTGCCTTCTGCTCTGCCTTTGCTTTTTTCACCTTCCTCACCATCAGTGTCATCCTGCAGACCACCATCCTATGCTGTCTGGCAACATTCTCACCCACTACTACTTTGCTGACTTCCTTCAAATTACATCGTGTACACAAGATGTAGTCTACCTGTGTGCTCCTACCTCCACTTTTATAAGTCACCCTATGCTCCTGTCTCTTCTGGAAGAAAGTATTCAGCACAGCCATTTCCATCCTTTCAACATCTGTCCTTCGGTGTTCCTGTCCTGGATACCAAACCTGCCCATAATTTTCTCATGCCCTCTGTTGCTTGCACCATCATGTCCATTGAAGTGTGCACCAATGACCACACTTTCAAATCTGGAGTACTCTGCATCACTTCATCTAACTGACTCCAGAATCTCTCCTTCTCTTCTAGCTCACATCCTGCCTGTGGCAGAAGCACTAACAACATTGAACATCACACCTTCAATTTCTAACTTGAGACTCATCACTCTGTCTGACACTCTTTTCACTTCTAGAACATTCCTGACAAACCCCTCCTTCAAGATGACTCCTACTCCATTTCTCTTCCCATCCACACCATGATAAAACAGCTTAAACTCTGCTCCTACGCTTCTAGCCTTGCTACCTTTCCACCTGGTCTCCTGAACACACAGTATGTCCACCTTCCTCCTCTGCATCATGGTCAGCCAGCTCTCTACCTTTTTCTGTCATAGTTCCAACATTCAAAGTCCCTACTCTCAGTCCTAGACTCATGCTTTTCCTCTTCTCTCCACCTACAAACATGTCTCCTGCTTCCAGGCATGTGATTTGCCCATCACCAAAATATCTGAAAATCAGCCAGGGGTTTGGGTGGCGCAGGACCCCAGTCGGGTCCAGGGTGAAACCCTGGTGGGGGGACAGGGGGGGGGGCAGCCCCCCCCCGAAGCTCCTAGGTTTTAAGCATTTCAGAATGGGAAAAAGGCTATTTCATGACACTGAAAGAGCTCTAGAAATTTAAATTTCTAATCTCCATATACATACTGTAGCTCAACTTGTGGGCTTATCATGTGGGATTTCAACACTAATAAAAGTGCCACAGTCACAAATCAAATAGTCACTCTTCAGTCACAAATCAAATAGTCACTCTTCAGTCACAAATCAAATAGTCACTCTTCTAGATATGTCCTGCCTCACAACACTATTATCAATAGTCAGTGTCTTTAAACACAATCTGGAAACAAACTATACACAAGACATGCTATATATGACATAAGTTCTTTTGAATTAATGTTTCTTTGTCTTTAGTGCTTTAGCATGGCACTTTCTTGCTTCCTTTTGTGCAGCCTGAAATGTCCTTCTGGAGGCTGCCTTAGAAAGTTTGTTGTTCTTCTGGATGCTGGGGCGTTTCAGTTGAGGCTCAGATTCATGGTTTAACATTTCCCATATTAATGAGCTAATTACACGAGTACACACTCCCGCTGCTGTTTAGAAACACTGAATAACAATGCCTATTTTCCTATGTTAATTACAAAAAACTTGAGTTAATGCGGCAATAATTTATTCATTCTAACAGCAGAAGTATGGTTCAGTGACCATAGAGTCGACTCATTTGATTCAGTTCTTGGAATAAACACATGAACGTCCTACGCCTAAAACATGCATGCATTCACAATAATTTGAAAAATATAATCGGAAACTAGACAGCAAAATTCTAAAACTCAAAATTAACTACTCGATCGGCGACAGAAACTGGTTTCACTGGGTCTTTTCTTTGCACGGAAGTTTCTGGTCGAACGGCAAGAAAAAGGTCAAGTCCGTAGAGTTCTGAAATCTTCGCTTGAACACCAAATGTTCCGGCAATTGAATGCTATGGTTTGCTTTTCCATCCATTCCCACCTAAACTTGTTTTTCAACTTTGTCTATTTCTTTGATTCGAGCAGAATCTTTTCTCTGGATCACCGACATCCTATCAATAGCTGAACAGATCGGAAGTGGCGCAAATGTCTAAGTGCGTGTTTCAAGATCAGCAATTGGCTTTTAGAACAATGACGTGGAAGAAACACGTCATTGTATTAGAAAGCCATCAGCCAATCAGCAGTAACGTTTCAAGAGAGGTCATTTTATGCAAAACTCAGAACGGAATAAAAGTGGAAAAGGTTATTTTGACATATTCGGCGTGAAAAAAATCGATTTTTTTTTTTTTTTAAACTGGGCTAATGGAAAAGAAAAAGAAAAATCGGAATTCCAGAATTCGCAAAAAAAAAAAAAAAAAAAAAAAATCACATGCCTGTGCTTTTCCATCTTCAACCAACAGTAGTCCAGTTTCCACCAGCACCCTGTTGGTTAACAGCACTGATGGCGGTCGTTGTTCACCCGGGCCTCGACCTATCCAGTTTGGAAGTCATGTTGATGGTTTGCATAGCTGATTTGGTACAAGTTTTACGTCAGATGCCCCTCCTGACACAAGCCTCTGCATTTATCCGAGCTTGGGACCTGCGTCAGTAAGAACACTGGCTTGTGCCCCCCTCATGGCTGCATTCATGAAACTAAAGAAGCAAAAAAGAAAAAAAAAAGAAAAAAAAAGTATTTTTTCCCACCAAATGGAGGCAGCACTAGTTGTTATGGGGTTGGGTTTCCTCAGTTTTTCATTTCATTTTGGAATATGCATTTTTATTTCTTTAGTTTCATGAATACAAAAAAACAAAAATGCATATTCAAAGTGATGAAAACTGAGGAAACCCAACCCCATAATACCTCGTGTTACCTCCATTTGGTGGGGGGCGGGGGGACTTCAGTGAGCCAGGTCATGTGCATCATCTACAAGTCTCCATCATCAACCTGAAGAACGTTTGACCCACTGCTCAACGCAGAATTCTTTCAACTAATGAGATATTTGAGGTAATGTGCAGACTACTTCAAAATCACCCCACAGCATCTCAATGGAAATACAGTGATACCTCAGCTAATGAATTTAATCCGTTCCAAGAGCAGGCTCGTAAGGGCAAAGTTCGTTCGATGAAACAATTATTCACATAAGAAATAACAGAACACCAATTAATCAGTTCCAAACCCCTCCAAAACTCATATTACCTGCCACAAACACATATCTGACCTAACATATTAAAGATAAACATGTAAAAAAAATATTTAATAATAATAATAATAATAATAATAATAATAATAATAATAATAATACATGTACATTAACAATAATTTATAATAGATAAAAGAGAAAACAATAGGTCACCTAACCCTCCCGATCATCAACTGCGGCGAAGAGGTCATGTGGGCAGGCAGGAGGTGGTGCGTAATGGGAGGAGGAGAATACTGTGCATATGCACGCTACAAATGCCAGCGAGGAAAGGCTCGTGGTGAGCTCCCACAAGGCCAGTGCTTCTCAAATAGTGCGGCGCTGGTGTTTGCCATACTGTAATAGAATTACCGTATTCAACGTAATAAGCGCCCTGCTCCAATAAGCACCCCCAATGTTTTTGATCTTATGTCTAATAACCGTCCACGTGTACTGGGAGCAAAATCTTAGATCAAACTTACTAATTTTATTCGATCAGTCTCTGTCACTGTAAAATGAGGCGTTCACTGCCGCTAAAAGTGAGTTTACACGGTACTGGGGAATGTCTTAATGTTCATCAATAACAACACATTTGATTGTTCCTCCATGCTTTAAAAAAAAAAAAAAATGCTGTTTTCTCTTGGAAAATGTCCAACAAATAATGAACCATTAAAAACTGCTACAGCAAAACTATCGGATGCTCTGAATGAATGGAGCGATTAGCCAGATATGGACCTATCAGAAAGTGATGAGTATTTTTCACCCGATTCTACTGCTCACTAACTTCATAAACGTAAAGACGTTCCTGGCCATGTGCTTTTGTTTATGTTTGTGTTGATTGGTTCAACTTGCCATGTGCTAAAGTTGACATTCTGATTGGCTTATTTTACTTGGGAAAATGTTTAAAAGAAAGGTTTAAAGGAAAAAGCACTGGGATGGAAAAGTAACGGAAGGAAAATTCTTTTTTTTTTTTCAATTTATGCTGTTTTCTGTTTGTTTTCAGCTTTCATGTAAGTAGTTTGGTTGATACCACAAAATGAATAACACAAATACCAGTAAAACTCTTTTATTGTTCTGTTATTATTCATGTTTTCCACCTTGATGGTAATAAGCACTTACCCTTCCCCTCCGCTGGTAAGATTTTAGTAAGCGCCCACCCACTTAAATTTTTTAAGCACCCTGGGCGCTTACCACCTTGAATACGGTATGTGTAATTACGCATCCACTACAGTAGTTGGCAGTGGGGCTCTCATTGTCACGCTGTGGCAGGGGAAAAAGCACCATGCAAATGATATGAAGTGCAGTAAACACTATATATAGTCGCGCGTGGGGCACTGGGGGGCATGAAATGTTTTTTGTTTTTTTTTTCCTTTCTTTCTTCTAATTGAGAAGCACTGCACAAGTTCTCGATCACAGAGAAATACACACGTAGGCTAATCGGTCCGGAAAAGCCATTTTGAGGAGAGCTCGTAAAGT